>JAJHJA010000620.1:0-578698 GCA_021202915.1 Heliconius himera
TTCTTTTGCCTTACTCTTGGTAAATAAAGTCTGAAGCTGAAAAAATTAAATATAAGCTATATTAAATAGCCAGCCATGGTAGCCAGAGAGGAAGAAACACCAGTCTATTCACACCTTTTTCGCCTAGGCTACCATCATCAATCTCTTAATACTTACCCTCTGGGGGATCCTCATGCTTTTTACGTAACCTTCCTACATATATCATGGATACTGTGCTATCGTAAGTTTACACCAAGCCTGACTTATCTTAATAATTACAATAACGAAATAAAGATCCTTGAATAGAAAGGTAAAATATTATCTAGCTCGTTTTGGGTTTACCTACTTTGTTATATATTTTCAATAACAAACCTTTAAACAACTGTCTAATGATTGAGAAAGTAAATAAACAGTAATATAATTTACCAATAATTTATGAATTACTAGCGGACCCGTGCGGCTCGCCCGCTTGAACTATACAAATATTTATTAAATATGCTTATAGTCGTGGCGCACCGGCACAAGTGTGACTGTAAAATCGACTGGTTGTGGGTTCGATCTCCAGTCGAAGAAATGAAATATTTACTTACATTTATATTTTCATTTCTTCGCTCTGGTGTCGAGGCAAAACGCGGCCTTGAGTTACGCCACTCAACACGCAATGAACTCGGTGGAAAGTGGGGAACGCTGTGTCCTAATACTAGGTTCTCTCTGCCTACTCTGCTGTGTGCGGGATGCAGCGTGAAGCTAAAAAAAATATTGCTATATTATATAACTCTTTATTTATTGTCCAAATCATTAGATAAATGTTAAATGTGTGAATTTACTATTCATACTATATATAATATAAATAACTATTTATTTATAATTATTTATTATCTCACATTTTTTATCTATAGGAACAAGTTTTTGTAGTTTACAATTCATAGTGGGGGTAGAGTGCATTAGCTCTCAACTCGAGGCGGGCTTGTAATCGTATTTGCATTATAAATTTGTTCCTACACCTAATGGGCTTCTGAAACCACCGACAAATATGTAAAATCCTTCGGCACGTAGCGCGAAACACTCAGTGGTAAATAAGAGTCACTTCGCTTTCTCTTACTTGAGCTTATATTTTTCTATTTTTATGTTTGTTTTTTCCAAATAAACAGCTGATATACACCAGTTGTTTTTCTTATTATATTTAAATGTATTAAAAAGATAAAAAACCGGACAAATGCGAGTCGGGCTCGCCCACCGTTGGTTCCTGAAAAAAATTGAGATCTCGAGCTCCTTCTGAAATTCAAGTTTAGCTTAGCCAGAGTCCTTTCATCTGATACTTCACTTGAAATAGCGGCCTTAATTCCAATAAACGGCTACTATACCAAAAAAAAAAAAAAGAACGCGTCTCTCTGACCCTCACAAAAACCCAAACGCACAAAATAAACCGTTGCTGAAAAAAGACACAATTTTTTAAAATTATTTTTTTCATTTGTACCCCAGGGTACGGCTCTAGGGTTAAAAGTAGGGTTAATATATTTAAATTACATACAAAAATCATACGCATTATCTTGCAAAAAATTTTAAAAAATGTTACTTAAGGCGGGAATTGTTGTTATTGAATTTATTTATTTTTTTAGCTTTACGCTATATCCCTAGCTAACATAAGTCTCTCCATACAATTTAACGAATTTAAATAATTCATTTCAAGAGAATACGATAATATTTAATTTGCGTCTTTTGACATCGCTAACGTCTTATTCTTAAAATTTACACAGACACCTGCATACAGCTATAACAGTACCTAGATAGTATATAGTATCTCTATGCCAGTCGCATAGCTTAGGATGTTGTCCCAAGGCAGCTGCGGTTTTCACGATACCCGCAGCCATTTTACGAAACTTTAGACCATAGTTCACTTAACGCAAAACTACGTAAGAAAACGAAAAATATTGTATTCAAAGTCAAAGTTCAAAATTAGCTAGCTATGGATATTATCCTTTATTTTATTTATATGCAACTGTTGTATAATAATGCAAAAAATAAATTAATAAAACGAGGAAATGGCTGACTTGTTTTTATGTCAAAGGTAATTGAAAAACTTGAACACCAAAGGTGTGAATGGACTATGTCTTATCATAATTAACTATATATTTTTAAATTAAAATATAAAAAAAAATCAAAGCATATAATCACGAATAAGACTGATACGATATGTCGTATCGGAGACGGTACCTCGGAGATGTTATCATCGTAAGGGTACCCTCAGAATGCAGGGTTGCGCATCGCGTAATTAATATTGTTACGCTTAAAGACGGCCTTTGTAATCCCTGGATATTGCAAGGGTCAAAGAGGTAAGGATTAATAAAGACAAGTTTCGTTTAGTTTATAGATGTAGGTACATATTATGAAATATGTACTAAACCTTAAGATAAATTTATGTTGCTCTTGCTTATTTTATTGGAATTAAAAACTATATACAAAATATAGTTTTATTTTAGGTAAGCGCAGTTCTGTTTATAAGTGCCCGAGACCAGTGGTAGAATCTATAGTTAAGATGTATTTTTGGAGATATAACTAAAAAAATCGGCTTCACGCTGTATTCCGCATATAGTAGGGTAGGGTGATGGAACCTAGTGTTGAGATACTCCGTTCCCCACCTTCCACCGAATTTCCAATGAATTTTTCGAGATTGCGTGTTGAGTAGTGGAACTCAATGCCGGGCTTTTGGCTTGGTGCCAGAGCGAAAAATGAAAATATTAATAAATAACAATTAGTTCTTCCGAGTGAAGATCGAACCTACAACCGTTACATTACAGTCATACTCTTGTGTTCCTGCACCACGACGGCCTCAACTATATGTCCCGAATAGGAATCCAATGTAGACTCTGTACCCTGTGCCTGTTAATATCGTCGTCGTTTAACTTTTGGTGGTGGTAAAAACATCATATTATCAAAATCAATTTTATGCGTAAGTGAATTTGAATTTTCCAAAATACAGTTCGAGTTCGACAAAACAATTAAACTAATATTTCTTTAAAAATTCAAATTATTCACAACAGTTTGCATAAAGTAAAAGACGATAGGCCATTAATGCACCCTCGCACGACCCTCTCTTCTGATAAGTAAATAAAACAACCTTATTTGATGTTACGTCTGTGGGTGCCTATTGTCATATTATAATATGTAAAGATTGTATAAAATATATATTTATACTTTTTGTTCAGTAAATACGTAATCTGCTAATAGTAGAGTGTGAAAACTGATTTTAGCCTCTTATTACACTATAAGCTGTACAAAAAAATTATAACGAAAATAAAACGACCTAACTCTTGTACGGAATTTGTACTACTAATTTGATTAGATCTCGAGCATTAAAAATAATTAATGATGTATCATACAGTTTTTTTCTCTTCATAATTATGTTGCCCTAATACTGGTTTAATGAGATCAGAATCATTAGAATATAAAATTCAAGATATAAGATAGTATGTCAAGATAGTAGAAAACTATGTGAATATATTTTAAACTATGCACAAGTCGTTTAAGTTAAAAGTTTTCCCCATAAACGGGAACTTTTTTAATATCCACATTTTTTGTATATTTCATCAACAATTTAAAGTCTTTGACCGCGTACCATGTAAAACTCGTCTGGTAATGGAACTCCTCTATTCTCTTACAAACGTATACCACGATAGCCTATTTTCATCTAAAACTATGAACATTGCATGTAGACAATTGTCCTTAACGTCAGTCGTTTAAAACGTTCCACTTTACACACAAAGAAAGTTTTATGAATGTACTTCATCAAGTAGCGGCTGCATCATTTATGAGATAAAGCTGAATATGCAACTTGCAAATGAATACACGCCATCGTGGCGTGAGGGCACAGGCATGTGACTGTAAGAGGTCGGTTGTGAGTTCGATTTCTACTAGGGGGAAAGAATTATTATTTATTAAAGTTTTGGTACCAAGACAAAAGCGTGGCGTTGGGTTTCGCCACCCAATAGGCAATGTCTCGAAAATTCGACAGAAAGTGGAGAACGGAATGTATAGACACTAGATTGTTTTACTATATGCGGAATACAGCGTGAAGCTATATAAATGAGTACTGGCGGAAAAATATCCTGCAATTCTATTTAGCTCCACCAACACTGTAAGACCTTTAATTATAGAATTGATTAGAAGCCTGAAACAGACGGAGGATTAGTAAACTTAACGATTTTAAACCGTGTACGGACTTATTTGTGCAATGAATAGTATGTATCACTTTTCAACGATGCAGTGCTCGCCAGATGGCTCTGTTAAATCCTATATAAGCCTTTATTCATTATTAACTAACAGTCCATCCTGGTTTTACTCTTCTATCATTATTTTTGTTGTTGTTGTTGTGCTTTATTATTATTTTTGTATTTTATGTAAACTCATGATATGATAAGGCAAGAACTGTATGACATTACTTGTCAAAGTCAACTAAATTTATTCAAAATAAGAAATTAGAAGCTTAATTTCTTGAACGTTAAATAATTTTAAATAACAATTATGGCACAACAATTATATTAAATTGTACATTTAATTAAACGAACTGGTTCATATATTGAATCACATAAATATAAATAAATAAACCTAAATGTACGGTAAAAAAATCTCACATGAGCATTTTCTCCAAACATAACGTCAGGTAAGTCGTATTCTAATAAGCCACGTGTGCGTCACAGATGTGCTCCAAATCCGCGGTAAACCGGGACTTAGCTTGTATAGCGCGCCCTGTAATTGCAACGAGTTTCATTTGAATTATTGTCCGCTTTGACAATTGTTTCATTTTAATTCCATTTTGGTGACGTGACCAATCTATTTTATAATTAAGTTATTGGAAAATTCTGTTGGTTAAACGACACAGTTAGAGTGAAAACATAATATTTTTTTCAATTTATAGAATTTATGTCAATTTATTCTATGTATTTAAAACGTTACATAATATAATAGAGTTTAATATTTAATTTTCTCTTAAGATTTTTTTTACGTCTATATATTTTGTATTTTGTACACTTATATATGACTGTGATGTTTGGAGATTCATATTTTATTCAAAGCGTAATTTATATTTTATAATACAAAAAAAGACATACAATGTAAATACCAAAAAGCGGAGAAAGTAGTGTCTTATCACTATCTCTAAAAATTCAAGTGGCAAACAACCTTCTAAAAGCATCTATAAGTACCTATGTTTCCGATAAAACATCGAAGTGATCAGTATTCCTTATATCCAATAACCAGGGGAATTTCAATATTGTAATCCAACACCTGCCACTTCTCAACTAGCAATTTGTCACAAGTTATTTAGAGTCCATATCGTCCTTAGAGAGATGGTAAGTCAATAAATCGGTAATACTTGTATATACATATATAACTGGTTTGCGTAAGCCAACTGATTCTTAAAAGGTAATTAAGAATAGATTTGATGCTTTATATGTTTAAATGAAGGATTTAAACCTATTTTGAATAATATTTACGATTGTTGAAACAAATAGCAACCATTTTTCAAACCTATAAACTAGATTAATATTGTAATTGAAATGTATTTTTATTTTTTGAAATATTTTAAAAATTTAATAGCTAGCAATATGCGGTCCTTTTTTAAAAAATAATCTTTTTTTCATCACTCACGTCATTCTAAAGCCAATTCCAAATACAAAATATATCAAATTGAATTACATTTCAATATGAAAAACCATTGATATTTGTTTATGTTAGTAGAAAAATTGGATGCGTTAGTTGTCGAGTTCTACGATGTCCCTTGTACGGGAAGAAACACCCTCTTTCATGAATATTTGAACAGCTCTTACGAAACTCAAAGCTTCCATACTATATGTAGAGACGGTTTTATGTTTCGGACATTGGCTATTAATTTTAAAGGGCGCAGACTGCACCGCCAATCAAATATCATTTCTTTCAAGTTTTTTTCTTACTTTTAGTTTCATTAGAGATTTATAGATAAAATGTCATTATTTAGTATAGCAGTCTGAGACTGGAAAATACAGACTTCTTCACTATCATCAATGAAGTAAGTTTATTAAAAAAGGCTTAATTTAATTAATTTTATTTAACACGAACATTTTTTTATTATATTAAACTTAGGAGGCCTCCTAAGTCGTGGCGCAGTGATACAAAATGTGACTGTGAAATCGACTGATACAACGATTGTGATTAAATCTGATTTATTTATTTATGGGGAGTTTGCTAGAATAACACTAAAATCATTTAAATCGTTTAAGCCGTTTCTAAAATTAGCATGCACAAACGCACATACAAAAAGACAAAACATAAAAAATTATATTTTGGTTTCTATTATATTAATTAATCCCTAACATATAGATTTTCTCATATATCTTTCATGTACAGACAGGGATCAGTCACAATTTTATTACATTTATAGATTAGAATATATGTTTTGCCAATTATAATAAATTCCTTAAAAAAAAATTACAGTCATCATACATTAAAAAGAATTACAGTACACAGAGAAAGTCATGAGTCAAATTATTAATTTTTTACATTCCGCTTTGATTCAAGAAATTGTATATAAAGTAGTAGTAGAGTAGAAAGTACCATCAGATAGAGAAACTACCACTATTATAAGTTCATTTTATATTTTAACTTTTGTAATAAAATATTTAATTAGTATTATTTAACAAAAAATATGAAATAAACTCCAACTGTATACTTTTTTAGATACAGTTTTAAAGAAGGATGGATGGATAAATTATATTAATTTGGATCTAAGATACTGTGCTTTCTCTATTTCATTTATTTATTTAGCTCTCTCTGTTTCATTGTCTTTTATTAAATGGTGCACTGGTGATATTTTTTAACCAATTCACTTAGAATGTATTGAACGCTACATTTTTATATAGTTAGTAGCATTAATCCCGAGTTTAACATACTGTAACATGTTGCTTTATTCATTTAATTTAGTGAATCGCTTGTTTATCGTTGCTAAGAGAAAATTGCAACTGTAACAAAATAAATCGACTCCACTATGAGAGCAGTTCAGAAGTACGAGTACGACGGGTGTGTTGCAATAACGTTGTTCTACAAAATATTTGAGACGTGTTGTCGAATTTACAGTATCTGTGGACTGACTATACTAATACATTTATCTAGAGACTGTCTACGCTATAAATAGGTAGGTACGTATATAAATAGGTAATCACATTGACACAAAAATAATATCAGCAAAAAAATATATAACTAATAATATATATGACATTTTATTTGCATATATATATGCATGGTACCTTATTTCTTTAAACGAACAATTTAGACTTGCCATAAATATTGTTACGAAGAGAGATGTTTTTGATATTTCAATTTTAGATTAGAGTCTTTACATATACATAATATCGATATATTATATCTCCGCCAATATCGGCATATTACATTGATATGTAAAGCAAAAACGTAGTACCCATTTTGACGAAAATGGTGAGGATGTAGTTTTTTAGTAACAACCTAATTTATTTACAGGTCCTTTAGAAGCATTAATGTAATACCAAGTATTGCATTTTTACGATAATTTATGCATAGTATTTGCTATGAAACTAAAATTAATATTTGATTTTGATTTCACATTGATCACACGCGATTTCGAGATCCATTTTTTACTCCTAGTCTTAAAAAAACAATACCAGTTATTTTAAAATAGATAGCACGGTACAATACTGTAATTTTGTCGCCGAGATAAGTGAGGATGCTAGCGGCAATGGTGACAAACGATATGCGGGCGAGACGTGTAATTCCAAATTTTGTATACCTTATCTTAAGGGAAAGACGTTGATTCTAATCATGGCGTCAGTGCGAGAAATTTACACATGAAGATAATAACTATGTTTAGCGTACTTTGTTTACATACAATATCTTCGTATAAGTTTAATTTAAATTATTTTAGAGAACATATTATAAGATTTTTGATGGTATTTCTCTAAGATTGATGAAGATATGTATAAAATAATAGCCCTACTATATACTAATCATACTTTCAAATAAAATATTCATAAAAAAATAAATGGCGTCTATCTAAAAAGTTAATACGTATTTTATTGCACATACTATTGCAAAGAAATCTAATCGAATATTTTAGTTTTGTAAATTTAGTTATATCATATATTTTAGATTTTTAATATTACAATTTTCTACTGGAAACTAAATTAAAAAAAAATAACTTTGTTAATTTTCATACAAACGAAATCCAAAATCCCAATACAGGCAATTTGCATAATTCACTATACTATACAATAACCTCGGCAATGTATAGAATATTAAAATGATAATGTATGAAATATTAATTTTACATTTTGTCTAACTATTATACAAAATACGGAATGTACAGCTGGTAATGTATGTATAAGACGATATCAACGAAGGGCGAAGGGTAAACAGGTAATAAACGTGATGCGACTTTTTTACTTGCTTGCATTTTATGCAGATTTTTATATACTTATATTTTTATAATACTAACACAAAAAACAAACTCCAAAATTCGGCAGAAAGTGGGGAATAGAGTGTTTTAACACTGGGTTCCCTCTGCCTATCCTGCTGAGTGCGGGATACAGCGTCAAGCTGATATTTTTTTAAATTATTTATATACTAACCCCACTGCAGCCACAGATTTATCGGACTTTAGTGCAGCTTAGGCTATATTAGGTAAGTTACTTTTAAGTAAAAGTTTCTAACATGAACTAACCTGTAACTTTAATATACAGCAAAATCTATTTATTTTACACATTGCCGGTGGGATAGCATATACTTTATACAATCCCCAGTCATTATGTTCAATACCTAGGTAAATGATGTATTGGACAGTAATATTCATAATATTTTAAACATTGCCTGAACGCCTCAGGTATTCCATACATTGCCGAGTTATTGTATAGAATAACTGAAATTACACAGATTGCCGGTAGCATATGTATGTACAATATTTTTTTAACACTTAGAGTACAAAACTTTTTCCTATTTACAAAATCTAGCTTCTTCGTTCAGTGCTGAAAAACGGTGAGCTGCGTTGTTAATCTTCAACTAGCATTTATTACATCAAGTGCCTTCATTGCTGTCTCCAAGAATAATGTACTCAATTACAGCATAACTTGGATAAGAATCTTTAATTTTCAACAGTTTCAGATACATTTATTCGGAATAGTAAAGAGAAGATATTTTTTTAAAATTATTTTACAGTTTTTGTTCCAATTTAAAATAATAATAATTACCCACTTTCGGTGATGATTATAAGTATACATCCCGGAAATAGCTGTGAATAACTAAATTAAAACTTATAACAACATACACATCACTCATTCACATCAGAAAAATTAAGATCATAAAAAAATAGACGTACTTGAGGAATCCTCATATCTTCAACATGCACTTTTTGGGTTACTTATTGAACATATAATATAAGTTTAATAATATTTTTTAAATTTTATTAGAACTATTTTTATTTCTTACTATTCACCGCTTGTAACTTGTTTTGCGTGGACTCTATAACCATTTTTATAATATTTAATTAAATTAATTCACAAATTGTGTATAAAAGTATATGTTTATACAATATGTATAAAATAAATAGACAATAGCAAAATAATATTCGTGGGCGTTTTGACGCACAATATTGCGAAATATTCAACACTATCAAATCGCTGTCAGTTATCTGACAAACATAAAAGGTATTTGCGCTGCATTGATGTTTGAAATAATTGATTTCGTTATAAACAAGTGATATTAAAGCTAGGCTTTGGATTTGGAATATATTAGAGTAGTTAGATAGAACCTAATATTACATAATTATTCATTTACTTTTTTTTAATTAAAATTAACACTATTCTATATAACGTTCGAAAGCCAAAAAACATTTTATCGGAATATTACCTTCGCGTAAACGAAAAGTTAAATATATGATTTAGTTAAATAACATAAATTTTAAGGTTATTTGTTGTAACAGATTCGTGAAAAAATATACATAAAATATATAAAATGAAAATAGGTATATAAAAACTCTGATGTTTAAAAACGTTCAATTTATCAGTTTGGCAAGTTCAATAGCAACTACTCGCTAACTGTTACTAAGTTTAATTTCATTTTAATTACTTTAGAATTTACAAAGTTGTTTGCTAAAATATGTATTATATTTTCATTTATATTATAATTAACAAATATAAATCAAACAAAAACCGTTTATTATCTTAGATTTTCCCAAACTTAGTTCATCCCAAAAAAGTCAAATATAATATAATGAAAAAATTAAAAGTGGTATAATAAAAATGAAAGTGACGGAAACGTTATTTTAATACCTTTTGATAAAAGAAGGTTAAAAATACTGGTCCTTAAAGGACACACTGCAGTAGCGACAAGGTGATCCATCTGAAAGTCATCAAGGCTGTAGGTACCCTAGAAGAAACCCCAGGGCATTCTGAAGGTGACGTTGGCTTGCGATAGGTAGGCCTACCACCAAGAAACCACACTAAGATATACTTCGTTGACTTTAATATACAATATAGTAGATAAACACAAATGCAATTAAATACGTACCCTGAGAAGGCCTTAGCTGAAAACTCGCAAATTCGAAATTGACAAAAATAATACTTCGAGAATTTTTAGTATTATAAAATTGCGGCAAAGGGCCGCGGTGAGATCCACCACTCAATTTTCAATACCTGCGGAATTCGGTGGATTATATTATATGATAGATTCCCTCTGCCCACCATGCTGTTTGTGGGATACAGCGTGACGATAAACAAAACATTAAAATTTTGGGATAAAGCGTGAAACCGGAGAGATCTAATGTACTTATGTATTAAGGAGTAAGGTATGCATGCGTGTACAATTAAATATACATATATTCAAGGCTTCATTATAGTAGACACTTGTTATATATGTACATTGCTCAATGATAAATGAGCCATGTAATATCGAATGTCAAGTCTATAGAGAAGCCGAGGGACATATGAGGAGAGGGGATAATAAAAATAATAATATTAAAAAAAATCTTGTATACTTCATTTTCACGATATTTTTTATTATTTAGGGACAGAATATTTTTTTGGATTATAATATATTTTTAAACATTTAATTCAAATGTAATGTTTTGTAACTCGTTTTGTTGCTCTCTCAATCGCTCGAAGAGCGACTTTCAGCCTGTAGATAGGCCTTGTGATGAAGGACCACGTCTCAGCGCCATAGGTCAACTGGCAACACACAAATTTCGACTTCAGGCACCGAGGTATACTGGACAAGAAAATATTTTAGTTTCCCGAACGCTGCCCAGCCGAGTTGGATTCTACGAGTGACTGTTTCCTCAAAGTTGGACCTACCTAATCGGATCACTTGTCCCAGATAGATGTACTCGTCAATAACTTTTCCAAAGCTACACAACGATCTAAACAATGATCGGTAAGGGTGTAACATGGACGCTAGGCGAGATGTTTGTCATGTCCATGTTCATCTTAAGACCCACTCGTTGTGAGGCGCTATGAAATTCCCCTAGCGTAGTACTGAATTCCTCCAGGGACTCAAGATTACTATGTCATCGGCAAATCGAAAGTGTATTAGGTGCTCGTCGTTGATGTTAATAGCATGCCGGTTCCACTGCAATAGCTAAAACACGTCTTCCAACTGATAATAAATAGAGTGTTAATATTTAGTGTTATATCGATTTCAAATAAAGTACAAAAAGAATACAACGATATTTTTTACATTTTTAAAGTGTTATTCCACATTTAAGATAGAAAAATACTTATTTAAAGTTAAATACGTTTTCCTGTAACGTATGGCTTAGTGGTTAAACCGCCTGGTCCGTTTCAGGGAGGCGCGGGTTCAAGTCCCGCTACGTTCAAATTTTTATACGTTTTCTAAATAAGTAAATACAACGTTCTGATGTTAAAATCTTTAGAATTGACAATAATATATTTTTTTATGTTATAAATATATATGTAGAGCCCATTTTTTAAAAAACATTGTAATGAGATATGAAATGCATAGCATTATTACAAGAAACCTGTATCACCGTTCTTAAAATTTAAATCTAGACAATATTTGTTCTTTTTTTTATTATTCAAATTTAAATTTCAACATACACGTTGTAAGTACATTCTTCGTTCCCCTTCAGTATGCGTGGAAGGTTATAAATCTAAACGCTTGTACACTCATATTGAACACTTTAAGCCCCAGTAATCTGAATTGTTAACCAATTTTGCGTGAAAACGGAGGGAAGTCGACAGGTCTATAGATGATAAGGCAAACAAGTGCGTAAGAACAACAGCTTGACAAATGACATGCAGGTGACACGCTCCCTATTATCAGTATGACGCAGAATCTTTACCATAACTTTAGGGGTTGAATTATGAAATACTTTAGCGCATAATTTGGATCATTTATTACAATTTTCATATTGAAGAGAGGGAAATCAATTTGATAAACGTTATTTGATTAAAACGGCCAAATATAAAATCTTTACATGGACATTTTTTTTTCTCTTCATATATCGAGGGGTAGCCAGGAGGAACGGAGCGCCAAACGCTTTGGTCAACTTGTTCTTATATAATTCCTAAAATGCTATAAGGACAGATTTTTTATAACACCATGTCTGTACATTAAATATATCAATGAAATATGAAAAACAAAATCATTAAATAAATTATTTATTTTTCGATTTTTGTAAAATATTAGTGACGTAAAATAAATAAATTAATAATCTAATTATGTTCTCTGGTTGCTTTTGTAGGTTTATAGTTTTAGTGCACAGTCGATAGCCTAGTTTACTATCAACTTTGTTGCTCGGGAAGTTTTAGAGTATATGTCGCTCCAAGTTAATACTTTACAATTGTTTGTCTAAGATAATGTTAGTTTAAATTGTTGAGGTCTCCGAATTTCGATGGGGAAATTTTCGAAGATTTTAATTTTAATATAGAATGTACAAAATTTTCGCCCTTCCTATCAATCCCTATTTGCCAGGAAGAACTCTAACGTTAACGTTAAAGTAACTCTAACTCTAACGCTAAAGCACTCCTTTAACCGTTCTCCATTTATACTCCATTTATATTTTTAAAATATTGTTTAAAAATATAGATTTTAAGTTTGATAATGGAATGGATGGATTACTTATACAAGGTTATTTAGTATTTCAAAAACACACATAATATTAAGCAATTTTTTTGTAAAACGTGACCGAACAAAGAAAAATTGATAATATTATTGAAAAATATATAAAGCAAAAGCCAAAATAACTTATCTACTGTTTCCAATTAAATTGGACAATTTTTTGATACCAAAATATCCATAGTCAGCAAACTAGACCTAGTTATATAATAGAAGAATGCTTTTAATGAAAATACATTAACAAAGAGGAATAGGTATTGAACAATCAGCAATTTGAACTGAATAGCTGTTAACAATATTCACAATACCAACCGAGACAATGTGACGAACATAAAACAATGTGACAAACAAAATTCTGGTCGTAACAAACACAATAAATCTGTTGTATGACAAAATTTGAATTACATTCTAAATCCCAATTATATGGCATCCTTTTATAGGCTTTAATTGAATATGAATTTGATTAACATGTTTATGTAGTAGGTAGTTGGTTGTGGGTTCAATCTATGTACAACTAGCATGCATATGACGAAAAAAAATATAATTTAATTAAAGGTTCTATTATACTATATTTTTTCGATATTCAGCGAAAAATAAGGAATGGACAGTCTTGACATTAGGTTCCCTTATCCTGCTGTCCTGCTGTGTGCGGGATACAGCATGAAGCTGAAAAAAAATGTTCTATGTTTGCCATAGTTAACGCTCTGCAACTGACGTGGCTTAATTTTTACTATTATACTGACGCGGTAGACCAGACCTTTTTAACAGCAAATATTTTTACACAATTAGCTTAAACAGCTAGTTCATTTATATTTATTAGATTTCTAGTATAATTTTTGTGTTGTAATTTATTTTAAATAAAGAAAATAATTTGTATTTTCAAAAAATTGTAAAATAATGTTCGAAATAATCATAAACAGTGTTTACATAAACTACTCTAAGTATCTTTTCCTTAGTATTAATGACATAAAAAAATTACAAAAACAATTCGTTGATATTTTGTAAAAAATTCGGAAAATTTAGTATTTACTATTACTTTAATCAGTCTAGGGAATATAAAAACATTCATTGGTTAAATACAAGATAAGACAGTCTCAAAATTATATCTTTTTTGATAATTATCAAAGACAAATTGGCTTCGCGCCGGCACAGAAATAATATTTACAGTCACACTTCGTGCCGCTGCGCCACGGCTGGCCTCTATTGCTATTTACTTTATAATCAACAATATTATAATAGAACCAAAAAACCAAAATTAATTTAAAAAAAATCAACAACAAAGTAATTTTTCAACATCATTATTTAAATACTTTATTATAATACTTTATTTGCTGTACAAAAACAAAAAACGAGTCGGTGCAAAAATTTTAAAGCGTTGACAAAGGCAATGTACTGAAAATGTCAGGCGACCGCAACGGCAAACCAATTAAGCGTATCTCTGGCTATAATTCTCTCCACTAGTGAACAATGGTGGGAAATATGGCAAAAATCGGCAGACGACGACAGTAATTCGATTGTCGCCGATCCGAATTGATCAGTGTTAGGCAGATTACACGTGAAATTTGATATTTGGTGGGGACGGCCAATATCCTTAGTTCTTAGTGGTAATGGAGCGGAGGGTGACCAGCTCTAATGAAATTAAATGTTTTTGTAATTAACAGAACGTGTAGTATGTGACTTGTAAGATGATGATGATGTATGGGATATGAGGAATTACGATAAACAGTGCTAAGTATGTTTTAGTGAAGGAAAATAGTGGTATATAACTTCTGTCTTCATTATTTAATTGGATGGGACTCTGTGGGTGGCGCACTAAATACTATAGCAGTTATGTTAACTAAACTGAGGTATATAAAATATATATATATGTGTAACATTTTAAAATATTTTAAACTGTTATATAAATAAAAAAGTAATCAAAGATCAAGATAATTATTTAAAAAACACTGCGCAAAATAACATAATATTTAATTAATCTTTAAAATTAATTACGATACCAAATTATAACATTTTGTAGCGGCCAAGTGGTCGTGACAAGCGAACATCATGTCGGGAAGTCCCCTGATGCGTGCAAATTGAATTCTCAGTTCGGGCCACGCACTGATTCCTATCGACAGCCGGACAAGTAACGTTGTGATGTTGAGAGATGACACAATATCTGGCGCGATGTTCTGGTTGTTTAATCATATATCGTTAGACGAGAGTGGTGGACATGCTGTCATATTTAGATTGGCTAATCTTCTTAACTTTTTGTATTATAAACGCGGCTTCGCCCGTTTTACTTATTTTAATATTGTAGTCACACTACAATTACACAAAAAAAAATGTAGTTTATATATTTGATGTATAACCTACATTATTTTAAAGTTTAATCTAAATCCGTTCAGTAGTTTTTGCGTGAAAGTTGAACAAACATCCAGCCTCACAAACATTCATCACATTTATAATATTAGTAATTGGATTCCAAGACATCTTTTTTGTCGAGACAGGTCGCGTGAAAGCGAATTCTTTGAACTTGTTAATATAATATTGTTCTTCACCATATTCTTCACCCGAAGACCCTTCTTCAAAGTTTACAACACAACCTTCGTTTAACTTGTTTCGTACATGTATGTTTTTGATATTATAATTAATAAAAACTTGTTCGGAACGTTTCGAATTTTCAAAGTTTTAATTAATGCGACATTTGCATAAGAATTACTTTATTAACTAACAAGTTAATCTTATCATTTTCACACAAACAAAGCATAGCCAAAATTAAATTATTTTGAATTTGTATGAAAATTGAAAATAATTAGAAATATTTATTTTATAATATTTATATAATACATAATTAAAAGTAATGGTTTATATTATAAAATTAAGTTACTTGTTAGTAGAACTTTAAATTAGTTGAGGAGTCTAAAAGTTTAAAATTAAGTTAAAAATGACAACATTCCTCTAACGACTGTCTAGTTTAAATGAGTCAAACGCGATCAGCAAGCGACACAAGTCAACAGTTTGGTTGAGATTGTAAGATGAACTTTGGTGGCATTGCTGTGATCAAATTAATACTATGTTAGAAACTTAAATCAGTCTTCTCTAAAGGTACAAATTTATAACCTATACATATTTAAACATAATTGTAATATTTTTGAAAAAAAATTGTGTTAAATAAAGTTTATTATGATAAAAATTAAAAAAAAACTTAGGTACTCAAACTGTGACATAAAGTTCCCCCATTCAACACGTTCTATATCGAATTTGGCTGAAAACGGGACTTGGAGGAACTGAAAGAAAATGTATTTGTACATATATATATTATATTATTTGTAATTTATTTTGAATAACATCACGTTTCGCAGCAATCCAAAAGATAAAAATTAAATATAACTTGAGTGGATGAGAAATCCGTGTTTAAGTTGATGGATTTATATTCCAGTACATCTCTGTCAAATTCTGACATATTGAAATTCACCTTGGAGTACAATGTCTGTGCTTAATGTATTGCTTTTGTGTTATTCATTATTTAAAAGGAATCCTGAGATAAACAGAAAACATTCAAAGATTTTTTTATGAACTTGAGCCACCAAATAAAGTTACCTTTATCTATTTATAAATGAATACACCCGATTACTTAAGAATAATTATGAAAAACATTTTAAGTACTTCAATGACTCGATCGAGAGGTGACTATAATAACAAAAACAAATATATAAAATAAGAAATAAGTAAGAAAGTCCCAAATTTCGTTTCACTCTAGTACTATTATAATGGAACGTTGCCTTTGCATTTCAGAGTTGTTAATAGTTTAAACAGGAGTTCCGAGAAATAATCTTGTTAGGTAACAACCTGCGGGAGAAGGGCTCTTGACTAAGTTAGGATACTTCCCTTTACTCGGGTACAAGTTTTGCACCCAACACCTCACTGTATTGGAGGCGTGATGGTGTTACAGACAAAGTACAACTTATGATTGTTTATGCAATAAAGCTGAATGTTTCATGTTGCAGCAATGCAGATGTGGAGCATTTAATGTATGATTAAATATTTTTTTTTTATATTAGTGCCATCATAGTTTTCCTTGCCATCTAATTTAAACTTTAATTTTCATGAACTAAAATAATAACGACGTTTGGAAATAAAATATTATATAATATTAGGTACGTAAAAAGTATTAAATGGATTTGATTTTCCATATTTTACTCTATGGTTTGTTAAAACTGTAACATTATCAGATTTCTAATAGGAAATTAATAAACTGATATACATTTAAAATAATGCAAGAACTAAAAGGTATTTTCAATTAAAAACTGAACAGGGCGTCATTCAAACTAGTTGTTATAACATATTTTAGTGCAGTGAAACTTTTCAATTGGCACAAAGTTGCGTTACGAGCTGAAACTTCTGTGCTGGTATTAGATATGAAGCTTTTTAACAGTCCCGTTTGAATATTTATGTATTTCAAATAAATATTTATAAACATGTATGTATTGTTAAGCTAAATATTCTTCAACATTAATATATTGAAATCGGTACATTCGTTTAAAGGTTCGTTGACGGTTATTTCTTTTATAATAACATTTTGTTTATGGCACAATTGTTTTATTATATACCAGCGACTCACTAGCGCCGTTGCCCGCTTAAACTACTTAATTATTTATTTTTTAATATGATTTTTTTACGTAAAAAGACAAGGCAAACGAGCGTACTGCTCACCTGATGGTAAATCATCACCGCCGCCCACGACCCCGTGTAACACCAGAGGAGCTACAGTTGCGTTGCCGGCCTTTGAGGTGAAGATAGACGTGCTTTTTGAAGAAACCCAAGTCGTATCGACAAAACCGCATGGTGTGGTTGATTTGAATTATTAAGTAGAAATAATATTATTAGTTCCCCAACGATTCGAACAGCTCTACGTTAAAAGGGTCAAACTGACACTGGGGTGCACCAATCCAGAGATGAGAACAGTACTCTATGTAAGCCTCGACCATATACAGGGCCAATTGGTGGTTTAGTGTCTACTACTATCTCGCTCTGCTGATTGAATTATTTTCGTGTCATTATATCCTAGGTAGACAGAGTGCAGAGCTATATAAGCGGCAGAATTTTAATTTTTTTACCTATGGAACTGAACGGAATATTTATATATTTCTAAACCACCTCAATTTTATTAATGGACAATATTAAACTTACAATAGAAGTACAGGACAGCAATTTCCTAGCTTTCCTTGATGGTGGCACAATAGGCTACACAATATATAGGAAACCCTGAAACTCACCACCACCGTACACAATTATCTACCATTGGCAAATCTTTGTTTCAGAGAGCCCACCACCTCTACGACGCTGATCACCTAGGGGTCTAGCTTCGCCAGGCGAAGAATGCCAGAATGTCATCAAAACAAGCTGCCAGTTCCCCGCCAGCGTTGTCAGAAGACCAACAAGCCACTCACAATAGAGAGACAGCCGGCACTTCTACCATATGTAAAGGGGGTTACAGACAGAATTGGCAATATCTTAAGAAGAGCTTCCATAAAAACCATATTCAAGCCTAACAAGAAAGTGAGAGAAGATTCTTGAATAAATTCTTGGCGGTAGTTTGATATAATAATTATGTCAACTGACAGACGAATGCCACCTCAATCTACCCGTGACCACGGACTACTGCAAATGTTTCCAAAATGTATAAACTTAAGTACACGCGATTAATCCGGTTAAAATAGTTTCATTTAAAATGTGTAATAATCGTGAAAATCAAAGAACTTATTACTTTATTTATTTTTTCTTTTACTTTTTCTAATACATTTACTATGCTTTTTCGGCTTTGACCATTTAGGCTTATATTTTCTTACTAATTCTATCGAAAACTGAATGTAATTTCATACATATATTTATTAAATATTCATATACTTCAAGCGGGCGAAGCCGCGCGGGTCCGCTAGTACAGAATATTTGTGCTCAAACAACAATAACGTTGAAGTGTTATAAATAAACTAAAAAAAAAACAGTTTTCATTTCGCCATGTGGAGTACAATCGCGGCATTTTCTCGGCTAGCAGCGGGTCATCAGTCAAGCGGAGTGGATGCCACTCCACTGCGCAGACATAAGGGGGATTGTGGCCCTCAATGCATTTTTACTTTATGAATTTATAGTTCGCCACGTTTCGTCTCTCGCCCCCATTTGTCATACAACTGTCACAATGTTGAGAAATTTCAATAAGAATCGGCATCACATTATTCTTAGGAATTTATCTTAAGCGAGAGAAAATCCAGGGATTTGTTCATAGCAATACGGTTTTATATGAACTGTAATATCGGTTTAATCGCTATGGTATTCTTGTTCTGTATATTAAAATGTAGTTTGATTTTTTATCTGCAAAAGAAAAATTCATTGTAACTGTATGTATTAAACGTTTCTTTATTTATTTCTTTTAAAACAGACTTATAGTTTATTGGAAATTGTTTAGAATGTTTGTGTTAAATCCAGCTGCAAAAAAAATTACATTTTATTTAATTTAATAATATTTTTGCCATATTTTTGGCGCTGAACCACATGTATGTACACATAGTTGACACGTGTCGGTAGTGGGTTCGATTTTCACGTAGGTGAAAGAATTGTTATTTAGTAATATTTTTATTTATTCGCTCTGGTTATAAACAAAGCAAAGCGTGACTTTGAGTTCCGCAGAGCTAAAAAATGAAAATATTATAAAATAATTATTCCTCCCTCTGCCTACCCTGCTGTGTGCGGGATACAGCGTGAAGCTAATTATTCTTCCCTCGAGTAGGAATCGAAGTCACAACCGTCGCGCACAACAGTCACACCCTTTTGCCCATGCGCTACAACAGCCTCATATTAACAATATTATTAGATCATTTGATTCGATTTCAAAAAAATATACAAAAGAACACATAAATTTAACAAAAACCCATAATATATACTTTAATATTTCACAAGTGCTCTCAAGACTGAAACATGACCATTGCAAAAGTCTTGAGTTGAAAGCAAAATTTTTCCCCGAGGCGGGTCATCAGTCAGGTGGAGTGCTGAGCTCTGATAAAGAGACAGTGGAATTCATTTCATAGCTGGTGTGTTGATAAGCTTAGTTCTTTAGAGCTAGTTCACGTTTAAAAGTATACCATTCTTTTAACGTCCGACTGTAATCAGTACGGTAGTAAAGTAAAAGATGGTTCAATTATAGTCTTTCTCTTATTTTTCTAAGGATTTATTACTTGGAAAAGTTAAGGGTTAAGTGAATCGGTTAGTTGCAATTGTTATAAATGATTTTAAGTAGCGATTCTTGTTTTGTATGCCGTAGCTAATATTTGTTAATGCATACGTTTATGTATGTAGGTACATTTATTAAAACTTTTTTTTCTAACTGGGTACGGCATTCGAATCTCATTTGGGAAAATATTTTTAATTGTCTGGTCTAGTTACAAATAAATACACAATGCAGGTATTAATTTAAATTAAACAATGTAGGTATTAATTTTGATCGTAATATGGTGAAGGAAATTTCTTAAGGAAAATTATAACATATAGAAGTTGTAGCAGCTAAAGTGGCGGGAAAATGAAACCGTATATATTGTCTCGAAATGATTGAGCGCTTATTTCTTTTGTTTAAATCACGTTGGAGCGAAAGTAGTACTTTATAAGCGTTGGCATAGTTACCATTGGTAAATGTCTTAGTGAATGCATTAGTTATCTGTTCAAAGGGTAATCAATAGGTATTGATTGTATTTAAGATATGTTATTATTTTAATTATAATATTTTAAAATTATGTAAAGTATTGAATGGAGTAATATCGCTACTTACCGTATGGGGCGTAAAACAGAATAATTAGAAAGAACCTAATGTTAAAACGCTTCATTCCCCTCTTTCCGCCCACTTTAACTTGTTTGCATGGCAAGAAAAATATAAATAATTTATTTCCCCAAGTAGAAAACGAACTTATAACCATCGTCGTTTTTAGAGTCAGATAACGTGCCGCTGTGCCACGACGGCCTAATAACTTATAATTATTATATTTACTTTTTATCATTACTATATAAATGCATTTGTTAATGAATTGACTAAAAATTTAAAGCTATCCGATGGCTCTTTATCTCTCTTGTTACATGTAACTTTGAGTTTAACTGTTTGAAAATAAAAATGTCATTCTAAGATAGAATGTACGGTAGAAATATACGTTCGAGCTTCATTCACAACGTTGCCGGCATCGGGGGTGGACGTCGACGTGACAATAAAATTAGATAAGTGCTTGGACCGCCCTGGTTAGTCCGCTTTGTCCGAATAAAAGCAATCACAATAAAACATGCTACTTTAAAACTGATATTAAACTTTTCTTGAAAATATTTTATTACTTTTATCTACATGCAATGGGACCAAAAAAAATATATTTTTATATAGATTTATTATTAATATATTTATTATTACGTACTGGTGTTCACTTTTACGTTATTTTAAAGTATTTTTTGCCATCCTAAAATAACATTACGGCATTATTTATTATTACTTAAGAATTGAAGAATCTTCAATAATTTATACAATATAAAAGTTTAAAACAATAATATAAAAGAAAAACTTTTAAATCAAATTAAAATTGCCATAATGTTCAATTCTCTGCTGTAAATGTCAATATATTATTACATTTAAAAAATCTCCTTCCTCCTTCCTCCTCAACTCTCCTTTTAAAACTATTAATAACTATTGTTTTTAAATTATTCGATACCCCAGCAAATGTAATATTATTATTATTTTTTGAAAATTTTGTCTACACTATATGTTTCATAACAAAGCGCTACGTGCCCCGACTACGCTACGTACGACTTACGCAGCTTTTTTGTGAGAAGTATGATTTAAATTATCTTTTAATGTAATATTATCTATTCTGATACCTTTAAAATAGAGAAAAAAAAATCAATTCCAATCACTACATCACTACAATGCACGTGTCGAAAAATGAAATTGATTTTACCCTCGCAGCCTGCGTGCCGTATCTGCCTGCCTGAAGTGGTTGGGGAGGCTTCGCTAATAACTGGGGAAGCCAGAGATGTTTATTTAATACCCACAGACACTCTAATGGAGATTCGCACCATGCGTCTCCATTGACAACGTAGAATATATTACAGCTAAAAATTTCATACAATTCACACCAGATCGCATTCGTTAACAGATTGTCACGGGTAGTTCAAATTATGCTGGATAATTTTACGGTACGCAAAAATATACATTTTAAATATTTTCTTTGATGTCCCACGTTTTAATTAAAATTTTTCGTGCCTCAAATGAAATACATATTTAATTTAAAATGAGAAAGTTTAAATTTTGATTTCATTGGATCACTCACAACTTAATTATAATTAAAAAAATACACGTCAATTAATAATTTTGTGCTTTTTCTAATAAGTTTAAACAAGCTATATATATTCATGGATTTGATGCGTGTAATTTCAATTCGATGAATACTTTAAATATATACATAGACAGGTACTAAAGGGAGCAGTAGAACCTACGACCTCTATACTGAAGGTCGATTATTCTTTTTTTAGCGTCACGCTGTATCTCTCCTAAGCAAGGTAGACAAGATAGAATCTAGTGTCAAGACACTCCGTTGTATATTTTTCCCTAGAATTCGATATAACGCCGCGCTTTATCGCCAGGGCAGGAAAACAAAAATAATTTATTCTTCGATGGGGGAATGGAACCCGCAATCATCGCGTTTACACTCAAATTTTGTAACGATGTTGACATTGATATTTTTAGGTACGTTTATTATTGAAACAACATCTCTATATCAATAAATTTTTCTTTTCATAGCCGTGCATAAGAGATCATAACAACCTTTATATAGCCTTCATCCACATAAAGCCATATATGTTAAATCAAGGCAAGACTTTGCATACGGGGGTTGTCAGGTAATTCCCCTAAATCAAGCTAATGTGACATTTCAACGTCACCTCGTTTATTATTACACGAATAATCGCGAGCCGTATGCCGGGATTATGTTTTGAATGTGCCATAGACGATTGTAGGATTTCGTGTAGTCGTTCGTACTATCGCATTCGATCCATGGCGAAATTGTGGAAGTTATCGATGTTTTGATTTTTAATGTATTTTTTTATATTTATCGATTATTGCTATTTAAATTTCAATATGCGGTGGTAGAAAATAATAGGCCGGTCGTGGCGCAGCGGCACAAAGTGTGACTGTAAAACCGACTGGTTGTGGGTTCGATCCCCACTCGAGGAGATGAAATATTTACTTGAATTTATATTTTCATTTCTTCGCTCTGGTGTCGAGGCAAAAAGCGCGGCGTTAAGTTCTGTCACTTAACACGCAATATTTCCAGAATTCGGCAGAAATTGGGGAACAGAGTGTCTTTCACTAGGTTCCCTCTGCCTACCCTGCTGTGTGCGTGATACAGCGTGAAGCTGATTTGATTTTTTTATTTTATTTAGAAAATAATTAATGTGGTAGGATAAAGTTTGAATGAAGATAAATAATCTACATAGCTTGGTAATAGTTGTGATTCCAGTTCTGTTGTATAATTACTTTTAATAAACGAGCGTACGGGTCACCAGATGGTAAGTTATCACCGCCGCCCACTGCTAATAAACTCAAAAAATTGTCTAAAAGTCACAAGAAAATCAGCGTAATCTAGAAGCAGGAACCTAAAACATTAGATACCTCAACAAAAAAGCTATTTACACTTACATGGTACACCTTGTTCTTGAATAAGAAAAAAGTATACATAAAATTTACTTCAAAATAATTTAACATTTTTTATTACACAGACTACGACAGCGAAACCAGTAAATATTTTCACAAGTCATCGTCACGTAATCATTATGAGGGGAGAAGTATCCCAGTACTTTTTAATATCCATAAAACTTGTTGTATAATGATAAAGCACGAACCGAACGGTTAACTGAACAGATAAAAAATATTGTATTAAATGCATGGGAAATATTAAGATTAGTTTGATATGATATTTTGAAGCGTAGGTTTTTTTTTTTCCTTAAATAGAATTATGGAAGTTGGATATTTAAATTATTTTTTTACTTTTGTAGTTATGACTTTGGGATGTCTAATTTAGTATTTGAAACTATCGATTCACCTGTGCATAGATATGATGATCATAAAAACCTATATTTTAAATAAATACTTGAAAGAAGAATAAAAACTTGGCAATCGCATGAAAACATGTATAAGAAATATCTAATACATCAGTTTCACGCTGTGTCCCGCACACTGAAGGATAGGCAGAGGGAACCTAGTGTTAAGACACTCCGTTTCCCACTTTCTGCCGAATTATGGAGGCATTGCAACGACGCCGCGTTTGACACCAGAGCGAAGAAATGGAAATATGAATTTAAGTAAATATTTCATCTCCTCGAGTAGGGATCGAACCCACAACCAGTCGGTTTTACAGTCACACTTTGTGCCTCTGCACCATGACTGGCCTCTAATACATATAATAATAAATTGGATTATTTTGCGATTTTTTTTTTATGGCATCTCATTTCTTTTTGTAAATAGTCCTACTTTCCTCATTTCCCCTAGGTACCTTGTACTTCTTGAATTCCAACAACACATTATATTTTACATTACATTTTTATCTTCCCTGTTATTGTTTATTCTATTATATTATGCTTGTACAGGAACACTGATTTATTCACTGCAAATGTATCTTTGTAATGTTATATATTTATATGGGATTACAAAGTTGTTATTGCAGTTTGTGTATCTAGAAAACTGGGCTTAAGCCTAGATAAACTAAACACTAATTCTGTTCTAAATTTAAAGCTTCATATCTGCTAGAAGTGCGTTAAAGTTTTGAGCAAAACAATTGTTTAATTAATTCTTAAACTACTAGTTCAAATTGAATGAAATTTAAAATATACTGTGCTCATACAATGCTTAGTTACTTAAAATTTAAGCTTCTAGTTTTATTCACAACCAAGTTATAAGGAGTCGAAAAAGGATGTAAAATGGATGGAATATTATATAACCTAATATATGTATATTTTTAGGAAAACAATTAGTTCAGTCGTGGCGCAGCGGCACGAAGTGTGACTGTAAAACCGACTGGTTGTGGGTTCGATCCCCACTCGAGGAGATGATATAATTACTTAAATTTATATTTACATTTCTTCGCTCTGGTGTCGAGATTAAGCGCGGCGTTGAGTTCTGCCACTCAACACGCAATGCCTCCTGAATTCGGCAGAAAATAGGGAGCGGAATGTCTTAACACTAGGCTCCCTCTGCCTACCCTGCTGTGTGCGGGATACAGCGTGAAGCTGATTTAATTTCATTTCATTTTTTAGGAAAATAATGTAATTTTCAATCGCCCAGTTCTATAAAAACTATTACATACAAAGTAAAAGAAGAATCTACATGAGACAAAACCTTCGTCTACATATTTGCTACAGCAAGTAGGTATTAGCATGCAGATGGGATTTTTTCTTAGCGCTCAGGGCCTTTGGCAACTCCCAATACGTCGTTTCAAAGTAATGTAAATGTCCACTTGTTCTTGTAGTCATTGAGGAAACTGGGGGCAAGTGCACGGCGAAGTTTAAGCAAACGATGAAGTACTCGGCTACTGTAGAATAAATTTAAGTTTACACACGTATGACTGTTTCTTTCTTGGCGTTCTGTAGTGCTTATAAACTATTTGAGTATCTCTATTTCTTTTTTTTTTGGAAAATAAATAACTTCTATTTTAAATACTTACATTTTACATGTGGTATTGACACTATTGTGTAATGGATATAGTATATAATCTATTTTATTATAATTATATTTTTTTAATAAAAACATAATTTAAACAAGTATTTTCAAATAAAATCTCTCTGACAGGTTAGAATGCAGAGAGAGAGAGAGTCTAATGAGTAGTAACTTAATTTTTTTAAACTCTAACTAGAAGTAAGAAACAATGCATATTTCTATATTTTCTCTTGACTGAAATTTGAACTGTTCAAATATGGTGTGGTTGTATTTTTATTAATGAAAGGTAACCGAGAAACGGTGTTGAGACATTTCGTTTCTATTAAGAAACTTCCGCTGTCCACTTTCCGTCGAATTTTCGAGGCACTGCTTGTTAAGTGGTGGAACTCAACACCGCGCTTTGCCTTGTTACCAGAGCGAGGAAATAAAAATATTAAATATTTCATTTCCCGAGTGACAGTCGAACTCACAAGCGATTACAATACATATGTATGCTCCTGCTTCATGGCGCCCTTTACTAATAGTTTTAAAAAATAAATTAAATCAGCTTCACGCTGTATCCCGCACACGCTACATCCCGGTAGGCAGAGAGAACCTGTTAAGACACTCCGTTCCCCACTTTCTACCGAATTCTGAAGGCTTTGCGTGTTGAGTGGCAGAGCTCAACGCCGCGCTTAGCCTCGACACCAGAACGGAGAAATGGAAATATAAATTTAAATACATATTTCATCTCCTCGAGTGGGAATCAAACCCACAACGCGTCGGTTGTATAGTCGCACTATGTGCCGCTGCGCCACGACTGGCCTCTACTAATAATATAATGTACTAATTTGGTAATTAGAATTAGTTGCATTAATTATAAATTGTAGTTCTAGATATTATTTTAGAAAGGACTAATGCTATTACAAGGCGCTAGGGGCCTAGCTAGTTTCACAACAAACACAAATAAGCTGACGTGATCCGCTTACAAAGATTAAATACCTACAGCAACTTGAATGATTTCAATGGAAAATGAAAATTTATTACAAAATACTTTGATTCACAGCTGAAAATAAAAATTGAAACTAAAATTCGATTGTACAATATATCAAACTGGACTTTACTAAGGTAGACAAAGAATTTCTTAATTCAGCTTCACACTTCGCCCTGCATAGCAATGTAGGCAGATAGAGGTAGATAGTTGAGATCGAGATACTGCGTGCTAAATGGTGGAACTCAACGCCGTATTTTATCTTTCATATAATTTTTCCCCTGGGCATCAAACTCACAACCATCGCGCTACAACTATTTACAATCAGAAGAAAATGACTCTATTCATTTTCTTCTTATTTTAAATGGTAACTCAATTTGATCCAATGTCGTTAAAAAATCCTTATTATTTATCATCACCAAAGTTATGATATTATATATTATGATGAAAAAAATGTCAATTATAATTTAATTGGATTTTGGTAAGCCTCCTCAATATTCTTGTGTGATCTTTTTCTTGTTTTTTTTAATACGCTTTTATTAAGTCGAGCTGTAACGAACTATATAATAAAATCTAAAAAAATTAATTTGAACCACTTATATCCACATGAAACTTGGCAGTTACATATGTGTAAGTCAGGTGACAATATAATATTATGGTATCACTGGTGTGATGATGAAGCCAGAACCTGAATATTGGAACTGTTTACAGGATATTAGTAAGCCATTCGAGTTTTGTCTCATACAATTTATGACTTCGAGCACAATCTATACATTATCCGAATGATAACTCGGCATAGAAAAGCGTGTTTGTAGCTTTTTCTTAAAATATATATTTTCTTAAAATATATAATTTTACTCTGTGTTCTATATAGTGATAACCTAGTGTCAAAATATTCCGTTTTATTGAAATTGAACGCCAATATACTTATTATACAATGTATGTATAACCTATATATACATTGAAACCTACGAGACATTTTGTATACACATATATTGGTTCATCTAAAGAAGATTTTTTTTAAAACACTTTAAAGCTTATTTCAATATATCTATCTATGATTTAAATGTAGATTGTAAACGAAAACCTCGAATTATTAGAATACAAATAAAACAAAATTCAATTCTGTACCCGCAGACTGTTGCGGTCACGTGATTGCTTTTTCATTAATTTAAAAGTGATTGTTCTGCTAAAGAACTTTATGTATCTAATTTTTGTTTTAGTTTTTACATAAAATATATTAAATAAGTAAGTTGAAGCCGTCAGAGCAAAAACACAAGCATGTGACTGGAAAAGTAACGGTTGTGGGTTCGATTCCCACTTGTGGGAATGAAATATTTAGTATTTTCATTTTCTACATTATGGTAATCAGGCAAATCAGGACTTTGAGTTGCGTCACTCAATGGCTCAAGAATTCGGCGAAAAGTGATCCAAAGTATCTGAATGGCGAACGTCTGAAGTGTCTTAAACTTGTGAAGGTTCCCAGGTTCACTTCCACCTACTCTAATATGTACAGGATACACTGTGACGAATACTCTGTTTGTCTTAAATCTATTTATATACGCCTTTTTTATTTTAATTCACATTTTAAAGTTAAGCAATCTTCTAAGGTCTGTGGGGTAAATAAAAATAGTGTAAAGTGTGAAAAGAATGATATCGATATACATATAATTTCAAGGCACTGACACTACTTGATGATAAAGCTCAAGGTAAAGTAAAAAAGTCCTTAATAAATTCTGTTAGTTAGCATAATTTGAGAGATCGTCGTGGCGCAGTGGGACAGTATCTGACTAGAATGATTGAGTTCGAGTTCCACTCGGGGGATATCGACTTGTCTTAACATTAGATCTGTCTACTCCACTATGCGGGAAAAATCCCTGAAGATGCTTATTTTTAACAAAATTTGAAGAGCATTCTTCTGATATATAAGTAAATGAAAGATTTACTACAGAGCTCAATAATAGTCTTAGGTCCTTAGGATTCAATATACCATCTATTAATACACCAGTCTCGTACACCATATGCAATTGTTAACCGTTGTATCAGCATTCGGTAATCAGAAAAGTCCTTTTTGTCCCTTAACAACAAAAAAAACTTTAACTTTAAAAATAGTTTATGTGGAATTGAAATAAGGTTGAATTTTGAATAAACGAAATAGTGTTGTAGGGGTGTGTACGTGGTAAATTGGTGTAAATTGTAGACACGCAAGCCGCACTATACATAGAATTTATACAAATAAAGTTGTTAAGCGTACGTAATGTTTATTTTATGCAGTAATTTTTCAGCTTTAATAAGGTTTATTTCAATAGGTTGTATTTTTAAGGTTCCGTACCCTAAGGGTAAAACGGAAGACTATTTATTACAAAGTCTTCGCTGCCCGTTCATCCATCAGTCTGTCCATTTGTTATCAGACTGTATCTCAAGAACTATAATAGACAGTTAAAATTTTCGTAGGTTTTCTTGCCGCTATAACAACAAATACTAAGAACTAAATAAAATAAATATTTAAAAGCATAAAAATTACATCACGTCATTAAAATCACGTTTGTTGTTCGTTCGTGTGTTGGGCTCTCATGCAACAAACGTGACTTTTTCGATCGTTTTTATAGAAAGATAATGGTACGGAACGCTTCGTGCGCAAGTTCGACTCGCACTTGATCAGTTTTATTAGTTGGTTTATAATTTAAGTCCTTGTTTCTTTCATTTGTGATTTTATTAGGCTTTATATTAGCAAAGTATTTCTTAAAAAATATATTTTTACTTTTTTTTTCTAAATTAATTTTGTAAGTGATTTAAAATCTATATTTCGTGATTCAATAAAAAATATTTTTCAATTTAGAAGTTTTATTAACAATTAGATTTTTTATTAGTAAGTAATATTGATATTATTTAAGAAGTCTTCAAAAGCTTTGGCTTTCTCGGACTTTGACTACATATCGTACAATTAATAGGACTAAAAGATTCGTGGGTTCAAATGCTGCTACATCTAAATTGTTGTAAAATTTTTCTTATTATTAAAAATATCTTATTTTCGTTTGATAATTCTATTATAATGCAGAACTCCCAGCCATTATTTAAAATAAAACAACATTATCATACACATTCAAGAAAACACTGTTATCACAACACAACTCATACAAAAACAAAAGCTACAATTGCCAAATACGTCAGAAAGAATAGATAACCGTAGCGGCACAAACCAGTGGTATTGTATGAAAGATAAGTGTGAATGCTAGCGGGCACCGGTGACAAACATGCGGGTGAGACGCCTTTCTGGGTGTCTGATAAGGTGTTATCAGCGAACGAAGATGTAAATTATACCCGAGGCTATAGTCATAACTCATAAGGAGGATATTTACTCTGCAATTAGCGTTGTTAATAATATTTAGTAGTAAAAGTTAATTTGTGAATTTATTAAATATATATATTGTAAATATAAATTAAATTAACAAATTCGCGCGGTTTCGCCCGCTTGGAATATATGAATATTTATTAAATTATTTTCAATTTACAAGAGGTTAGTAGTTAGTAAGAAAATATAAGTAGCATATGCTGTCGTCGAGTTTTATATAATTTTTTTAAAGGATTACAATACATATTTTACTGGCGTATTTTAAAACATTAATAAATGAATTAAATAACATTAAATGAAAAGTAGCGGGTGATGCCGCTCAGGGCCAAAACTAAACTCACCACGAAGTTAAACTACGCAAATAAGTGAAGAGAACCAAAGATAAATATAAATTAATAATGAACAGCAAATAACCACATAGAAATTAACAGTAGATCTAAAATGTATTAAAATTTACAAAACCGTCGGTCGTCTGCCTGCTTGAGTCGGTCATACCGTGCGGCTCGTAGGCTAGCTCATTTTAAATCAGTAATATCTTCTTAAGTACTTATTAAAATTATTTACAGTATACTATAATTTCTATCAAGATGAAATGCTGAAGGTTATTACTAGGTATATTTATTTTGATAATTATGAATACCAAATTATAAAAACACATACACTAACAATAACCCGATAAATTCAAATTAAAATTAAATATATTAAAATGGTAACTGTGGCTCAACCTTCAGAGATAAACATATAAACATATACCATCGCGGACTTTTCAATAAATTTTTTAAGGACAATATTTTTGTAAAACATTATTTTTATGTGTCTCAACATGCACGCCATGTAAGCGTACAGGAAGCTCGTTTTGGGCGAGCTTTTCTTAAAACAACAAAATTCCTTGTTGCTTAGCAACGGTTGTAATTAACTTGGTAGATTAAATTGCATGTCAAATTGAAAGTTATTTTAGTATATCGATAATATTACAAATGTGAGTAAAAAAGTAACTTATGTCCATCCCAAGACTCTTAGGTGTCTTTATATGAAATTTAATTACCATCGGATCAGAAGTTCGGCCCTGATTGCGTCACAGTCAGACAGACAGAGTTACTTTCGAATTTATAATGTAAGTATGGATTATGTAGTCTATTAGTCTATTATTATTATTAGTTTATTTGCGAATTAATTGTTTGAAATTAAAAAAAAATATTATATGACGTGTGAACGATGTATTTAATATTAAAATTTTTTTTTTAGAGGCAAAGGCGCGGCGTTGAGATTTGCCACTCAACATGCAATGCCTCTAGAATTCGGCGGAGAGCGGTGTTATTGGGGTGTGGAATGACTTGACACTAAGTACCTTCATTCTCTCTGCCTACCTTGCTATTTGTGAAATACAGCAAGCTATAAAAATATATATAATATGAAATATAAACATTTCCAGCTTCCTAATTTTCTTAAGCTAAGAAAGCTTTCTTAAGCTAACAAAGCTATATTTTGCTTAAGTGAGAAATAAAAATGAGGATTGAAACCCTATCTATCGTGTATGTAGACTGACGCTGTTTCCTTTTTAACCGACTTCTGTAAAAAAGGAGGTTATCATTTAGATTGTTTTTTTTTTTTTAAGTTTGTTACGTCAGATTTTGATGATTCTTTTTTAATTTAAATGTAATGTCATGTAGTTCTATTTTAATTTGGTCCATTTCTGATAATGGTTTCTGTAAGAAAATCACATAAGTCCTAAATTTGCACTACATATGTGCACAATAAATGGACGTATATCTCAATATCACGTCAACTGATTCCGATTATTCTTTTATTGAAAAGAATACACTTCAAGGATTGGTAGGTGAAACTTTGATTAGGTTCTGATAAAGGTATCCGGTTGAAGAGTTTTCGTTAGAGGTGAGATCCCTCATTGTTGCATTTCTTTTCAAACAATTTCAAAAAAGGATGTTCTCATTTTCAACTGACTTCTAAAAAGGGAGATGTTTCCAATTCACCCGAATATTTTTTACGTATATTTTTATCTATATGCCAAAATGTTACTTTGTACAAAAATAATATTTAATTAAGATTAAATAATACTTAACTAATATTGAGTACGTTAGTTTGATTTTATTAAGCAAAAATAATTAAAGAAAGATTGTATAATTTTGAAATTGGTGCCAAGTAAAATAAACAGGCTTGGTAATTTGATTTTGTAGTAAGGTTGTTATATCATTAGCTTGACACTGACTTCAAAATTACAAAATCTTTTTAGAATTATTTTTGTTTAACAAAACAAAGTACTTTTTTTTATGTTAAGTGCATTTATTTTTTACTTATTAGTTTATTGTTAAAACATTTTTTTTTTGGTAAAAAATAATATTTTTGTTTAATTTAAAATTAAAGATATATATATTTTTTTCTTCATCAATTCACTCCGAATAATTTATATTTAACGGTATTTTTGTAAGTGATGTTGAAGCTCAGATGCGTATAACCTATCGAATGTCACGACCAGGAAATATACTGACAAGGGGAATGTCAGCGACAGTCAAATCCGTAAGCGACTTATGTAAGCAACAATGAGTTCATACAATACAAATACAAAGGTATTACGTATCTGAAAAATATAAAGATATCTAGTTGAAATTAAATATTTAATATTTTCTCTGGTATCAACGCAAAGCAAGGCGTTAAGTTTCATCACTCCTCCAAAATCTAGCGGAAAGTGGGGAGCGGAATTTTTTAACACTAGGGCTCCTTCTGCCTACCCTGCTACATGCAGGATACAGCGTGAATCTGAAAAAAATATAATTAATTCTACTTATTTAGAAAACGTATAAAAAATTGTATGTAGCGAGACTCGAACCCGCGCCTCCTGGAAACCTACCGACCTGGTCGGTTCCCGAAGTCGGAGTCCCGCTACGTTCAATTTTTTATACGTTTTCTAAATAAGTATTTTTCTTACCTAAGTGTGGAATAACACTTTATAAAAATGTTTTAAAATAATTAATTCTTTTAGAATTATTAGAACTTTAAAACTCTATGAACATATTAAGCGTGGCGAGGTATTAAACCAGACAAGTTGGGGACTGTCCTAATTCATTATTATTCATTATTTATATTATTGAAATATAAGATCTGAGAAGTTCAGCGATGCGCTATAAAGGTTTGGTTTGTGTATACAATAAGTAGACCATGTAATATGTAAAAATATAAAAATTAAAAAAAATATGCAATGTAATGATTTCTTAATTACAAATTACAATTATAATTATACTGGGCAAAAGTATTTAATTAAATAATAAACTAAATGTATATTGCACAAAGTTAATTTTTTTATTCGATACCGTATAGGATTGAGCAGATGCAATAGAGAATCTTATTTGGTCGTATTGAAACTTGAACGAAAATTTTCCACTCCATTCTCTTAACTGCAAGCCATCAATCTAAACGAATTGTGCTCCTGCATATTGAACACGTTAAACCCAGCCATCTAAAATTTTAACCAATTCGTCGTGAAAACGGAAACTTGACAGATCTAATGATTTGAGAGAAGAAAAATAATATTACAAACGAAGTGCATGTGACAAGATACTTATCATCAGTTTGAAGCATCTTTATCTTATTATGTAGGATTCAAAATCTTGGCATTGTCAAATAATTCTTGTGATAATTTTTATTTTTTTAAATAATTCATAATAGTAGCGCTTTTGCTTATAAAACAAGGTAGGTAGTCAAATCAAATTACAATTAAACAGTTATTAAAGACTTTATAAGAATAGGTACTTTGTTGTTTTGTATCCCACCACTTTCTTATTAATTTCAGTTAGACACGATTAATTAGGCTTAATCTCATGCCTAAACATCTTATTTTCAAAATGAACATGATATCACCCAAATAATATCCATATTTTTTTATGAAAAGTAAATATCTTTTGAAGAAGCCGAAAAATGGTTTGATTCCTGGATTGCCTCGAAAGATGAGTCGTTTTTCCGACGGAGGATTCAATTGCTGCCAGAGAGATGGGAGAAAGTGGTCTCTAATGATGGACAATACTTTGAGTAATGCATTGTAAGCATTATATTTTAAATTATTTTTTTAAACAAAAAAAAACAGCGAGAACTTATTCAAGGTCCTATATAAAGTAAAAGTACCCTATTCTAATTTTTGTTACATAAACTAAATGCTTTAATGCGTACATATTCTTTTTATAGATACATCTATCAGCCAGCTGAAAGGAAGCTGCATGCAAACAAAGAAGATGCTCTTAAAGCATAAATATTTGTGTACCAGGATCCATAAAGCTGTCGGAGAATTTTCAAATCAATTTTATTATATGGAAGGAGTATTTTATTTTGAAATGTTTATATTTTAATTTTTTTGTTTAAATATGTTTTACTATGAGGTGTTATTTTAAGCAATATTTGTAGTAATGAGAAAATAAAAAATATATAAGTTAATGCTAACAGACCGACTTTTTTATATTTTTAAACATCTTTAAAGTGTTATTCCACACTTAGGAAAGATAAATACTTATTTAGAAAACGTATAAAAATTTGAACTCACGTACGAACGTATGGCTTAGTAATCAGAGCGCCTGGTCGGTTTCCAGGAGGCGCTGGTTCGAGTCCCGCTACGTTCAAATTTTTATACGTTTTCTAAATAAGTATTTTTTTTATTTTTAAGATAAGGAGATAAGTATAGATTTATATCCTTATTTTAAAATCTTTACTAAAATTATGGAATTGTTAGGAGGTAATGTTTATTAGTTTTTTTTACCGTGACAGATATTTTTTTTTATTTGTTTTATGAATTGCTAAAGATATATTTTAACTCACTATGTTATGAAACTATTCGAATTTAGCTTATTTTTGCTGATTATTTTTATAACTATATTTTAAAGAAAAAACCAACCTCTAGAAGAAATGGCAATCGCCATTAGAGCCTTTATGCCATTTAATATTGCTGCACTGATTAAAAAGTGAATATTTTTTCATTTTAAATATGCAATAATTACGCTATAATTTTGAAAGCAGAAAATTCAGGTTACCACAAATTTAATTTTTGTTAACGAAAAACAAACATTTAATTATTTTAGCTCGTAATTATTGTCTTAAATTTTATATATTTTTTATATCTCTGATAAATATATTTAAATTCACTGTAAGTTACTGGTGTGATTACCCTATGTACGATATTAGAGGATAGCCAAATATAATGGAGTTAGTACCGATGTCACAAGATGGTCTGCCTTTATTTGCAAAAAATCATAACATTTTCAGAAATAACTTTAAACTTTTCCCGCATAGAGAGATAGGTAGTAGGGTAATAATTTTATTCGAACTACAAAGTCACACGCTTTATATTTAGAACGTCAAATAATTTACCATTAGATTACTAAAGTCACTGCCTCAAACCCGAGAAGAATCGACGCGGGCGTTCGAAATCGAGACATTGCATTTTAAGTAGCTAAACTTACTCTTTCTCTTTATTTCTCTTTTGTCTAACAATAATTGATATACAAAAGAGATAGTACAGATTTGATCAAGATATTAATTAATACAGTAATAATTAACAACCTGGCTGCATATACACACTATACAACAGTCATCGATGCAAACTGTTTAATTATTCATCTCATTATTGAAGTTCGGAGACGTTCCTTTGTGACAGTCTCGTTGGGAGTGAACATCCGATAGCCTAGTTTCCAGTACTCCGGAAGTTTTAGAGTATGTGTCGCCGCAAGTTAATACCAATTGCTCGTCGTAGATAATGTTAGTTTAAATTATTGAGTTGGTCCCAAGTGGTGAGATATGTATAAAGAAATAATATTATTATCGCGTAGAGATAGAGGCCGGTCGTAGCGCAGGGGCGCAGTGTGACTGTAAACGCGATTGGTTGTGGGTTAGATTCCCACTCGAGGAAATGTTGACCACGGCGTTGAGTTCCGCCACTTAATACGGAATGCCTCCAAAATTAGGCAGGGAGTAGGGAACGGAGTGTCTTAGCACTAGTTTTCCCTGCTTACGGAATCTGCGGAATACATAAATATTATTGTCTGTTGCTGATTGATGCTTAAAACAAAATATTTTAAATGATCGCAGTCATTTCTTCTTTATCAGTCGTATGACAATTCTACGTCAATTTTGAAATATCTATATATATAAAAGGACTTGTGCTGACTGACTGAGGTAAGACGCACGCAGAGCCGTAACCGCTGATGGTAGAAACGTGAAATTTGGGCAGATGTTTATTTTCATATTCTGGACATCCACTAAGAAGGGAATTTGAAAAATTTTAACCCTAAAGGGTTGTAATAGGGGTTGAAAGTTTGTATGGAATTTTTTTTCAATCTATACCGATTTTTATAAAATTTGAAATTCAGACTCTTAAAAATATTTTATTGAACACGTGTTTCATGGTTTTTAAGAATTCACCCCCTAAGGGTTCAAATAAGGGGTTGAAAGTTTATATGGAAAAATCTTTAAATTGCCACCGATCTTTATAAAAATTTAAATTCAGACTGTTAAAAATATTTTATTGAACACGTGTTTCGTGGTTTTTTTAGAATTCACTCCTAATAAGCGGGCGAAGCCGCGCGCGCCCTCTAGTCTTACATATTATGGACTTGTGCTGGCTGACTGAGGTAAGACGCACGCAGAGCCGTAACCGCTGATGGTAGAAACGTGAAACTTGGGCAGATGTTTATTTTCATATTTTGGACATACACTAAGAAGGGATTTTGAAAAATTTTAACCCTAAAGGGATGAAATAGGGGTTGAAAATTTGTATGGAAAAAAAAATAATCTGTACCGATTTTTATAAAATTTGAAATTCAGACTCTAAAAAATATTTCATTGAACACGTGTTTCATGGTTTTTAAGAATTCATCCCCTAAGGGTTAAAATAAGGCGTTGAAAGTTTATATGGAAAAATATTTAAATTGCCACCGATTTTTATAAAAATTTAAGTTCAGACTGTTAAATATATTTTATTGAACACATGTTTCGTGGTTTTTTTAGAATTCACTCCTAATAAGCGGGCGAAGCCGCGCGCGCCCTCTAGTCTTACGTATTATGGAAAGATTTCTATTGAATTCTGAAAATCATCTTTACTGTTAGTATTAGAAAGTATCTGCGAGTAGTTCTATAGTTAATAACTTAACAAATTGTCTTATGAAAGTTACGTAAAACAGTACAGTTATTTTTATTTTGTACTATTATCATTGGAAAAGGTGTATAAATAAATCACTGAAATATGATGAAATATGAAAATAATTGCATATGCCGGTAGCTCAGGAACTTAATCAGACATATTCAGGCATGAAGACTATAATAAACTGCGTTATTTCACGTCGCGACTGAAATAACAGTTAAGCTGATATCCAACATCCACTCATATTCCAGGATCTGGGAAAATATGCATTCCGATTACAGACCATTGCCTTCTGTTGTCTATAAGAATATATAATTAATGAAGGTGTGGCAGATAAAGATAATTAAGTTAAATAAAAGCAGAAGCAGCTTTATAGTTGTTGCCGCAGGGTAGATAGGATATCATATTGTCAAGGCATTCAATTTTTTATTCACTTTTTTTGCTTTAAACTGTATCCCGCACGTAGCAGGGTAGGCAGGGGAAACATAATTTTAAGACTTTCTCTTCCCACTTTCCACCGAATTCTCACGGAATTGCGTGTCGAATAGCGGAACTCAACATAGCGCGGCGTTTCGCCTTGTTACCAGAGCGAGGAAATAAATATTTCAATCCCCCGAGTGAGCATCGAACCCACAACTGTCGCGTTTACAGTCACACGCTTGTGCTCCTGCACCACGACAATCTCCACTTTCATTCATAGCACACTAAAATTCAAGGCGTTACGTGTTATGTGGTGCGTTTTCACGTCGCGCTTGCCTTACCTGACCTGTTAAATGGAAAGGATTTGTTCCCCGGGTGGAGATTGAACCCAAAATTATCGCCTTTACAGTTAGACGCTCTTCCACTTTTCCACAATGGTTTCAGTCACTTATTGAAATGACTATTTTGTATCTTTTAAAAAAATATATAATTATATCCCACAATGAGTGAAGGAACTAAATAGAAATTCTGTTAAGAAAAGCGAGGACTCTTGAATAAAATATTTTAATAAATTTTAACCAAGTGGAATTTAAGACGTTAACCATCGCGTGCAGACAGACAAGACTTAATTGAGTTACGACGGCGACAGAATTTTTTTAAAATTATTTTTGCATATTTAAGACCAGTGATAAAGTTAAATAAATAAAGTTAAAGTAATTTCGGTTTCCATTTTTTTTATTCTTGTGATCAGCAAAAACTATCTAAAACCAACTATTTAACAAAAAAATTAACTTTATATCTGAGATATATTTATCCAAATTTAGGATTTGTATCTACGACCATCGAAATTGATTTTTAACCACGCCATGCTAGTTCTCAATTAACTTCCTATAGCACATATCATAATTCATAATATTATATGTCACAAATAATATAATTTGCGCCACTTACTATAAGCCAGACGTACATTATTTTCTATACGCCATTACTGCAGTCAACTACGTTATCTTAGTACAAATAGCAGATGACAACAGATTCTCTTTCGTTTGGACAATTACATTTATTAATAAACTATATTTTTTCTATTTTTCGATAGCCATGGATATCCTAGTGATAAAATACTCCGTTCTCCATCTAATAGAAAAATAAATAAAAGGAAAACTATTATGATTTAAACTAAAAGTATTCTTAATAAAGAAATGAAGATTTTTTATTACATTCATTAAGTTAAATAATGATTACCAGATATAAATATGTCTGCGACAATATTCAAGTCGTACATATAAACGAACAAACTGTGGAACTATTGTATAACGTCACCCGTATTACCATATAAAGCACATTTGAACTCGCAATTAAGGGACGAAACTCATAAACATTTAATTGTATGTAAAACACTAAACACGACGCTGGATTGTTTTGCCAAATTTAAACAAGCAACTATAGTGATTCGTATTTATAATTCTATTATTTTTAAATATAAGTATTTAATATACGGTGATATTTTTTTAGATTTATGCCCACATAGCAGGGTAGACGGAGGGAACCTAATGTTTGGTTAAACACTCCGTTCTCTAAGTTCGTCCAATTATTGAGAAGTTGCGTACCGAGTGGAGCACTTCAACGCCGTGCTTAGTCATGTTATTAAAGCAACGAAATAGAAATAACTCGTCGTCCCGAGTGGGAATAGAACCCACACCAGTCGCGATGGTCGTGCTCTGTGCCACTGTTTCACGACGGTGGTAAAAAAATAGTAGTCATATTTAAATTTTAAATTTTATTATTATTTATTTTAATTTACATTTCCATTTCTTCGCTCTGGTGTTGAGGCAAAACGCGGCGTTTAGTTCCGCCAATCAACACGCAATCCCTCCAGATTTCGGCTTAAAGTGGGGAATGAAGTGTGTTCACACTAAGTCCCCTTCCATTTATTTTTATTATTATTTACAATTCTTTAATCGAAACAGCAGTAGTATATACATTTTAGGAATAAAATCTAGAACGACCACATATATTATGTACAAACACCTTGTCACACTAAGAGAGCATTATTACATAAAACTAACCAAACTCGTACTTCAATGAATATTAACACCCAAATATCGCGTCGCAATAGTAGCGAAGATAAATTTATCTGGTTGTCGGGAAACGGTCCATTTTTCACGGCACCTAACGCTAGGTGTCACATGCGCGGAGCGAAGATGCCGTTACTTAAGTTGTTACGTGATACGAATATAAAAGAAAAACTGAATTAGCTTCATAGTTCATAGTATACTTTCGGGGAATATTACTGTTTACTATTTCATTATATTCCAGTACATTCGAACTGGTATCTGCGGTTTTCTTGTAAGTTTATTATAAGAGTATTGCTTGTATTGTGCAAGGTTTGCTAAACTTTTGAACTTGTGAGGAAGTTTTTGGATGTAATGTAAAATGGGTGACTGGCATTATTTTCGGTGCTGACTATTGAAGAATTGTGTCAGTGGCATACAAACTACTTTGTTTATATTGTTACACAAATGTTTTTTTTTTTAATGATATATACAAGTTACTTTACTTTTATACGACTCCAACATCTAAAGGTTGCCTGGAAGAGATCGCTTTAAGCGATAAGGTCTTTAATTGTAAACTTTTGGAGGCTTTATTAGCCTGGTAAAGTACTGTTTCTTTTAATTAATGTTAACAACATATTTTTTAGATTAAGTTGTGTTTGTTATATTATACTTATTTATCAATAAAGACATTTATAAAAAAAAGCGATAGGGTCTTATTGTATTTTTTTTATTATTTTTAAGCTTTTACATTGTTTTTTCTTTAAAAAAAAGTATATTTATCATTATTATTATTGTTACCATCAAATCACGTCTCGCATTATCTATTATAATTTTTATTTTGGATAAATATTATATATTTTAACAAGCATACACAAATATATACTTAAATTTAAAATTTGAATCTATCCTATCAAAAAAATATCCCCCAAATTAGATCACCATGTCATTTAAAAAAAAAATAAAAACAAAAAGAAATGAACATTGTATATTAAATATTCATGTCGTATAAATCGTTTCAGGTGACCGCAACGGCAAACCAATTTATCAATTATCACCTACCATACCTCTTCGTTGGGGGAACAATGGAAATATGACAAAAATCGAATATGAACCAGACGATCGTAATTCGATTGTCGCCCGCAAAAATTGATCAAAGTTAGGCACGTTAAGTTGAAACGTGATAGTTGATGGGGCACCCAAATTATCTTAATTTGATGAACTTAGCCTGATGTGTATTTCCTTTTTTTTGTACATCTACATTGTATACATATCTCAATAAATTAAGCTGGCTTAATGGCTAATTATTTATTTATGTACATTTATTATTTCCATACACTTTGACTTCTAAACTTATTCTAAGTTCCTTCCTTCCTTAGGAAAGAATTCTTGATCTTTAAAAAAAAAGTTGGGTAAAAGCCTGCTTCTTGAACAACAGGCATGGCAGTTGCAGCTTTGTAAGGCAATGCGTTTTCTTGGTGATATAGCACTCCAGCTCGCAGTTTACGCGTAGCGATTTTTTTCTTGATAGCCTCCCGTAATCTTCTTATTTCTTCACTTTAATAGGAGCCCCTTATAGCGTCCCTTCTGGAAATGTTTCATGATGATACTGAAGGTATTTCAGTGTTGCAATAAACGGGCGCCATAACCTTCTCTGCTCAGCTTGATACTTTGAATACCTTCCACTTTGGTTCATCGACTCGTTTCCACGTCATCGATTAATATATAGTTTAAGGATCAAAATGGTGGATCTAGGTCTCGTCTATGGTCAGAAAATATGACATTAAATTCTCTCTTCTAACGTGCTTTTCTAGGTTTTCCCTTGAAATCGTGCCTAGTTTCTACTTTTGCTCATCGGTTAACATTCTCGGCACTCAATATAACCTTTCTTATATGGAATTCGTTCGAAAGGATTCTCTGACTACTCCCATATTACATTCCTGTGATCTCTCAGCTATTTGCCTGATAATCAATCTTCAATCTTTCATTACAATTTTTTCAACGTGTTTCATATTATCTTCAGGGGCGTGGATAGGTGTCTTTCCCACCTTCCCAGATTGCAGCTGTAGAATATGGAGGAGAAGAATCTCCTGATGTTTCCACCGAGTCGCTATATATGTCTTTTTGGTACACATTTTTTTCAGAATGAGGTGAGCTCTGATTTCGTTTTTTCCATTTTGATGTTCACTCCGCGGTAGTGTGTATTCAAATTAATGTAGGACATTTTATTTCTATTTGCAATAGAAACAACTGATGATTATTACTTTTGGATCACTCCTTGTGATTATATATAAACTTATTATATCATCGTAGCAACAAAACACATGCTTGCTTCATTTATCCCTTTTCACATTTTACTGTCATATCTAAAACAATTTTCGGAGCAGACATACATTTGATGTCGGCCTAATTTAGAAAAAAATAGAGTATTATTAATTTAATGGATAAAGAGCTTACTGTTGCATATTAACCGGTATCTACTAACCGAAACGTACATGTAAGTCGTCATGACAACCCAACATGTTGTCGGGAAGTCCCCTGACGTACGCAAATTGAGTTCTCGGCTTCTGCACTATACTGATTTCTATCGTCTGTTAGGGTGAATTTATGGATTTAAAATTTATGATAAATAAATAAAATGAAACAAAGCGCAACGAATGAACATATAGTACATTATTTTAATAACATTATTTCATATACTTAGATTTGATGATTAGAGTTTTTTGTTCCTCTATCTAGTTATATATTATTCTCTCCTTTACACGCATATTATATTTATATTATACACTAATATTAAAATACTGAAGAATCTATTGGATTTGTTAGTTTAGTTTTAAGTATTACTTTCTTTAGGTTAGAATTGAAAAACACCTTTGGGGTTGCATAGTTCATTTATCGAGGAAGGAATCACACAAATCTTATTTATTTCTAATTGACCACGAGGATGAAGTCATTTTGTCCATTACATTTAAAATGTTAGATACATTAAAAACAATCAGTATAAATTATGTATAGCATATACGAATTTAGTTATTTACATATTACGAAACGCAACTAGAAATTCAAATCACACATTGATAGAGAATTATACTACACAACGCCGCGCCGGCGTAGCTACAAAAAGCCAGTGTTTGAAATTGCCTAAACGAAATCAAGTTCGATATCCAATGTATATTTTTATCAAGGCTATTGTATGAAAAAATATTCAAAAAAACTCCTAGCCAATTTTAAACGAATAGGAGTTTTACTAAAACTGCAAACATATCGGTATAGAGTAGTAAAAGTTGACGAAGCTCATTTTGAAAATTTGAACTTATTTGATGATCCTGCCGTTTAAATTGCACTGGGATATTTAAAATGTAGATTTTAGCTGTGTGCAGGCAAAGAGCGACTTTATATCTAGCTATTTATCATATCATGTCTAAAAGGAATAAGAATGAGGACAATTTACAACAAACAACAGTAGAAGAATATAATGATGGCTTGAACTTACAAAATATAATATAAGCATTAGATATTATTTAATGTGAATGTCAATGTCAAAATGTTAATAAACACGAACACTACAAAAATATTTATTTATCTCCGAAATACTTTTATATTTATTTATATGTCAAAATATATAAAAATACATGGAGGCCAGTCGTGGCGCAGGAGCACAAAGTGTGAATGAAAAATCGACTGGTTGTGGGTTCGATCCCCACTCAAGAAAATGAAATATTTATTTACATGTATGTTTTCATTTCTTCGCTCTGGTGTAGAGGCAGAGCGCGATGTTGAGTTCCGCCATTCGACACGCTGTGCCTGGAAAACTCGGCGGAAAGTAGGAAACGGAGTGTATTAACACTGCGAGATACAGCGTGAAGCTGATTTAATTTTTTTTTATATTTTGACATACCTATGCCATACTTTTAACCATCTATAAAAATATCTTTATTCAAATAGAAAATATATAAATAGAAAAAAAAACAATAGTATAAGCTAATTAAACTTTTATTATTTAGGTCTTCGTTATTCCAGTACTGCGCTCTCATACAAATGTTGCCTACGTAGGAATAAAGGATGATTGCGGTTCATAACAATTCAGCTCTTTTTCTTTGTTCCTTTGTAAAGGCTCAACGGCTGGACCGATTTTGACAAATGAGGTGTCAAGAGTTTCTTATTCCGCCATGCGCCTCCAGCGAGATAATCTCCGCCATTTTATGTTCATTATTTTGTAATAAAAATCAAGTGTAAAACAGTGTGCTTTTGAAATTAATAGAGCGTTTTTACTGCAATCGTTTTTGTTTTGTTCTGTTATTAAAATAAATCTTTTGAATTTTAATTTATATTAAAAAAAAAACACTTCAAAGAGTCAAGTAGGTGTAGTATGACTGCAAATGAAATGAAACTTTATTAGTTCACTACGGACGTTAAAAGTTTGTCCCAGTTTAAGTTGGACTAACTATGACAGAATGCCGTTGATCAAATTAATAGCTTTGATGTAAGAAGGCCTAATTATAAGATGATTTAAATTTAATAAATTAAAAATCGTTAATGAATGAGTAGTAATAAATAGTAAATAAGTGATTTTTTTAGCCATTGATTGTAATTTGGAACTTTCAGAAATAAATTAAGTACTATAGGTACATAATAAGAATATCTAGGTACGTATTTTATGCATGCCTTCATAAGAAAGAAATCAAATTAGACAAAGTGTGTTTTATTAATCACGATTAAAATATAAAAAATTAAATGTAAAAATATTAGTATTTTTGTAATAATATTTTAATAAGTAAATCATGAAATTATTCTATTGATTTTTTTTCTATTTTCTCGAAGTTCTACATGTGTACATACACTATAAATATTTTATTTAAATACTTTTTTCCCAATATTATTCCTAAGCATATATATTTCTTCAATTTTTTTATAGAGCATAGCACTTTAATATTCCATAGAATATTATGTTAAGGATCAATTTAAGAGAAGTTTTAAATGAATAAACAACGAAGATGCAAGTAGTTTCAAAATATAAAAAAATGTTTTAACACAATCTGCCTAATGTTACAACAATTTAATTACAGAAACTACAGCTATTTCTACAGAAATTTCTAAATTAAATATAACTTATAACATTCCACTATTGATTAGCATATTTTAATGCAGTACAACTTTTCAATTGGCATAAAGTTGCGCTTGCTGAGGGTTTGATCAAGTTATTACCAGGTTGCGGCGCCGAACTACTCCGTCAGAATTATAGATATTCTTGCAACAAACGGTCGTATGTTAAACTATCATATATGGTAATACGAACCTTAATATATCTTCGTGAGATTTTAAACTACTTAATTATTGGTAACCAAGTCCTTAGGGCCTTTTGGTGTTATCGACCATAAAGTTTGCGTGTCTTCACTGAGTTGACAAGAATGATTACGTACTGACTATATATGGGAAGTTCTTAATAAGTCTTCACAACATTTACATCTTGATATATTCACGTTGTAAGGTGTGATTTATTCTTAATACAATAGCATAAGTTTATTTTTAGCCCTTTTATGATTTACTATGCTGATAAATACAGTAGTAAAAGCTCAAATAGATCAAGCAGGCGAAGCCGCCGGCGGGTTGTTATTAATCAATTAAAATGATGTACGTTAAAATAAATTTAAAAACTGTTATTTTAATTCCAATAGGATTTGATTAGACAGCTAATAAGAATAGATTTAAATCTTGTTGTGCTAAAAAATTGTATTCGTATAAATAAAATCTTAATAATATGAGACCATCGTGGCGCAGGGGCACAAGCGTATAACTATTAAGGGCGACGGCTGTGGGTTCTATTCCCATTCCGGGAATGAAATATTTAATATTTTAATTTCCTCGTTCTGGTTATGAGGCAAGGTGTAGTGTTGAGTTTCGCCACTTAACACAAAATGCCTCGAGAATTCTTAAGCCTTAATATTAAGTTCCCAGGTTCCCCTTACCAACCCTGCATATGCAAGATACAGAGTGAAGCTAAAGAACGTATATATAAATAAATTTCTAGTAAAATACATAAAATTTTATATATGAAAGAATGTAGATATAGTCATGTGCTCTTGTGTACATATATAATACTCAAAATGCCATCCCACAGCCTTAGCGCATAATAAGGAAGGTGTCTATTTTAAAATATAAAAAACACGGTTGCAAATAAAAATATTTTGTTCTCAAGGGTTTCGCTTTCATACTGAAACAAAACCACTCTTAAGAGTCTTGAAATTAACGTGATTTTTTTCCGGTGTGGGGTTTCAAGTGAGAAGGTGTGCTTTACAAAGAAATTGCGGAATTCATTTCATGTAAGTACAGCAGTACGTATGTATATTCATGGCCTCTATAGTATTTTATGTGGCTACTTATTTACTTATTAGCAAGGACTTTAATTTCTATTAATATTATTTTCATAAAAATTACATAAACAACTAGGTCAGTCGTGGCGCAGGGGCAACAAGTGTGACTGTAGCATCGACTGGTTGTGGGTTCGGGGAGATGAAATGTTTATTTAAATTTATATTTCCATTTCTTCGCTCTAGTGTCCGGGCAAAGCGCGGCGTTGAGTTCCGCCACACAACACGCAATGCCTCCAAAATTGGGCGAAAAATCGGGAGCGGAGTGTCTTAACACTAGGTATCCTCTGACTACTCTGCTGTTTACGGGATACAGCGTGAAGCATAAACAACTAATAAAAAACATGACAAATCAAAAATATTTAAATTTTAATAAAATAATGACTCGCTACCTATTGTAGAGCAGTATTAATTTCGACAAAAACCTAACTACCGGGCATGTCTTTTAGTTCTTTATTCAGTTAGAATGTTGTCTTTCTATAATTAGAAAGCTAGATGGGGTAACGACATTCGCTGCATTCACGAGAGTTGAAGATCGAGCTTAGTGGCGTGCCATTGAAGAGGCCTATGTCCAGCAGTGGACTAGGACAGACTGATGATGGTGGTGATGATGATGATGACGATTATAATGATAATTATTATTTATGTATTAGGCAAAGTAAAGAAAACGTAAGATATTAACCAGACAGACTATAATTACTTAAAATATAAACACTTCAAAACACAAGAAAACGCAGTTTAATTATATATCACCCCAATATCCATATAACAAAAGAAATATCCTTTAAAACAGTCATATAACAAAATACCATTATCAAACTCAAGCTTGACTTATTTCTAAGGTTTAAAATTAGCAACCCCAATCGTTATACAGTAATCCCTTTTTACATTTACAAGCGTTTATACAGCCATGTGATTATTCTACGGTACGACTCGTAAATAAATGTGGATGAGCATAGTATAAATCATTTGGTTGTGCGGCGCTTAATTCGCGGATAGAAGAACAAAGCCATGGAAGCCACGGCTACGTTTGTGGAAAATTATACTTCCTTATACTTACCTGCTATATATTAAACACATTTTTGTTTCGTATCTTTAACTCTCGTTACGTATTTTTTTTTTTGGTATATTATTATTCAAGTATTTTCATTTGAGAGTAGCGTTGTATTATATTTATTAACTAGCGACCCGCTCTCGGCTTCGCTCGCTTTAACTACTGAATTATAATTGTAGTGTACCTATGTTTGCAAAACACTTAAGATTACTAATGTGAAAATTATTTAAACCTTAATGCAACCCGCATTTTCGTAGTTCCAATAAGGATGTTCCAATTGCTTAAAAAACACACTTAAACAAATGACACAAACAACAGAAAACTTTAACGAAAGGAATTATAAACAACAGACTACCTACTATTCTCTTATCCAAAAATACTTAAACGAAAGATGTAACCAACTATGTGGGGTTGAAATACATCATAATTATTGGATAACTCCAAAATACGTGCAATCGCTTCTAAATTAACTTTGCTATGGAGCCAGGCGCAGAATTGAAGCATTCTCTCGTCCATCTCCGTAGTAGCTCCGAACGACATCTGGGCGTTGACAAAGTATGAAATTGGAAGGATTATCAAATGTCATCTAGGCGGTCAACTCAGTCAAGAGAGACCCTCGGTTTCCTGAGGGACGCCCTTCTTAAACGACCAAGGTTCAATGCAAGGCTCATGAGTCGGATTTGGAGGAGAATAGAAAGTCCCTCGTCTTACGTCTGACCTCGGGCGGCCGGGTATGCCACGGAGTGCTGCTCCTTAGGTGCAGGTGATACATTGGCGCAGCGGAATGCGTTGGACGTGAGACGACCAATGTGTACCTCCAAGCTTTCTATATTTATGTTGCGATTATGCGTGGTGTTGCTCACTTAGTATGGCGCTTGCGCCACTCGACGGAGGATGAGGTTCTGGACCACCTGCAGGATTTCTCGTTGAGTGATACTCGCTAGGGCGTTGTGATGTCATCAGTGTATAGTGCGTAGAGAGCAGGTGATAAATGCTGCCCTGGGGAACAACGGCAGCGATCGAGTCGCTGCTAGACCTCGAACTCTCAACTGTCACGCAAAATGTCCTGTCACTGAGGCAGGGAGGCAAAGACATGCGTGACGTGCTGGGGGGTGCCGGCACTGAGCACTTAATGAAGTAGGCCCGGGTGCCAACGCGGTCGAATACGCGCACTACGTCGAAGAAGACTACTATTGCACTCTCCTTTCGGTTGATCGCTGTTGCGGCGTAGTATAACCAGAGTGGTATACCCGCTTGCCAAACTGCTCGCTTCGCGGGTGGATGTGCGACTGGAGAAGTGAGAGGAATAACTTCTCGAACAGCTTGGCGACCGCGCTAAGGAGGGTTATAGATCGGTATCCCTCAGGCTGCGGGCTCTTCCCAGCCTTGGGCAACATGATGACCAGGCCTTGCTTCCATGCCCGGGGGAAAGAAGCCAGGGGGGTGCGGCGGATCCATTTTTATAAGCAAAAGGTTGCGGGGCGCAGGGGGACGCGTGGTGGGCGGCGAGCCGTTACTCAGCAAGAATTTTTTAGTACCATAATTTTAAATCTGTGCTACTAATCTTCTAAAGTACTTATTGAAATGAAAAACAGTAAACAACATTTTAATCTATATTAAATGGCCAAAAGGTAACTATTATACTTATATATATACTGAAAGTAAGAGTTAAACATGAGTCGATATAGCTTTTCTCTAAATCTATTTATAGTTTCGAAATATTGTAAAGAGCAAAGTTTATCTTTGTTTAACGTAGAAAATTAAGAACTTATTTAAAAGAATAAGGATTAATATCATTATGGACACACATCCCTTACAACAAGAAAATATATTTAAATTACCGTCTAATTTCCGTCTCCTCTACGCTTTCATTAGTAAGACTTAAAAGATTTTTATTTGCATTTCTTGTTCTACGACCTATGAACGACTTTTTCGTGGCATAATTAAATTAAAAAAGGAAATGTTTAAAAAGGTAAAAAATAATAATAAAAGAACAGAAGAAGAGTAAACAAAATAAACAATAGGATACTTAAACGAAAGAAATGATAAACAAAAGACTACCTACTATTCTAATAATCAAAAAAAATGAAACTAAATATATCGCGCTGAAATAATACATTAAAGTCTAATTATCCAATACGTACAATCGCATCTAAATCTACTTCACTACAGAGGCAGGCGGGGAGACGGGCGCGGAGGACGCGTCGCGGGGCGCGGGGGGACGCATGGCGTGTGGCGAGCCGTTTCGCAGCAAGGATTTTTTGATATTGTAACAACTTCTAAAGTACTTATTAAAATGAAAAACAGTAAAAGACAGTTTTGATCTCCATTAAATGGCCAACGTAACTAATATACTTATTTATATGCTGAGAGTAAGGTAATAAATTAAACTTGCGCCAAAACTGCTGTTTATAGCCGGCGTGATGTGTCAACAATTAAATGCGTTTTTCTCTAAAACTATTCGTAATTTCAAATTAGTGTAAAAAGCAAATTTTATCTTCGTTTAACGTAGAAAATTAATAAACTATTTAAAAGGATAAGGATTGATACTATTATCGACAAACATCCCTCACAATAAAAAATATATTCAAATTACTATTTTTAGACAGAAATATGCTCACTGTATGTTATCCTTAGAAGATACAAATATGCTGCCGCTGACTTTTTTGTAGATCTTATTAGGAGGAATAATACTCTAGTACATTATTTTCATGTAGGACTTACCATTAAAGCAGCGCATGCGTGAAAGTGTCTCAACGGGTAGGACTTTATGCACATTTATCATATTTATGTCAAATTACAATAAAATATACATATAATAAACCATATATAAACCTTCCCTGAGAAATACTCTACCTAATGGTGAAAACCGCATCAAAATCCGTTGGGTGGTTTAGAAGAAGATCGCTTAGAAAGGCCAGACAGAGACGAAATGCGTTCTTATTTTATAAGATATAGAGATAGAGATAAGCTCAATTTTGTTCTTATTATGATAATAAAAACTATAGTTAAAATTATAGTGACTTCTAATAAGAATTTTTATAATACCGCGGGGCGGTTATAAGTGATGTAAGTTTAAACATTATTATAACATAACATATTAAGAATTGGGATATAGCCCCAATTTTTATTATGTTAAAACTATTCAGTATTTTTTGAGATATATAAACAAATTTTAAATTAATATAATTTTTAATTCTTATTTTTAAAAATATTTAGATAAATTAAGAATATTTATTGTAACATTTGAAAATGTATTTTTTTCGTTTTCGTTTTAAGGAAAACGTTAAATATGTATCGTATTTTTTTGCGAAAGCTATTACAAATAGTTATTACAGAGCAAAAGTAGAAAGTATACTTTTAAGCAAAACTAGCAAACTCTTTACCTTTTGCAAAATTATAAACATTCTTAATAATAAGCATTAGCAATTTTTTCAAATTTCAATAAAATAATTTTCAAAAATAATATTGTAAGTTTTGATCTCTCTTTTGAAACATTGTTTCTAATAAGTGCAAATAAAAATAAATAATAGGAATGAAACAAGTCAGACCGAAAAAATAAATAAAAGCCAAATACATATATATGGAAATCTATATCATTTGTTTAAATTAAAATATATTTATATGTAAATTAATATTAAACGACGCAGCATATTTACTTATATTTGTAATAATAATCAAGCCGTTTGCCCTATTTGATTAGGCAAAGTAGTGCGGTGGATGCCGCCAACCAATATGAAATATCACCAAGAAAAGATAAGGGGAGAATCTTGTGATTTATGTTTTTTTATCTGTCTAGTAAAATGTAGTAGATGCGAGAGGATATTTTTTTTTAATATTGTGAAAGATAGAAAATTTAAATAAAATTATTCTTCACAACCTCTAGAAATTGAACAATATCTCTAAAATTTAAGCAATACGCGTATTAACTATATATATTTTTTCTATAAAAACCAACCAAGGGGTGAAACCAACATAGCGAAGCGGCACAGCCACGGTTATAAAATCGAATTCTATTTAAAGAAAGGGTAATTTTAATTTTTTAGCTCTGGTAACAAGGCAAAGCACGGCGTTGGGTTACTTCTTTCAATAGCGCGCTATGCATGGGCAGCGGTATGACTTAATACTACCTAGCTATGTGCAAGATACTTGTAAAGCTAAAAGTTTTACTTTAGCGTATAGAATAAATAAAAATAACGTAGAGTTAACCGATTATAATATCACAATTAAAACTAATACAATTAAAAAATATGTATAAATCAAAACAAAGGTTACTTGATATATAAAATATAAATGAGCTACTTTTAACTTAGTCAGTGTTTATGAACAAATAGATAAATCATTTCTCACATTCATAAAGATTAGTGTAACAATGAAAAACTACTGAATAATGTATGGTACATAAAGTGAAGATAGTATAAAAGAAATAACTATATATCAAAAACTACACAAGCGTTCGCACACCTCCCCTAATGTTCACTGAAGTGGGTAAAATCAATGCATTTCTCAAAAAGTGGCTCAATCAAAACCTTCTGAATACCTCTATTCGTCAATCGTGGGTATTCACAAAAGAAAATTGGTCAAGCGTTAGATGTCCACTAGGCTGAAACGCCCCATTGTCCGGGGTCCACAAAGATAGTGGAGTAGTGCGCGATAATTTCATACGATTTGAAGTGCGTTGATGATTTACTTTAAAGATGAAAAACCGATTTTGAGTCGCTAGCTTTGGTATTATGAAAAATAATTATGTTGTTCAGGTTAAGATGGGTTTAAAGTTGAAAATTTGCACATGATTTAAAATGTTATTATTTAGATATTTTTTTTTTACCTGCAAAACTATTTTAAGTATAATTTGTATGAGTTATGTATGATACGTACGTGTGAATAGGTGTGAGTCCATTACAGAAAATTGAAATACATTTTGATATTTTCTCACGTGACGGTCAGGTACACCTTTTACTTACAAATTCACGAACACTAAAATAGTTTTAGCTAGTACAATTCTATGGGCGTATAAAATCAAAGCCAAAAATATATTTATGTATTTAACGTGGCTATTATTAGATATTTGTTTTCAATAAACGAGATTCTCATGTTCGTGATCAGAATAACACCCTGCAACGGGCTAAGACCGATATAGTACCAAATACCTACTCAAATCCACATGTTCCTGTCAACCAGATGTAGTTATATCAACGCATCTTGAGCCTTGATGAAATGATTTATATATTTTTTTTCTTTTATATAAAAGACACACACTACTTGGAAGGTATAGGAATATATATTTTTTCAGCTTTATAAAGATATTGCATCAAGGATGTCAGAACTTAAAGCTATATCCTTTTAAATAAGGGCAACTCATTTGTAAATAATAATGTATACTGTACATAATAATGTCCCCGTCTGGGCAATGTATCATATATACTCGAATCGAACATACAATCCATATGTAGTAGTGTCAGACGTGACGAATAAAAAAAGATTATAACAAAGTATATTAATCTTATAGAGGAAGTTAAATAATATTAAGTTTTGAAGCAGTTTTCCTCAAATATGAGTTTCAAGAACAACTAGCTACACTACAATCTAGTGCAAGGATATCCTGACAGGGGATTTCATTAGATGCAGCTTAACCACCGTAAGCAAACATCGGGGAAGAAATTAGAGATATTTTCTTTCTTTCGTCGTTCAGATGGATTTTTGTAACTGAGGATATATTACACGGCTTTTCTATAGACACATGAAATTCACAATATTTTTCAAATCTTTTGCACTGAGTGTTTTCTATATGCCAAAAATATAATTGTAAAATACAAAAATAAATTTCAAGTCATATTTTTATAATGTAGTATATTTTTGGATTACAGTATATTTTTATATATTTTTTATATTAAATGTTTTTTTTTTTAATAAATGTTACTTATTTTTGTTTCTTTATTAAATATTCTTTTAACAAAAATGTAGTAATAAATGATTCTCTCGGACACTTTATTAAGTAGTAGAACCTGACGCTCGCCCTTTGTCTAGCCTGAACCTGACCTTGGGAATATTATATAGATATGAAATTTTATTTTAAATGCTATACATTTTCTCAAGAAGCTAAAAAAAATAATTTTATTTGTCTACTTGCGATCTACCCGCGGCTTCGCTCGTTTGTACTACACAAAATAATTATTTACTAACCTGAAGTACGTGCTTGTTGTACAAAGATAGTCATCTTAAGGATAATATAATATACATTAAGAAAAAGGTAAGAAATTCAGCAGTTATTTTACAGAATTAATTCAAGCACGATATTTATAATGATATAACTTTTTCATTTGTGTACCAATTAAAATAAAACGCACAAGTCCAGGAATGTTTGCCAAAATATAAAAGTAAAAACTGTTTTTAAGTCGGTTAGCCATTTCTAGACAAACAGCTAAAAATAAAAAAAATCATTGTATTAAATTATATACCATTGATTAATATATTATATTGCCATCCCCCCGTGGTGTGGGTTGGAATCAAAACCACAACAGTCGCGTTTACAATACGCCTTTGTGGTGTTGTGCCCTTGCGCCACGACGGCCTCAATATTTTATTTGCAGCAATATATTTATTAAAAAACTAATATATATAAATTATATAAATAGACAAATGGACAAATGTAATATATTTGAATTCGCGCCCTGTCAACTTAGTTGTACGTCAAAGGTTCTAAACAACCAATCCATTTGTCCACATTGAAACTGCGACTAAAAGTGAAAACGTTTGTCTATACTCCTATATCGATCAAAACTTCACACACACGTTACAATATTATGAGAATCAAAACGAGAATCGATTTGACGGAAAACACTTACGTCCACACCATCGCACTAAGTGCTTGCATTTGTGTGATATATAACTTTGAGTAATGGCATGTGGCCTTAGAACAATAACTTTAGGTGGCGTAAAAGAGTAAAACCAATCTCGCGTGAGCTCACAAAGGAAAATTCAAACAATGGGGAGATTTGAAACATCGCTGAGAAACAATCGGGCACAGTCACGGCTAGACGCCGAGATGGATGAAAAGTTTGCACGGAACTGATTGCGTTATACCATCATATAATAGTAACAATTTCGAATTTTATCTTTGTTTGATGACCCAATCCAATTAAGAATACATTTACGGTATAAACAGTGGCAAATCTTAACAAAACAAGGGTATATTGTAGGAAACGGCTGCCAAAGCGATCGCGACGGCTTGGCGCCCTCGTTCTCGAGCAACAATCATTGTGAGGGGAGGAAATAAAAGGAGGAAGCGAATGCATAGAGCGCCTCTCATATTGTCTTACTGAATTTGCTGATGTCATTTATTAGCCACTAACATAAAACATTTTTATAGCAGCAGATATGAGTCGGTGCCCTGAAGTAGTTGCCTCCAAGCAGTCTGACGATATAACTATATCTGATTTACAGTGTAGCATAAAAGTTGTATTGCTAGTTATTTTAACACTATGTATTAGTCTTTAGTATTACTTTTATACATATGTATTATATATAAGATTTGATTACTCTAAATATACAATATTATGAGCGGGCGTGTCTGTTTTAAGAGAACACGAAAATGATTATAAATATTATTAGAACGAGGCCAGTCATGGCGCAGGGGTACAAATGTGTGACTATAAACGCGATAAGTTGTAGGTTTGATTCCAACTCGAGGAATTGAAATATTTAATATTTTCATATTTCGGTTTTTGGATTTTGGGTACCGCCACTCAATACGCATTGCCTCCAGAATTTAGCTGAAAGTGGGGAGTGGAGTGTTTTAACATTCATGCATGCAGAAGAAAAGAAGAAAAAATAAAATAAATATAATTTGGTAATTTTCCACTTTATTAGATGAATTAAATTTGCGTACATACTCCTACTTATTTTTCATATAAAATATAGAAAACTATTACATAAATCTATGATATTTTTTTATCTGCATTAATATTTTCGAGTCCTATAGCAATATCTTTTAATTCAATTAGGAAGTATGTAAGGATGATTTTGAATAGAAACGGGAAAAGCGGCGGGATTCCCAAACTGGGGAGAGATCGCGTGACGGGTGACAAGACGTGTACGAATAAGTAACGTCAGACTGCTGTGTGTAGCGGAAAAATGGATTTGATACTTAAAAACATTACGAATTGTGAACTGTGAACGCTGTATTTTTGTTTTTGATTTTTCTAGAAAATTACATTATATACATTTTTTTATTTTTTGAATTATTTATTATTTTACAAAAGGATAATTATTGTCAACGTATAAACTTAAATACGCAGGCCAATCGTGGCGCAGGGCCCCAAACGAGTGACTGTAAATGAGACAGGCTGTTGGTTTGATTCCTTCTCGAGAAAATCTAGTATTTTATATTTTCTTAATACTAGGCTACCTCTAAAAAATTGAACGTAGCGGTTAATTCATTTCTAAAAAAGTATTTTTCTTTCCGAAATAACTGATTCAGTACAAAGACTATTATACATTCATAATTATACATATTCTTACTATATTAAAACTATTTTACTTAATAAATAATTTTCTGATAATAATTATTTTGTGTAGAAAATTTTGAATTCACTGTTAGTCCTATAATTCGCATCTCATAAATCTCACAGCTTTTAGCATATTACACTTATATAAATCATTATCAATAGTTTAAGTGCAGAACTATTCGCTTATAATTTATATTGTATGCTTCACTAACAAGTTTTAACTCAAATGAGGATGAGAATTATGCATTTACTACAATTACTTAACCAAACAACCCACACGCACAATTGCCAGCCAAATTTAATATATTACATACAAATGCCAATAGTAATTTGTGTAGCTTTGTAGATATTACGCTCGGAATAGATAACTCCATAATCAAACAATTAAAGGAGACTTAATTAATTTCTATCAGAATATTAATTATTTGTGGGGAGATATTTGTTGTAAATTTGAAATGTGGTATTTAAGATAAATATTATTAAATTAACATAGCAATATTGTTTGTAACGAAATTAATACAATCATAGAAGAAATACAAAAGAAAATTGTGTAAATGTAGAATAAAAATTCTTTAAAATATAAATTGTTAACTGAATTTGTAATAATTGCAATCACGGAAAGTATAAACTCGATACAAAATTCAATTTAGTTCTCACGAACTGTATTGAAAACAAGGAAAAAATATTTAATAAAAAAATATTAAAAATGGGTTACTCACTTGAGTCGTTGTAAATATTTGGTTATTGAATCATTGTTATTAATTAAAACAGTGACATACAATACACGTACGTCCAGCTAGTATCTCATAATCATCAATTCACGTTTCGGGAAATGAATTAATTTTATGTCATCGTTTGGCAACAAGAAAAAAAAAAACGGTTTTGAGTTTCATTATGTTATCACAGTGTCTCGAAAGCTGGGCAAGAAGTAGTGAACGGAGTGTCTTAATACTAGATTTCGGCTTAACCTGCTATATGCGGAACACATAAAGTCTTGAAATGAGATAGTTATCAGTTCAAATCTCATTTAAACACATATTAATAATATAAAATATTTTTTTGCCTTTTCATCTACATTCTGCACAACCACCAACCAACAACCCACATTACAAAATACAGAACAAAAAAATCAAAATATCTAATTATAAAATATAATAAACAAGTATCAAAACCCACCAGCTGAAGTGCACAATTTTTACTTGACGCCCGACGCCCGACACGACAGTGCGTTTTCATTATATGCAGCTTAGTGGCTGTGAGTAAATAAAGCAAGCATATTGCCGACTCGGCTCTATCTCACGAATTCTATCCGCCACGCGAGCACCGAGTATAATCCTCTTTTTACGATTCTAGTCGTCTACCGAGAATTTGAAATGAGAAAAATAACCTCAAATTCTTTTGAGTGACTTGTGGCGTCGTGTTATGAATGAATGAATTTTATTTCGCAGCTGTTTTTATTAAATATGGTAAATTCGAATGATGTAAACTAGATCCGTTTATGGTAAATTGCTTAAGCTAACAGTGTAATGGTGTTAGCGTTTTTTATTTACTTTAATAAAAATGGACATATATTAAAAAAAATAGTTTTTATATAGTATTTTTAAATTAAATAAAAGAACCTTGAGTGTATATTATATATCATTTAATGTTTGTATTTAGTAAGTTTTGTAAGGATAACTAGCTGTAGAATGTTACAACATCCGTTAAGAAAAAAAAAAGACAAGGAATGTAACGCTAAAATCTTTCTAATTTGAAAATATAATATATTTTTTCATTATTTTTAAACTATATATAGAAGGCTTCACGCTGTTTTCCGCAGACAGCAGGGTAGGTAGAGGGAACCTAGTGGTAAGACACTCCGTTCACCACTTTCTGCCGAATTCTGGAGGCATTGCGTGTTGTTGCAAGTAGCAGAACTCAACGCCGCGCTTAACCTCGACACCAGAGCGAAGAAATTGAAATATAAATTTAAATAAATATTTCATCTCCTCGAGTGGGGATCGAACCCACAACCAGTCGGTTTTACAGTCACACCTCGTGCCACTGCGCCACGACTGGATCTTTAATAAAAGTAAAAATTTTACCTGGAATAAAAAACCTATATATATATTTTTGATAAAAATAAAAAAAAATGTTTAGTCATTTGAAATAATGTCAACTGAAAATATTAAATTACAAATAAACCAAAATGAACACAAGTCGCAAGTAAAAATGAGAATTACAATTTTTGTACTACGCCTTCGACATTAAGGCCGCGGCCCTTGAACTTAAATGTAGGCAAAAAGTTTTTTATTATTCAACAGAAAATATTGCTCTCACTAACAAAGGGGTATTTGCTTTTAAATATCTTTCTTTGTCTCCAAAAATAATACTCTTTTTAGACGTATTCAATTACGCTTGTTTCTTTTCAAACAAACTATTTTATTTGACGAAAAATTTAATAGAATCCTATATAGAACCCACTCGTATCAATAATAAGAAGTCCTTTGTTTAGAAGCAAAATATAACGATCTGTATTTACATGTAAGTATGTGATAAAATATCAATATATCTATTTTTTTATACAACGAATATTATGTAATTTTTGAACTTTTAATTAAAAACGGAACATTTCAATGAATAATACACCGTGGTTGATTTAAAAAAAAAGCTTCTATTATGGTGCAGTGGTATAGCACCTAAGGCTAAACGCTACGGTTATGCGTTACACTGAAGAAGCCCAGAGAAGACAAAATACGAAATTAAGCATAATATCTTGAAAATTAATCGAAAAGTGTGTATGCAGGATAAAAAAAAAACGTATTTAAAACGTGAAATATGATTCGTGGAAGGTTTGTATTTAAATAGAAATCTGATATAAATTGATTGACAATTTAAAGTATAAAATAAAGTGGAATATCACTAAAATCCTTTTACCCGTCCCAAATGAGAATATTATGAGAAAAAATACAAAATAAAAAGGATTTTAAATAACAATCTTTAAATATATCGTTTTAAATAATAAATACAGTAAAACAAATGGAAAATGTGACAGGAGCAAGCGAACGTTGAGGGATGGTTTGATATTTCCTAGGGGATGCCACGTCGCGTCGTTGCCCCGAATGTGCGATGAAAAAACCTAAAGTTTAGAAAAGATATAATAAAATCTTTTCCTTTCTCACTGGTAAGATGGAACCAAATCCCCGACAATGTTTGTAAAATATGTATTGTATTACCGAAAGTATTAAGGTCTATTATAATAAATATTTGACAGGATTTATAAGACTATTACTGTAACTCGTAATACAAGATAATATTTATACCAGGTGAATTATAATATATTTCTAAATAAGATTAAAGGTATGTATTTTATTGTTTTCGTAAATAACAGAAATTTCAGTTATATATTTAAAAAGAAAACCAGTAAAATAATTAAACTAAAACATTTTCCTTACATATCTTTATAACTATGTTTAAGTTAAAATAATTTTCAATTAAAAATAAACATGGTGTTTTGTCACTCAGTTGTCTATAATTTTATCATAAAATGAGAAGATAGTAGAGAATAAAAAAAATATTAGCTATAAACTGAAATTGATCGAAGTGATATGGCGTCATAAAGATACACCATTACCGAGCCTTAATAGGTCATTATCTTAAAAAACACAATTTTTCTATTGCTATATGTGATGGCAAAATACGAATGCTTTTTTAAGGATTTGGATTCCCAAAAAAAGAAAAAGAAAGAAAGAAGAAAGAAAGAAAAAGAAAGTTTAGAAGAGACATATTTTCATTGTCCTCCAGTCATTTTTGGTAAAAAGCGAAACTAAATTCATCTCACTATTATAATGTTTCTAAAAAGGTGCAAAGTTAACTAGTAGATTTTTAGCTTTATGTTGTATCCCGCGCAAAGTAGGACAGGCAGAGGGGACCTGGGAACCTAGGTTAGATTCTGCCGAGTGGGAATCAAATCCATAACCGTCGTGTATAAAGTCGCATACTTGTGCCCCTGCGGCATGACAGTCCCTAACTAGTTCTACTGTAATCTATTAGTAGATTATCTTATCTTAGCTTCACGCTGTATCCCTAGCGGGGTAGTCAGAGAGAACAAAACGCCAAACGCTACGGTCTCTGCATATTTCTTTGACCTCGTCCACTATCATCAACTTCTTTATACATGCCTCTCTGGGGGATTCTCATACTTTTTACGTACTGTTCTCCAGTATCTTTAATTCTGTACTTTGAAGGTCAACCGATGTCTCCTTCTACCACTCACTTTTCGTTCGTAAATCTTTTATAGTAGATTAATTACAATCAGTGTATATTTAAATAAAGGCACTCTTTGATCAAGCTTATATGCAACCAATAATTTAAAAAAAAATATACAGTTACGAAATTATTATATTAAATCCTACAAATATTATCTATTACTTTTGAGAAACAATAAATCTAGGACTACAATACGCCGCTGCTATCAATCAAAAGGCATACCAGCAATTCTACTTACAAAAACTTTCTTCAAAAGTAAGAATAGATAACGTGAAAGTTATTAAAAAGTTACTTCATCTGCTTCTTTGTGGAGTTTAACCATAAAGTAGCAAATAAAGTCTTTTGTTGTACCACACAAGTTTGGAATCGAATCTAAGTTTTATCCGGACAATAATGGAACGGATATCAATACGCCATGGCGATGTTCTTGAGGACAGCAATTGCGAAAATGATATCGATGAAATATTAAATTATTGTATTCTTTTTTTTATATACATTTTTAGTCATGTATGATGATTCGGTTGGTTGTTCTTCGTTTTGTTGTTCTCTTGAAAGTTATATATTGTAAGAATAATAATATAATAAATATAACTCTGGGTATAAAAATACAAAACACATCTAATACTTTCTTCTTATTTCCAAGTTATTATTTCCTTTTATATAAATTCTTTTTTTTTATATTTTATTAAAAACAATGTAAATATAATTAGATGCTGTGCAAATGACAACTTGTGTATAAATTGATACGAATATGAATTATGAACTTCTACCTATAGGTAATCAATGAATTGCTATTCAAATATACAATTGAGAAACAATATTAAATACGAGTATATATTCAGATTATATCAGCATAGTCCAAAATAAAAATTTAGACAAAAATAATATTCCTAAAGTTCTGTTTTTCTATTTCAAAATAATAAATTTAAATAAACAACATATTTTTTATGCTAACTGTACAATGGCACTGGCTAGTGAGTCGCGAAGCGATACATTTTGTATCCAGCTTTCATCTTACGCGGTGACTGTAACAAATGATGAGGGACGCTGAGCTTTGTATTGAACTTGCTCGTAATGCTCTTACACTATTTTACTCATTCGTAAACGATACTATTGGCCAGTTTACATTTGTTTTAACGAAATTAAAATATATTTTACATTTTTTTTTCTTTTCGTATCTATTACATTTTATTTGACAGAGAAAACAGAAAGTCTTTGACTCTATTAGAAATATTAGGTCTTTCGCTGAGGTACCTTAGGTTGAAAGATTGGGTTAACAAGTAATTCGTGTAATTATCGCAATTTCTTTGACCAGACCGGAGTTGACATGTGAATATGTATGAATTGTAGAATTTCGTCCCATGGGGCCCGTAAAAGGAGACTAGGGGAGTTCAACCAGAATGGATTGGAACCGTGGGGTACTGCGATCCGTAACCCACATACCAAACGACGATGCGGGAAAAGCGTTATAAAGAACCTTGAAGAAGACCTATGTTCAGCAGTGGACGTCGTACAACTGAAACAACATTATAAAAATTAAACCCGCAATCAGCTAATTGAATTCAGAATAAAAAATAAAATAAGCTTATTTTCATTCAACTAGTAAGCCTCTATAAGGATATAAATCAGATGACAAAATCTTTATCTTTATCTTTTATTAGAATCTTGGGGTAAAGATATGGTACGTTTCGATACTTTACTTGCACTGGGGCATTTTATGGAGTGAGTACCCCTCACGATTCAATTTAGATTTACCAATAAGATAAGTCCTTAAGTAGTATTGAGGATCAGCGAGTGTTCGAGAAACAAAAGTGACTTAGTTAATTTGAATAAATTTGCTCAAATTTTTCAACAGCAGCTATTTTTGTAATTTATTATGGCGTATGAAAAAAATAATTTTGTGGTAATTATTTAGATGGGCCCTCGATGGGATTTTTTTGGAGACAATGATTATATAGGGAGAGACGTTGCTTTAAAGTTTTAGTCCTACTTAACAATACTTTAAAATGTATTTTAATTTGTTTATATCTATAGGTCATTTATATATTAGATTAATTCAAATCCATCTATTCTTTGTTTAACTCTATAAAATATAATTTAGTATAATAATAATAGATAAAAAATCCAATAGATGTGTTCCCCTTAAATTATTCGTATGTGCCTGTATTTAACTGAAACTCGAAGAAGGTGTAGATTTTTCTAATAGAGATTTTTTCTAGTAGAGAGAGAATCATTTAGAATCTAGTAGAGAGTTTATTTGTCTTCACCCACATCAATTCAATTAAATGAAAATATTAATGTTTTTACGTTTTATGCTTGGCAGGTAAGCGGCAATATATTTTTGACGCCTATTACACAGTAAGTGTCTTTATTTTAATATTATATTTAATCAGTTATGTGGCTTTTCTATACATTATATACAATTAGGAATCAGGTTAGAAATTTAATAAATAAAAACAATACAAAAGTACTTATCACTATCGTTACCGCTCGTACATCCTGACATATTCCTCACATATGTCGGAAGTGATAAATAACAAGAGGGTAGTCGTATCGAACATATATTAGATGTGGACGGTAGTTGCAACTAATATTATTTACGACCTTTAACTGATGAAAAGCATGGAAGGAGCAGTGCCTGGGACTTGCGACCACAGGTGTAGGCTTCAGGGTACCCTTTCCGTTATAACAACACTCGCCTTCACTGCTCCAGCTCAGTGCAATTACAAATAGGTGTTAACCACATTCATAATTACAATAATAATTGATTAACTAAATAATCAACTATCCGAGTAGTCGAGGTTAGTCAGTGGCAGAGTACTAGTAGTACTCTGAACCACACCAGAGCCAAGACTGAATGTACAACGCCCGTGCAACCTTTTATATCATCGTTCACAAATAAGTTGCAGGGTAGACTAATAATAATTGAAGACGCTATCGCGTCATAGTGGCGTGATGAGTAAGTGTCGTATAGGAATCTATACGTAACCAACATAATATTCCTAACATTAAATAGCACTCCTAACTCGGCCATCCTGATCACGCGCCGTCCTCGGCAGCGCTGAACTATTATCCAGTTGCCTGATCACATGCTGGTGCATCTCGATAAGACTCCAACTCATTAGCGTCGTTTCGTCTGTATTCATGAAAATTCTTCAGAAGTACCGCCTTCACTGTCTTTATCATCTAGAATTTAAACTTTATAAATGTTTAGACATAAATAGACAGGCAATCAAAATTTCTGTAAAAAGAAATATAAAAGGTAAATAAAAATAAAAAGTTTTGAGAGCTCTCATTTTTAACCCTGTTAAATCTTCTTATCCAAGTATCTACAGTCCAGTGCACCAAACTCTGGAACCTGTGAACAAAACAGTCAGAAGGCGTCCCTTCTGTCTGCAAGGACCAAGCGTCCATCACATTGACCACGCGTCATTTAGAGCCAAGCGCCCTTCACAAAATCTTTCAGAGCCATGCGCCCGTCAAGATATTTTCTCAGGCCAAGCGCCTTTTCAGACCAAGCGTCTATTAAAAATCACGTGTTTATCAGACCAAGCGTCTATGTGTGTTTATCAGACCAAGCGTCTATGTGTGTTTATCAGACCAAGCGTCTATATGTGTTTATCAGACCAAGCGTCTATATGTGTTTATATGTAGTCATTGAACGATAGGTGTAACAAAGTTTTAAAAATGAATATGGTTGTAAACTCACCAGATTAATCCCTTGAGTGCCCATTGACTCGAGAGTTGTCATGTACTGATATTAATGTGACAGGTTTGACCTAAGCTAAAGATGAAAGTAATTAAGATCGGAGTTTGTTCCGATCCCACTTCTGAAATTAGGAATCAGGTTAGAAATTTAATAAATAAAAACAATACAAAAGTACTTATCACTATCGTTACCGCTCGTACATCCTGACATATTTATCACATATGTCGGAAGTGATAAATAACAAGAGGGTAGTCGTATCGAACATATATTAGATGTGGACGGTAGTTGCAACTAATATTATTTACGACCTTTAACTGATGAAAAGCATGGAAGGAGCAGTGCCTGGGACTTGCGACCACAGGTGTAGGCTTCAGGGTACCCTTTCCGTTATAACAACACTCGCCTTCACTGCTCCAGCTCAGTGCAATTACAAATAGGTGTTAACCACATTCATAATTACAATAATAATTGATTAACTAAATAATCAACTATCCGAGTAGTCGAGGTTAGTCAGTGGCAGAGTACTAGTAGTACTCTGAACCACACCAGAGCCAAGACTGAATGTACAACGCCCGTGCAACCTTTTATATAATCGTTCACAAATAAGTTGCAGGGTAGACTAATAATAATTGAAGACGCTATCGCGTCATAGTGGCGTGATGAGTAAGTGTCGTATAGGAATCTATACGTAACCAACATAATATTCCTAACATTAAATAGCACTCCTAACTATACAATAAGTAATACAAAAGTTAATTATTTTTTTAAGCTTCACGCTGTATTAGTTAATAAAGCATATTTAGTAAAGCAGTGTAGATAGAGGGAACCTGAAAAACCTCGTTTCCAATAAGATTCCGTTTCCCACTTTCGTTTCGCCCAATTCAAGAGGCATTTGCGTGTTAAGCGGCGGAATTCAACAATGCGCTTTGCCTTGTTATCAGGGCGAAAAAATAAAACTATTAACTATTTCATTCCCCATAGTGGGAATCGAACCCACGACAGTTTACAGTCGCACGCTTGTACCCCTGCACTACGACTGCCTTAACGGCCCTGAACCTACATGTAATAATAAAAAGTAATTTTTCATCATAAAGAATAAATACGAAAATTTCTTATCAATAAAATATTATTCTCTATCTACTTGCAAGGTGAATGACGACGTAATTTTAATTAGTCTAACTATTCAACTAACTATTTAAATACAGTATCTTAATAAGCTAACTTGGGAGTTCATTACGCTGGCGTCTTAACGAATTTGTATTATTTGTCACTGAAACACTAACCAAGAGAACTTGTTTATTTAACCTAAAGATAAAATACTTTTAGTGAAATAAGATGAATGATTAAATTATTGTATAGAATACTTTTCTTTAAGATTTAAAGAATATTTTATAAGCTTTAGAATAAAATATCTTATTAGCTTAGCGAAAAAGACCGAAACGATCCTTATTCACAAATTCTACAAAATTCTCAGTTGCAAAAGTTGAACTAATACTTCATAAATTTTCATAAGGTAGAACAACATCAACATAGTCTCTCTTACTCACTTAAGAATTTTATAATAAAAATATATATTGTTAGCAAACTTCTGTTGCTTGTAGGCATCGACTCTTATTGGAGGGAACCTCATGTGAAGTATTGTTATTGGGTGATATCACTTATTGCAGTTACGTAGAATCTCTTTCTGAATAATTTAGATACATATATAACAGTGTGTAACAGTGTTTTTATCTTGTTTTTTTTAAAACGTTAACCGCTTCCAATTTTTAACAACAGAAGTGGGATATTTTATATCTTTGTGTGTATCTATATCTTTGTGTATATCTATTATATAAATACACAGCTATTGTTACTTCTTATTATACAATCTTTGTTGTATTTCATAAAGTTTAAATTATTATCGAAAATACTTTAGTCCCTCTAATTTTATAAAGACTTGAAAAATAGATCGAATCGAAGAAAAATAATCAGGTTAGGCCGAGCGCAAATACAGGTCTCTGCAGCATTATGAGTAAGTTAATCGCATTTTCCAATTTTTAAATTTTTTTACTACCTAATTGAATTTGAATTTTCAATGTGTAAAATTAAGTTTTTATGTGCTATGAGGTGACCGAGAAAAGATTTTTGGTCTCGTTAAAGAACGAGCGTCGAGGTGACTTCGTCCGTCCGTCTTCTTAAGCCTACGTCGCATCGTTGTAGCTCACAGTACGAAGTGATTAGGAAAAGATCTGTATTAGTCTCTAAGCTTAGAGCGTCAGAATGATCTGCAAAAGACCTGTATAAATCCGTGCTTGAGATAGATACGAGGTGAGTGAAAAAATAATCTTATAGATTAATAAGAGAATGTCAATTGGGGACAGTTGCTTGTAGACAACGGCCCTTATTGAAGGAAACTCATGTGAAGTATTGTTATTGAGTGATATCATTTATAGCAATTACGTAGAATCTCTTTCCAAATAATTTAGAAACACATAGATAATATGTCTTGTTATCATATTTTTTTAAAAAGTTAACTGCTTCCGATTTGTTTGTAACAATATAATAAAAATATTATAGGTATTTGATATATATATTTCTATAATGTTTTTGTAATTTCCTCGGTAAGTGATTTATATGTAAATCTTTTAAGAAAATAAATGTATCTTACCGTAGGTATTTGTAAAATAAATCTACAAAAATAATAAAAACCACAATATCCACAATATAAAAATGAAAACACTTCATGTTACTGAACTGATTTAGTCTTCACAGTCTTTACTACTAGTACCTTCCGTCATAGAAGTAGCAGTTCAGCTAAGATTAACCAGAGTTTAAAAGAATAACGGGCGTGCAATAGTTTACACAGTTTTTATTTAAATCATGCGCCATCGTTTTTTATTAGTAGTATTGTTAAAATCGTTTATTAGACATTCCGTTTTGGATAATTCCAAAATTAACTTAACGTTTATATAACATAAATGATGCGTGATTGACTAAGGCATAATCGGATAGAATTTAAATTCACAGGCAAACGAAATATCACTTATCTTTGCGCTACGAAAACCTGAAAAGAAAACGATGACTATTATATGAACATGTAGATAAAAAATAAACAAAAACGATGCAATACCGTCAGTGTTCGACCGTTCTATTACCGTAACGACATGATATTGCGTTTACCCAAAAATGTTTATAGCGAACGCGGCCATTCCACCCCCGACCTAATCAGCCGACGCTCCTTTGGTGGCTGTTAGTTAGAGGCGAAATTGCGTTTAAGAAACAACACTATCATTAAGCGACATTATGAGACATTTATTATTTTTCTACATACACAGAAAATGTGTGGTAAAAATGTCTAATAACTATGTATTTACTATTAATAGGCTGTTGAAGACGTAGACTTAAAATGAAAACATGTTTGTATGTTTATATGATTTTTAATCCTTATAACTATATAACATTGGATGGTAAAGTAAGATAATAATCTCATTTTCTATTATGGTTAATAGTACAAACGGAATATTGTCTTTGAAGAGCAGGAATTAATAATTCATATTTATTTATTTTTTATTAAGAATTACTCTTGCTCGTTGTAGTAGAACAATTTCATGTGTCAAAGGAACCAGATTTTTAGATTTAGGGCTGGACAAAACTACAACACATTTTAATTAAATTATTATAAAAGCTAATACAGAAAAAATGTCACAATCATCTCGTATTACAATAAATATTTACTCACAACAAGAGTACCGAAATAAAAAGTAAATCAATAATACATATACTCACAGAAGAAAATTCCGATCCACTTTAAAATAAAACAGCGTTACCATTTCTAATACCGTTTGAATTGATGTAAAAAGCTGTGAAAATTGTCGAAAAAGGGATGCTAAGTGTCGATTCGAGTACAAGAATGATCGGAAAAATTTGTCCCGCACCGACAATTTCGTCACGCATTTTACGAACAAATGTTGCTTTAAGACGCGGCTTAACTTATTCTTTCCACGTTTTGTAGAAGGTTAAATTGGTTCCCGACATCCATATATCGACATTTATTCCATTGCTACAGGTGTGACACGCTAATGGCTTGTGTGCGAGGCAAACACCCGTAAGCAATCTATTGTGCGTAATGCGTAGCGCGTAATGTAGGCTGCTCTGTTATACTAATCAAAGCGTATTAGATGCGCCATTTCAATTAATTTCTATTTAATATGCAAGTTTGTTGTATTTTTGTAATAAACATTATATAAAGCTAGTCGTGGTGGGTGTGACTGTAAGCGCGATAGGTTGTGGATTCGATTCCCACTCGAGGAAATGGAATATTTACTATTTTCATTTCTTCGCTCTGGTACCGAAGCAATATGTGGCGTTGTATCCCGATTCTCAACATGCAATACATTCATGATTCGAAAAGTGAACTTACGAACGAACGAAGTGTCTTAGCACTAGGTTCCCTCTGTCTACCGTACTATCTGAGGAATACAACAAGAAGGTGAAAAAAAAAACAATACTAATATATTTTATATACAGAACGTTTATTGAGTTTATAGTTACTTGTCAATACCATTTCATTAGCTTTATCTGTATGTCTATCAATCAATCAATATAAATTAAAATCATACAACATTTTTTTTACCTTCATACTTCTTGCCTAATTGTGTTCTTAAAAATTTGAACAAGTGTTTGCATCCGACGACTATACAGATTTTTTAAGCAATTTCTTTGACCACCAGAAGAACCAGAAAATTATTAGTATTCTAAGTAAATAAATAAGCATATTTTTTAGTTTATTGTATTTTTTTTGTGAATATACTTATATAATCCCTGCATAAAATATATTTCAATGTTGGACATAAAAATCGTGAGAAATTTTCATTTAATCATATTGTAAAGTGTGTAAATGATACACCTTCAAAAACCGAATTTCTTTACATATTATATAGAATAATATATTCGGTTTGTTAAAGATTTTACGGTAAAAACACATACTAATTAAAGATATACATACATAACCGAACCCAGCAGACCACCGGGTTGTCCGTAAAATAAGTAAAAGTAAATATTATACGAAATTAAGCTCACTTATTCGCTCACCCGTTAATGTTTGTATTAATCATAAAGTTATCTCTGTTTATTTTACCGCCTTACAAATGTGAAAAAACAAAGTGATATTTGACTTACGAGCAAATATGTGTTCAGCTTCACGCTGTATCCCGCATGCAGCAGGGTAGGCAGAGGGAACCTAGTGTTAAGACGCTCCGTTCCCCACTTTCTGCCGAATTCCGGAGGCATTGCGTGTGGAGTGACTCACAAGAGCGAAGAAATGGAAATATAAATTTAAGTAAATATTTCATCTCCTCAAGTGGGGTCGAACCTACAACCAATCGATTTTACAGTCACGCTTTGTACCACTGCGCCACGACTGGCCTCAAATGCTATATACAAATGCATAATATATTTCTATTTCAAAATGTAAAATTTATAAGAATTAAATCTTGGTACTTAGGTATAGAAAATACTTTGGGTGTAGTAGGATATATCTTATTTCACATAAAACACTTTTATGTTTATATGTGTGCTTAGTGTATTTTTTTTTTAATTTTGGTTTATTTTTTAATTTCTAGTTTTGTTTTTTTAGGCGTGCCAGTAGAGCACAATTTACTTCGCCATTGTCAACTAGCATCGAAAAGACACCAGACATTTGTCAGTCATACATATAATGGGAGAATCGTTTTTAAATATCCCATTTTAAAAGTTTGTTTTTTCTATATTTTTACTATTCTATGGTGTAGATGGAAGAATTTAGTGACATGTCTTTCCGTCGGCTAACTTCCGCCCATTTAGGGACTTTGCGTGTTGTAGTCAACTAGCACGCCAGAAAACCATAAATAAAGAACGGAACTGATATTTCACTGAGGCCGTTGTGGTGCTGTAGCGCAAGCATGTGACCGAATCACGACGGCCGTGGGTTCGATTCACACACGAGAGAGCTATGTAATAATTTCATTTTATTTTTCAATACACAATATCTTGAGAATTCGACAAAAAATGGTGAATGTAGTGTATTAACATTAAATGCCTTCTGTGTGGTACAGCGTTAAGCTGGCTAGTTGATGTTGCATGTTGGGTGTCCTGTGCAAATCTCTGATCTTATTTGGCAGGATAAAAACGTATATTTGAAATACTAGTTTTCAATATTCCTTCATTTTTGGAATCAGTTACAATCAACGAAAAATAATGATTCCAACCTCGTTAGTAAAAAAAATATATATTTTTTGATTATGGTTGGAATCGACGCTTAAAATAACGAATTTTAATTGACAAATAGTATATCTATTTGCCAATTAATTTCAAGTACATACAGAGCATGTATATGCCATACTGCTATAAAACTTGTTGATAAATTAATTGAATTACGTAAATGGTTACTGAGGCGCAAGGGCACATGGATGCGGGTTCGATCCCAACTCGAGGGAATGAATTATTATTTATTAATATTTTCATTTCTTCGCTCTGGCACTAAGTCAAAAAAAAGCGTTGAGTTCCGCCATTCAACGTGCAATGCCTCGAAAACTTCGGCGAAAAGTAGAGATCGGTAAGACACTCCGTTCTCTACTTTTCCATTACATTCCCTCGGCCCTGCTGTATGCGGGATACAGCGTGAAGCTGATAAAAAAATGATTATAACCCGATTATTTCATACATCCATATACCACAAACATATAACTTAACTACTATTCTTGGTGCCAGCAGTGAGTACTTGACTTCGCAAACAAACGAGGTAAACGTCTGTGCGGTCAACACTATAAATCTTTGCTTTGGACGTGAAACTAACTGCAATATTTACTTAGGTTCATATAGTATATGCCACTTCTAGACATCTGTGTAGTCTATAGTGTGCGTATACTATTATACTGACATTCTTGTAAAGGGTAATTAGAGAAAATTATCGTAATTACTTAACATATTTACTTTTAGTACGCATACTGTGGACTTTGCAATTATCTATGTGTATTATGTCTGTAATTTTAAGTTCGTACTAATAGTCACCTATAAAAAAGATCTTTTCTTAAAATTCATATGTGAATATTAGAAAAATTTACATGCAAATGAATTCTATTAATACCTTTTACTATCTTGCTATGTGTGTTATACCTTACCTTACCTTACTGTAATTAGAAAATGAAGTCTAAAGATCAAAGCTACAATAAACAATGTAAATTTAACACATCCCTATGACATCCAATATATACCAAACGAGGTAAAAGAAAAAGTTTATATAAGAAAAAACTTAATTTTTATTACTTTTATTTTAGTAACCAATAAAACATAATAATACCCGAAACGGCAACCACGTGGAAAGATTCGAATAAGCGGCAATTACCTCCATTGACGGCGCACTAAAGGGACATAAAGCGAATAGCAGCTTTAGTTGCACTTTCATTATTCTCTCCCTCGTCCATTGGTCTTATTGAATCGGACGATAAGGTGCCTCAGTAATTTCCTGCCATTTACGAACATTACTCTTGGCCGTGATCATCTAACTGCGGTCAGGGAATGTGTTGACAAAATAGTGGGCGGCCAATTCTTCTTGAGCTGGTGTAGGAAAATGTTTTCGGACATTTGACATGTGAGGATTTGGGCTTACGGAAGTAAGTTTATTATCTCTAAAAATTAGTAAGATCTCTGATTTTAATGATTATTACATTTTTGGGAACCCGACGTTTTGAACACTTTGCAGCGTGGTCATGGATAGACTGTCCCGTGAACACGTGACCCGTGACCACCGACTACTGCAATGTTAAATGTTCGAAATTTGGGGTTTCCAAAAATGTATAATACTAAATATACGCGATTAATCCGGTTAAATAGTTTCATTATCATTAATATCGTTAGGTTTTTTCTAAATTATACGAATTATTTCGTAGCATGCTACGGCAGGTTAAGAAAACTTACAGTCAAGACAACATGTCTTCCACTTTCGCACTACAACAACCTCTGGATGAATAAAGCATTTTTAGCGTCATATGTATCACTTTCTAGTATAAAATGTAGCATATTTCGGAGAAATTGATTTTAAGTTGTCATTTATATAAAAAATCAACTGACAACTGGCTTCTTTTACCCTTAGCTCTCTAATGATTATAGTATTCTAAATATAGAGAAATCATGAGAGAGCTATAAATTTAGGCTCTTTTTTTCTTTTTAACAATCAAATTACAGCACATAAAAGAAGACAAATATACGATATACCAGACAAATGAAAAAGCAATTACCAAGAGCATTGTTCTGAAGTGACTCCTGTCATAATGAATTTCATATCTAAAATTAGAAATGGCCGAGTAGAAAGAGGGAAGTATTCATGACCATATAAGATCGATTAGAGGTCTAATTGCGCAATAACTGGCTATCTCTAATTGTAGCGAACGGTATATTCTGCGTGACAGTGTGTTATTTCCCCTGAGGGTGCCAAAGATATTGCACAATCAAAGATTCACAAAAATAAGCTGGAAGCGTTACTCATATGAAATTTATTTGTTCGAAACATTCATATTTTTTAAGCCGTATATTGAAATGTGTTAAAATAAAATAGATGGATCGGCATAGTTCGGTTTACTTTAAATAAACTAAAACACAGGCTTTTAAAAATTTCAACATTCCGGTGTATTTGACAATTTTACAACAAAAAATTATAGACATTTTTGAACCAACCATTAGAGTATCAGCTTAAATATTTTAAAATTCCATTTATAGTTCTAGTTTCTAGTTTATATAATATGTATGTTATATAAATTAAAATTCCTTTAGATCGTTACAACAACAAAATTGCATTCGTGTCGCTTCCTCAATTAATTTACTTCTGTGAGCCATATATTAGTCGCGCCTATGGTATTCTGGTCTAAAATTATTTACTCAAGCGGCACTCGCCCTCTATTGTTTTCTGATACTTGTGATACACTGCGTGTAATCATCAGAGCTGAGTTAATTTATTTCATACAAAATAAATGTATGTTATAAATGAGGCCAGTCCTGACGCAGGGGCAGTGGCAGACGTGTGCCTGTATCACGAGAGGTTCTGGGTTCGATTGCCCCTCTAGGAAATTATATATTTAATATTTTTATTTCGTCGCTGTGGTGGCGTTAAGTTCCACCACTCAACATGCAACGCCTCTAAATTTCTGCGGAAAGTGGAGAACGAAAGTGTCTTAATAAGAACGGAGTATCATAACATTAAATTCCCAGGTTAACTCTGTTTGCCCCGCTATGTGCGGGATACAGCGTGAAGCTAAAAAAAATATAAAACGTCCACTGATATCTCATCCACAAGGCCAACGATCAACGGTCTATTATTAAGAATTTATAAGATAAATAATAATTGAAATTATTTTCAATAATTATTTATAAGTGTATTGAAACCTTTACTTCGATACTTACAATTTATCTTATTTAGTCTCTACATCTCTTGGTTATTCTCTGGTTCGAGCGTATTTTTTGGCTCAACGCATCTCGCTAATCCTTTTGTCGCCGGGACGTAATTTGTGATTACAAACAAAAGTCCTCCTTTGAAGTACAGAGTACTCTGCAATAATAGCCGCAGAATGCACTTCGCTTCTTTATGTTTAATGAGTGCTTTATTTTTTAATTTCTTTTAGTATCTTTTGATATGATATATCTGTATTCTGACTGTAAATAATAAGCAAAGGATTGTTATGATTTATTTTGAAAAATAATTTCGTATAGATATTAGGAAAGGTATTTTTAAATGTTATGTATTTATATTTTTTTAGTTAGAATTTGTTATGTAATATCAATGTAGTATTGAAGTTTTATTAGTTAGTACCTTGCTACATTTGAATGAAACTTTTTATTTTAGTAAAATTGAGAATTATTTAAATTAGTGCATAATATTTGAAGTTGTATTTATTGAGAATCTAAAGCTCGGATCTTTTTAAAGATTGTTGTTCGATGATTTCATTGTTTGTATAGTATTATAAAAAAATCCCGAAATGTTGAAATCCACAACTGTCAGCTCAATCAAGCATCAGATCCTATCCTCCTCATCCCAAACGCGATACAGTGGCTACAACGCAATGTCTCAAGATTTCGACGGAAAGTGGAGAGTGGAGTGTCTTAACACTAGGTTCCCTCTGCCTATCCTGATGTGTGCGAGATACAGCGTGATAGTGATTTGCTTTCAGTCTTAGATACATATTACATACACCAACAGTAAATGTCGATTATTTAAAATTCAAAACTGAATTTAGTAATAGAGTAGATTACAACTTCACACTGTAAATAAAGAGAACCTAGTATTAAGACACTCTGTTTATTCACTTTCTGCTCAATATTCGAGATATTGAATTAAAATCGCGTATTGAGTGGTGCAACTCAACGTCCCACATTGTGTTATTACCAGTGCGAAAACATGGAAATGATTCATTCCCCGAATGAGAATCGAACCCACAACCGTCGCCTTTACAGTCTAACGCTGTAATGCGCCCCGATTGTTAATAGCAAATTAATATACTAATATAATCAAAACCTGTATCATAAGCAAAAGATAATAATAAAATACACACAATTAATACGAAATTAAATTAAAACAAATTATTTGCCTATATCTTAACCTATCGTAATACAGTATGAGAGTCGACGTTGAATTTTGTTTTCACTATAGTCCAGGGGGCAGTCGCGTGGCGTGATTTATTAGCTATAGTTAGCCCGCTCTACCGTTTTGTGTGGCGAGCAAACATTGTGGATTTTCATTTAATTATTTCAACCCCCTGTAATAATGAAATCATAACATTCTTACCCCGTAACGCGTGCTTTTTATTTATGTACCATTATGCTTACTTTGCTTTGTTTTAAAATTGTATTTGAACAACAGTGTGGACTGTAGGTAGTGTACTGTATGGAAATTAGCGTGTTGTTCAGATAGATCAACATGGAAGGGTTGATTTTTAATAAATGATAAAAATTAAATGGCTAGCCTACTGTAAAGTGCTTTAATACATTTTTTTTAGATTTCACGACATTCATGTGACTCATTTCATATGATGTGCTAATTATTTTAATATTTTTAAATATGAATTTTTAGTTTTCTGTATTTATTTATTATTTTTAATATCAAAGTCAAGCCCGATTTACTTAAAAACGTTCCTAATTTTATAAATGTACTTTTCGGAAACCGAATCCAAAAAGATAAAAACTGAACTGAAATAGAATTACTTTGTTTTTTGTTTGTCCGTCTGTCAAGATCGCGTATCAAGGTATCAAGCTAAATGAAGCTAAGAAATTAATATCAAATATTTAGGTTTATTGTCTCGTGGAGCACACAAAACATCAAGCTTCTAATGTCAATTCTAGAAGCTAAAAAACCACTCAGCAAAATTATTTTCTGTCTGCCTGTCTGTCTGTCTATCTATCTGTTTGTTTGTTCGCCAATGACGCAAAAACTACCGGACAGAAATGGATGAATTTTAGTATAGTATATAATGATAGCCTAGGGTCTGGAGGTACATTTTATTTTACTTACACACATACTTTTGTTATTGGATAACTAACTCATAATGATATCATTTTAACGCTACCTAACGATAAGGTTAACATATTTAACCGATAAGGTTAACATTTTTAACATTATTTATCAAGTAACGACACGTAACGGCACTGTGAATTAAACTTAATGTTATACTCAAAACAAATGAATTGTATGCAAATTGAATCGAGTGCGAATTGCGTTCCCAGTACGAAAAAAGAAAAAAAATAATTTAACTACGTTTCTTCTTTTCAACTTTTTTATTTCTATGATTTATATCAATATATTATCAAATATGGCTTAATTTTTATGGCACATATTATAAGGATATTCGAGACGTAAATGCGGGAACATAGCCGCCATGTTAGACAGAGTAACCTGTTAAGGAATATAATTATATATTATAGCGAAAGAATGTAAAGAATATGTCATCCCTCTGTAAAATATATTATTCTATATTGTGCCTTTACAAAAACAGCTTTAAGCATTCAATTGAACATCTTTTCATTTTACATTCAATGTTTAAAGCTAGTTTTCAGCCTCTTGCAGTATAATTATGTACATTTTGATTATTTTATATAATATTTAACTGATGATATAATATTTAACTGATGAAAGGTAAAGACTATTTTTTAATTTAAAAAAATAATAATAATTTATTAACTATAAAAATGTTGTAGTTGTGTAAAAATGTGTGTGTTTCTTTGCATGTGTTATATATAATAACTTTTGGTATCTATTAAATAAAAAAATACTATAAAGACGTGGCGTAGGGACACAAGTACGATTGCAATGCATTCGATCTCCACTCGAAGGAATGAAAAATATTATAAATAATAATTAATATTTTCGTTTCTTCGCTCTGGCACCAAGGCAAAAGCCAGGCGTTGAGTTCTGCTACTCAACAGGCCATGCATTGAAAAATTCGCCGAAAAGTGGGGAACGGAGTGTTTTAACACTAGGTTCTCTTTACCTAACTTGTCACATGCGAGATACATAGTGAATCTTGTTTTACCTTTTTTATTTATGAACCGATTGAAATAAAATATATACCAAATGTTACGGGAAGTTTGCTAAAATATAAAAGTGCACTTAAATTGGTTAAGCCATTTCTGAGATGCGCGTAAACAAACGCACAGACAAACATACAAACCAACCGAGTTCTATTACATTGTTAAATGCCTGTAATGACAATTTTTCTAATATATCTTCCATGTACAGACACCGATGTGACGTAATCGAAGTTACGATTTCATTGTAAATATCAATAAGTTGTTATTTTTTTCAAACATTCAGTTGAATATTCTTATGGGAATTACGAAAATGCAAGGTTTAAGGTTTTGATAATTTTCACATTAGAAATCTTAATCGCCTTGCAAACATACATTATATATTAATTACACCACGAACGTAATTAAGTGTATTAAGTATATAATTCAGTAGTTTAAGCGGGCGAAGCCGCGAGCAGTTCGCTAGTAATATATATAAAAATGAATAAACATAAAAATATTTGCACAAAAAATAATATAATTATAGGTCAATATAATTACATTTATCACATTGGCATATAGGTACTTATTGCGTTTTCTACTTCGTAAACTATCAGCCTCAGTTTGAAGCTTTGAATTTTATCTCTCAACGCGTAAATTCTTGGATCCTATGGGATCGCAATAAATAGTTGAAATCCTGAACTTCGACCACTGACAGAGACAAGCTCGATAGGACTAAAGTCTCGGCTTTCTCCCTTTCCTTTACATACTATTCAGTTAGATAAAAACTTATTTAGTTGTTTGAGGTTGGAGTATATAATGCTATATTGCTACAATGTTTTTCTATTATATAGATAAGAAAATATTTTTTTATAATTAGTATATATATCTTTCTTTGAAATAACAGATGATTATATCATACTTTAGCATGGAAACTTATTAAAAACCATAAAATCAGCTTCACGCTGTATCCTGCACACAGCAGGGTAGGCAAAGTGAACTTAATGTCAAGGCGCTCCGTTCCCCACTTACCACCGAATTTTAGAGGCATTGCGTATTGAGTGACGGATCTCAACACCAGAGCAAAGAAATGAAAATATAAATATAAATAAAAAAATCATTTACTCGAGTGGGGATTGAACCCACTACCAGTAGATTTTACAGTCACACTTTGTGCCCCTGCGCCACGAATGGCCTGGAACTTATTATTCATTCGTCATTACTTAATTGCTATAATCTTGTTCCAATAATAAAAGAATCGATATCGATGAATAAGAAAGAGATCAATATAATTGAATAAAGCACAACTCTGATTACACTTCCATCAATGTTATGAAATATGGGAATAAATATATCTTGCTGGAATGGACGAACTGATAAAATATATGACAAACTATTTTTGGGAAATATTATTACGATCATATAAGAGGCCGTCGTTGTGCAGTGGCACAACATCTTACTATAAACGTTCGATTCCCATTCGAGAGAAGAAATTATTGCGTTTTCTCACTCTGGTTACGAGACAAAGCGTGACGTTGAGTTCCGACACTCAACACGTCTTGAAATTATTATGTATGATACAGCGTGATAATTCTATACACGTATACAAAAATATAATATGAACAAAATTCAAAACTGCAATATATTAATTATACGCCAATACATTTGAACATAATATGAGCTTCAATCAAATTTTGGCTCATTGCTAAAATTATTTAATTACAATTACGCTGGCCGACCGCATGCAAATATATTTTGTTTGTACGGTTTCACTGTTTTGCCCAAAATACATATAATTCACTTTTCCGTGATTACCCTATAACAATGGGAATAGATGCATATTATATTGATATGAAATGGCACAAACGTATCGTGTCGTATCGTACTGCAGTGAGATAGTGTCTCGCAATAAGCGATGGTTGTGTGTTCATTATAATAATTAGATTTTAATATTTTAATTAAGTTATTTATCTAAAATTGTATGAAATATCATATTTTTTGAGTTCTAGTTGGTCGTCTTTACTACATCAATGTAATTATTCTGTTAAAATATATTTCGTTAATAAATATTACCTCCAGTGAGAATCGAACCCCTTAACCGTCGCGTTTATAATAAGTGACAAGCTCATGCTGCCGCACCATGACTGCCTTATAAAATCTTATAAAATTGGATAATTATTAAATTTTCTCACTCTAAAACACACACTCAGACAAATAAAAAGTAAAAAAAGACATTCAGAGTAACCGATCCTTGTATCTATTAAGGGAATACGAAAGGAAATATATTCTTTGTTGGGTAGTACCCGACATCGTTTTACCCGTGTCAAGGCGTCACTGGGGCTAAATAGTTGGTTGAAATGTTCAATAAGAGAGTAGGGACCACGAGGAATTCATTAATTGTTTGTAATTCGTATCTATTGTTTATTTACTTTTTTTTCATTTGCTAAAACACATATAATATGTATTAGTTGAGATATAAGAGAATGTGATGAGGTGGTCATATTGGATACTAGCAACCGACGCGCGTCTTCGCCTGCTTAATCTTGTTGTTATATTATAGCCATTTTGTACACAAATTATAGTCTATGTATTATTCTGATGTGCAAGCTATATATAACTGTAAAGTTTCATCCAAACCCTTACTGTAAAATATCATCCAAGTTTGTTTAGTAGTTTTTGCAGGAAAGGGGCCGTTCAAGTATTACGTAAGCACTGTAGGGGGGTGGGGGGGTCTCGGGTTTGCTTATTTTTGACGTTTTCAATGAAATATTTGTAAGAGGATTGCTTATTTTTGATGACATAGGGGAGGGGGGGGGTCAATAATTGCAAAAAAACTGCTTACGTAATACTTGAACGGCCCCAAAGTAGGACAAACATCCATCCTGACAAAGTTCACGTTTATAATATTATTAGGAAGGAGCGTCCAATTGAAACGCAACGGTTGTGGGTTCGATCCCCACTCGTAGCAATATTTTATTTTCCTATCCTCGCTCTGATAAGTTTAGTTTCGCCTCTAAACATAAAATATGTCAAATTCGAAAATGGAGAATGTAATGACTTAATAATACATTTTCTCTGTTTATCTTACTTTATACTGGACACACCGAGAAGGCGAATAACAGTATAATTAAGTTTAATAAATTATTAAAAAATATTTTTTGATTTTAGTGACTTGAGATTAGTCCCGACGACAGAAAAAAAATAAAAGATTTGCTTATTTCGTATAAAATGAATTACAAATATTAGTTCATAGTGGTTTTCTTTTCTAATTACTGTGAATTTATTTAAATTAACTAAGTAATTTAAAGGACCAATTTTCGGACGTTTTTTTTTCTGTTTTTGTACTGTAAGTTGCTTGAAGGAACTGTAGACCTAGCTAGATATTTAATATTAATTTCAATTTGATTTATCGTCGAGTTCATGAGAAAAAGGTCCTTGACAGACGGAAAGACAGACAGAGAGACTATAATTTGATCCGTTTTTTATCTTTAGAGGTACAGAACCAAAAACAACCTATCAGTAAAGATATATTCGATTTATATTCGATTATCTCCACGCAGTACCCAAAAATCGTGGAACAGACATATAACTCACTCTCCATACTCGGAAGTAAAATCGCGCTGTGCCTAACCAGACCAAAATAAATAAGTACGTTTGTTCAATTGTTTTAACAAATCGCAATCGAATTCTGACATAATGTGAATGACATTAAATTAAACTAGCCATTTACATCATTATCGTCGTCATTTTCAGCCTTAAGACGCCCACAGCTAGGCATAGGCTTCCCCTAAGAATCTCTATAATGATCGGCCTGTATTCTCTATTTGCCTAATATTATATAATCATTTGTATATACTTAGTATATTGTTATTAGAGGCCAGTCGTAGCGCAGCGGCACGAGGTGTGACTGTAAAAACCGACTGGTTGTGGGTTCGATCCCCACTCGAGGAGATGAAATATTTACTTAAATTTATATTTCCATTTCTTTGCTCTGGTGTCGAGGTTAAGCGTGGCGTTGAGTTCTGCCACTCAACACGCAATATCTCGAGAATTCGGCAGAAAGTGGGGAACGAAATGTCTTAACACTAGGTTCCCTCTGCCTACCCTGCTGTGTGCGGGATACAGCGTGAAGCTGATTTATTTTATTTGGTATATTGTTTCTTTATTCAGATTTTTTACGCAATTTAGAAAACGAGTAACTACTGTGCTCTTTAAAAAAGTCAATAAGTCAATCAGTCAGGCTAGAAAAATTCAATCAGTGAAGTAATTGCTCTGTCTAAGCCCGCGCTTTTTCTATCTAGTTTACAACTAGTTCGTTGTGCTGGTACCAGATTTAACGAATCTTGTAAGGTTGTATTTCTTACAAGGTGGCGATATGCAATATATTAACAAAAAAATATCGTTTTCATTTTTTCCAAAAAAAATAATTTGATATAATTATTTAAAATTCTTGGTCATTACTCATCATTGCGTATAACACTATTTTGAAATTGTTTACAAATTCTTTTTCAGCGAAACAACAAAATCTTTTTTACTATACTATAGTACTTCTACTTTACTATAGTAGTTTTTACTACAGTATTTACTATACTATAGAATACATTTTTCTTTGAAGCAATATACCTGCTATTTAAAAAAAAAACAACGAAAAAAGAAACAAAAACAGGAATCCATCGACGGAACATGCCCAATTTTTCCAATTAGACAGCTGCACTACGACGTGAGACTACGACGACGGTAGTCACCTACTTCCAACAAAAACATATCACGCTAAACACCAACTGACAGGTGACACATTTCTACATTTTTCAACTTGTCCTTTCAGAAATATACTCTTCACTTCGTTATTTATTCTCTTCAAAAGCTATTTGGAATCTTGAATCATTTGCGGGGACAAACTAATATGAATTTTATGTGACATCCTTAGAAGTAAGTATCGAGTGTGGCCTGCAATAGTTATTTATACTTAACAAAACACAATCGAATTTAATGAGAACAGACAAGCACCGTGTGATATTTTAGAACGTACCAATGTATCTGCTTTTGGTAAACTAACAAATTAGCGGGTATTTAAATTACTTGAGTGTCTTAAACGTGTATGTTTTTTATTAGTAAGTAAAATATAAGTGAATATATAATTATTTCTTGTTATTCGTAGTTAACGAATCGTACTTAATATGTAGATTTGTTATACATCAAAGAATATTTTCAAATCAGACTTGATTCTTTTCAATAAGATATATTAAAAAAGAAAACTAAACTAAACTTATATAAATAAATTATAAAAATATTTCAGCCCATATTGGTAAGCATTTATTTTTTATATAACGAAACTAGGTGAATGAAAAACATATTATACAGTAAGCACCTACTCCTGATTCATGTCCAATAATGAAGAAAAAAAGAATATTCAATGGAGTGCAAATAATTATCTCATTTCCTGCGAGTGTACCTAAACTCCCTAGATGGTTACGTACTGCGTCTGCGTCTGCAAAATAATTGAGCCATTCATAAGGCTTGCGATATCGGGCTAGGGCCTCATCGCGGCACAATGACTAATAAGAAGTTAATCCGCAAATAAAAGTGGAATTGAAACAGAATTGGTGCGCCTTCGCGCCGTGTGGGTAGGCTAATGTCGATTTGTCTCTGTCCGCGTCACTGAACTCGTCAGAAATAGATTAAGAGCTCTCTCCATCTAATGGTGTCTCATTTGTATGGATTTAAGAGAAAAATTGCTCTCAAACTCACAGATAGAATTGTGTGGATGAGTTTTGTTTGACTCAATTTGGCTACCTTGTGACGTTTCGCCTAACGTTCCCAATTTACCTACACTCTCAAGTGGCGCTCACCGTAAATTGTTTAAAGTTGTTGTGTTTCTGTTTGCTGTTCACCTGGAAAACTGTGCTCTGCTCTCGACATATTCTTTATTTTTTTTCCATTTCGTTTACCTTCGATGGTTAATGTTCAGCAAATTCATTTTGTATTGTTTTCAAACATTTATTTCTTGTAGTTAATCGAGTTTTCTCCGCAGACGTACAGTTTAGTTAGCTTTATTTAGCGCAACTTTAAAACTTTCCGTGTACATATTGTATTGTAAACAAGTTCTACTGTGGTTAAATAAAAGCGAAGTGAAATTTCTAATTAAATTATCTATTTGAGATTAGTTAGCTATGAAATTTTAACATTTTTATTTTATTTTATGTGATTCAAGTGAGCAATCAAAATTACGTATTCACTGAGCGCAGAATTTTAATTTAGAGAAAGAAATTAAAAATCTGCGCTGGGATGAAGCTGTAAGAATCTCTCGCACACTAGATGAGCACAAGCCAGACGAAAGCGTAAAATTTAGGTACAGAAAATTCTGTTCAAACCAAGTTGATTCTATTATTCTCGGATTTTCCACCACTGTGGCAACTTTATGTGATCGTATCCATTTTTTACTTAATGCTCTTTTCACAAGCGAAAAGCTTAAGTTGCCAACTTAATGAATTAACTAAAACTTAAGAACAATTTTTTTTTTAAGATATAGTATGAAATATAAATAAAAAATTAAATTAAATCAGCTTCACACTGTATCCCGCACACAGCAGGGTAGGCAGCAGGAGACTAGTGGTAAGACACTCCGTTCCCCGCTTAGGCCGAATTCTGGAGGCATTGCGTGTTGAGTGGCAGAACTCAACGCCGAGCTTTGCCTCGATACCAGAGCGAAGAAATGGAAATATAAATTTAAGTAAATATTTCATCTCCTCGAGTGGGGATGGAACCCACAACTAGTCGATTTTACAGTCACACTTCGTGCCGCTGCGCCACGAATAGTTCTATATCATACTATATTTATTAATAAATTTATTAACAACTTACAATTTAAGTCTATAGTAGTATTCCATAATAAAAACCATGAAAGGTAACTATGTCGTTTACAGTGTACAGCCGCTATAACACCGCGCCATTTCCAGGACACCTTTTTACTTGGATATTAAACGTTTACTAACCTCAAAAGAATGGCCAACAATTTACTTAGAATGTTGCAGGCCATATTCAATAGTGTTGTGTTACTGCGATAGCTGAACTGGTGGTTAGCTCAACCTTTGTAAAGTAAAAACAAAGGAGCAAGACGTTCCTAGTACCCACTCTTGTAGAATATTCTCACATAAATTTATTCTGTTAGATTTTCTCTTAAGTAAGATTTATTAATTTTAAATTATCTAATTTAGGTCTAATTTTAAATAGAAAAAAGTCGATTTTTTACATTTTACAAGCGATACCTTGTGGCCTAAGATCAATTATTCAAGATATTTTATGTCTTGTGTTAACAAGCAAAGAACCTAGTATCATTTTCAGCTTTCTTTTACTTTTTACTCTTTTGACCAAAATAACGTAGTCCACAAAAAATACGCAATTTAAGTAAATATGTCAAATAGCTACAGCAGACATAAATTGCATTCAATAATTGCATTCATAAAGTTATAATTTTTAGACATTTTTAACAAAATCTATTTACCCATTTCTTTTAACTATATAGTGTTATTGTTAAACAATAGTTTACTACAATATAAAATCACTTAAGCATATAATATAATAAATATAATAAAAACGTAGAACACTAAAACGCATTTTCGGATGCAAGTTTAAGTAAAACTTGTTCCTAACAGCACGGTGAACTGTATCTGAGAGAATAATACTTTGCTCTTTGTAAAGTGCTAGGCGTTTGCACCTGAAAATAGTTCGTAGACGCTCCGACACTATTTATAATGGAACTTAAACATAAATAAATACCAAAAGAGGATTCCGTTAATTAAAAGTTTTTGTATAACGTAGAATTTGAATTTAGGGTTCAGCAACATAAACCCTATTATATTGTAATAGTTAAACCATTTGTTGCGTATATTTTTATTTCAGCTTTAAGTTGTATTTCTCATATAACAGGATAGGCTGACAAAACCTAGTGTTAGGACATTCTGCTTTCGTGCCGAGACTTGGGAATTCAACGTTGTGAAGCTTACAGCGCATAGTGAGGAAATAAAAATAATTTATAACCCCAAGTGGGAATCAAACTGACAACTGTCGCGTTCGTTCATAGTCTGATATAGTACTGCTAAGCCACGACGGTCTGAAATTACGTGTTCTGTTACTACTAGTATTTAAAAAGATCACTTTCTATTATTACACATATATATGTGTATCTATCATAAATGAAAATCGAACCTAGATTCTAATCTCCGGTGTACACTTATAGTTACAAAGAAAATAAGCTAGTCTAATTAGGTCCCATTATATTATGTTTAAGATGACAGTCAAAAGATTATTTTCTTGTTCCGCTTGAAGGATAGTTTTCTCAGACCTGTTTTGAAAAACTATGACAATAAGCTGTTCATAAATAAACATCATATAAAACGGAAACAATGAAAACAAAAAAAATGTTTTTTTTTCTACGGAACTCTTTAACAACACAATTTTATAAGACTCACGTCATTAAGTTGCTTAAAAAATCCTTTAATCATGTAATTTAATTTTTAAATGAATGCAGCCATTAGTGTTGTACTGTAATAATTTTTCATCCCTTTTTATTCTTTGTGTGAAGTTAATTCGACGTTAATTATAAATGTGGTCTTCACTTTAAAAACAAATAGAAGCGTTAAGGGCTGAATTGAAATTTACTTATATATATTAATTTTTTTTTTTTCACTTTGCGTTTGCCTAGTCTTAATGATACTTTAGATTTTACTATAATAGCTATTTTTTCTTTTTTATTCTCTATTAAGAGAAATGTTGTAATTCTACACACGAAAAGCAAACTGCTAAATTTTATGAGACTTGAGACATTGTCTAGGTAACAAAAAAAAAAATAAAGCGAAAGATAATAGGAAAAAAAATAACAACTCTGTTAAATGTGCTGATGAGAGTGAATAATTTGATTTACCGCGTCAGAAACAGCTTTATATGTTAAATTATTAATTTGGATAAGGATTCATAATATTGTTTGTAAAATAACTGTAATGATTGCATATTAACAACTCCTGTACAATTTTTGAAATTAGATACATATATTATTAGCTAAATGTACAATTATTGGTAAATATGTAGTTATTTCAAAATCAAGTCGTGCTTGTCGCTGTGTTGAATTAATTACGATTTAAACTTACCTGTTAAGAAGATAACCTTCACCAGTATTTCAGTTTCGTATTTGTTTACTTTGCAGTGAATCTTACCAGCGCCATTCAGAGAGTGATGCTTTATGCACAACACCATCTATTGGGCTTAAAATTAAGCTGCAACTGTTCGGACAGTAAAAAATGCCGTTTTTATGTTAAATTTCACTTAATATATAAATTTTACTAAATACAGATCATACAATTAAAAATACATATCTGTTATAAGTATAGATAAAGGTTGCAATATGGGTTGCAGGTAAACTCATGCCTTGAGTTCATTCACTTTTTTTAATGAAAATATTTTGATGAAACAAACTTTAAATGTGTTGCTGAATTAAAACAAAGCAATTGGTGATAGTTTTAAGTAAATCGGCTCAGTACTTTGAGAGATTAGCGTGATTATACATGCAGACAGACAAAAAAAATAAAAAAAAATAATGCTTTCTGTTATTCTTTTTATCTGTCCCTCAATCTGTCAAAAATACTAAATGTATAGAGAAAATGTTTATATAGTTTTAAATATATATAAGACTAGAGGGCGCACGCGGCTTCGCCCGCTTATTAGGAGTGAATTCTAAAAAAACCACGAAACACGTGTTCAATAAAATATTTTTAACAGTCTGAATTTAAATTTATATAAAAATCGGTGGCAATTTAAAGATTTTTCCATATAAACTTTCAACCCCTTATTTGAACCCTTAGGGGATGAATTCTTAAAAACCATGAAACACGTGTTCAATGAAATATTTTTAAGAGTGAATTTCAAATTTTATAAAAATCGGTGCAGATAAAAAAAAATCCATACAAACTTTCAACCCCTATTTAATCCCTTTAGGGTTAAAATTTTTGAAATTCCCTTCTTAGTGGATGTCCAGAATATGAAAATAAACATCTGCTCAAGTTTCACGTTTCTACCATCAGCGGTTACGGCTCTGCGTGCGTCTTACCTCAGTCAGCCAGCACAAGTCCTTTTATATATATAGATAAGATTCATCGTAATGTTCATCTTACATTACAATGAAACAATATAAGACGTGAGAACATTATTACTATACCTACGTTATACGAATTTAGCGAGCACAGCACTACCTACCCCTTTGTTTAAGCATTTCGGAAAACTTTAAGCCCCCTGTAACTGTGTTATTGATCGGAGTAAATACCTGGAGATTTTAGTTGGTGAAAGTTCTAATATGTATCTAACATTGCTAACAAACAATAGCTATATCATATACGTTGAGAATAAATGTATCTATATTATATCTATTATAATATATGCTTCGATGCGATCGGCATGTTTTTCTGATGAATAAATTTACTACAATAATAGTGGTCACTATGGTCGAAAGTGTAGGGGGGCGATGTGGTCTCAAAAAATTTAGTAACAGAAATTAGCCCTGAAAAAAAAAACTTTCAAGAAAAACTTTTACGCTAACGTATCTGTTCAAAGCGAAAGGCCAAAAAGCCCCCCCAGAAACCATATCTAGAGGCCCATGATGGCCGCCATCATCTTACATTGTAAAATCCGTTCCCGTAGGAATTTCGTGGATTAATGTTGCTCTACTACCAAATAATGTATTTTATTACACGCCGAACAGTTTTCTCCGCGGCCCAATTCCACTTAGTCAGTAACGGATGACTTTTATATATAGAGATTTTACGTATTTCCTACTAGCAGCTTCCGCAAAGCTTCGCAAGCTTGATCTATACAAATATTTATTTTATATTATTTAAATGTATTTAGGGAAAAAAGGTTGATTATTTTAATATGGGCATCTATATTGTTACTACTATAAACTTTAAATCAAATTTCAAATGCTTTGAAATTTGATTTTGATTTTGCTCACAAAAATGTCATATTTAGTTATAATATTTAGTTATATTCTACCTATCTAGGTAGACAGTTGGTACGCACGCAACAAGCGTGGTTTTTCCCGTGTAAATGTGGATCCTGCGGGTAACCGCGATAAAAAGAAACCTATACTTTGCTCCATAACCCCACTATCTTTCAGTGAAAATGCTACAAAATATTAGACTGGACAAACAGACAGAGACTGTTTTGAGATTGTTTTGGTTTCCGCCATTTACATTTAGGCCTTTTTGGTCCAGTTTAGATTTCTGAAGATCATCCCCGGCACTGCTGAAAATAATTTGGGTTTCTTCGAAAATCCATTTTTCAAAATCGTTTGTGTTTTAGTAACGTGCAAATAATTATATGCATTTGAAATAAACATGGTTATTTTGAAACACAGATAGTCATTGTAATTTTATTTATATGTACTTGTTGATAGATTAATTTTATATAAACCTGCTTATTGTTCCACTTAAGAAAATTATACTAACCTAATAAAAAGTAGGTAATATATTTCGTTAAATGGAAAATAATTAAAATAACATTGCATATTTCGACATACCAAATTAAGGTAATGTAATATATTAATTGCATACATACGTCAAAGGGTTGTAACAGTTGGCAACCGCGCCGTTTAATCATTATGGTTTGGTTTGGTTCTTCGATTATGGCGTTCCGAGCGTGCCAGTAGAGCACATATCACTTCGCCAATGTCACGTTGTATGGAGAAAACACGAAGGAGGTTGTACGGTAAAAGAGATAATGTTACACAATAGGAGAATGCATGTTAAAAAAAAAGATCCAGTTAAAAATTGCCTTCACCTATAAAAAAAATAAATAAAATTAATATATACATTATACCTAACATAGATGGTTAGTAATAAGAAATATAATACAAAGGTGTTAGCTTACAATTTAATTTTGTTATATCTAATATATTTACATAAAAATTTACATAGAGGACTAAACACAAACATTAACAAACATTGAACATTAAGGGGGCGGGGAACTTTATGAGGAAGGACATCATATAAGGGATGGATCAGCTTAGGGCAAGTGAAAAGTATATGAGGAGGGGAACCGTCGTCTAGGCCACATTCACACAGTGAGTGGTCCCTGACCCTGATCTTAGCTAGGTGCACAGGTGTACATGCATGTCCAAGGCGCAAGCGACAAATAGTTGATATAATCCACCGTTCAGTAAATCTTTGAGAAAAAAACCAAGGTCGCCTGGGAATGTTAGGTTGAATGGCAGCATAAAACTTACCTTTCTGAGATTTTGACAATTCCCAGAATTCAGACCATGACACATCCAAATGAGTTGATGCAAGAGACAACAGATCCTGGGCCGAAATAGAAAAATGATCTAAATTACCACACTGTATGGCTAGTTTTGCACACGAGTCTGCAGATTCATTCCCACTTATTCCAGAATGACCTGGAATCCATGCCAAAGTAACATCCAAACCCTTTAAATAGCATGAGTACAGTTCTTCACGAATCCTTAAAATAATTGAAGACCTTAATCTACTATGAAATGGATTTCCCTTTATAGCCAGTATGCAGCTTAAAGAGTCAGTACAAATGACAGTCTGTTTAAAGTCGTGGGAATCTGTGAACCGGATTGCTTCTAACAAAGCAACAGCCTCTCCAGTAAACACAGATGATTCGGGAGGACATTTATATTGTAATATAATTTTGAATTTTGGTATCCAGCAAGCTGCACCAACACAGCTCTCCTTTGAAAGCTTTGATGCATCTGTAAAGATGAGGATGTGATTTGAAAAATTTTCATTTACTATGGATTGAAATTTTGTGTTGGTGTCAGCAGCTCCCTTGGTTAGACCAAGATTAGTGATAACAGAAGGATGGTGCACTAGTGCCTTATAAGGCGTACAGAATAAGGGATTAGTTGGATAAGAGGACAAGGGATGAGGAAGGGAGGTAAATCTCAAGAAACTATTGAGCAAGTAGGGTAGGGGACCGCTCCGAGGAATGAGGTCCGCTAAATCAGATAGCTTAGACCATAGGGGGTGGGAAGACAGCTGTAACATTTTACCAACAAACCGGTCAGATAGGAATTGGCGACGGATAGGAAAAGGTGGATCTACACACTCCACCTGCAGTGCGTTGGTGGGGGAAGACTTCATTGCACCTATAATAATTCGTAGGCATTTGTATTGGATTCTATTGAGTTTTTCAGTAGCAACTTTATTAAAAGGGTCTAAAACAAATAATCCATAGTCAATGTGACTACGAATTATGGCATTGTACAGTAGTTTTAGAGTATAAGGGTGTGCGCCCCACCACACACCAGACACAGCTCTTAAAGCGTTAATGCCTTTTTCACATTTTTTACTGACATGTTCAGCATGTGCAATTCCGTTCAGTCTTTTATCAAGAATCATGCCTAAGAATTTAACGTTCTCTGCTAATTGAAGAGTATCATTACCTAAAATAATTTCAAAATCAGGAGTCACTCTCTTTTTGGAAAAGACTACTGCCCGGCACTTTGCTACTGATAGTGCCAAGCCATGGTTAGAGAGCCACTGGTCTAGATAGCGTAAAGCAGTATTTAAGCGATAAGTGATGTCCTCCACAGATTTTGAGCTGTAGTAAAGGACGATGTCGTCAGCATACTGAAGGATATTACAAAAACTATTGACAGACAATTCGAGGTCATGGGTATATAAGTTATACAGCAGAGGACTGAGAGCGGAACCTTGAGGCAAACCTTTCCAGACAAGTCTGGGAGGTATAGTAAGCAGCGGATGTTTTACAGATATCGATCTACCGGTCAGCAGATTACATATGAAATGAGCCATCCTCGGCGGAATACTCAGCTGGTGCAATTTCTGCCTGAGTACCGGAAGAAGAACATTATCATATGCAGATGCAACATCTAGAAAAACACCAACCAAATACTCTCCTTTGGCATATGCTCGTCGAATGTCTGTAGTAAAAACACTGAGACTATCTGTGGTACTCAACCCCTTTCTGAAGCCAAATTGAGAGGGAGCTAAGATGTTTCTACTTTCCACTATCCACTCCAGACGATTTTTTAAAAGCCGTTCCATAATTTTTGATAAAGCAGAAGCTAGAGCAATGGGTCTGTATGAGTTAGGATCAGAAGGACATTTTCCAGGTTTAAGGATGGGAATAACATTTTGGGATTTCCAGGACTCGGGAATGTTACCTGATTGAAATATGTTATTGATCAAATTTAAAAAGTGAAGCTTAGACTTCTCATTTAGTCTAGCAATAAAAGAGTAAGAGATACAATCCTCACCTGGGCTAGTATCTCTTAAATCCGTTAAGACATTTTTGAGTTCTTCGAACGAAAAACTAGCATCCATTTCATCCAAAGATTCAATCAGAGGGGATACAAATAAATCACAAGATGGTACAGAGGGAGGAGCCAGTTTGTTAGCAAAATCATTAAGCCACAAAGAGGGATTATTGGAACTAGGACTGGGACTGCTGTTAAGAGAACGGCGAAATCTCTTAACATTTGTCCACACAAGGGAGGAAGGAGAGCAAGGACTAAGGGATTCACAAAAATTAGTCCATCCAAGTTTTTTCTTTTTCCCAGTCAAGTTTCTAAACTTCGCATCTCTGCGCTTGTACTCAATGTAATTCTCCATAATCATACAGGCAGCATATGACTCCTCGGCAGATGTTCGCCGATCGACAGAATCAGAGCATTCCTGATCCCACCAGGGATTGAAATGCATCCAATTCTGAATGGAGTGTTTTTTAGGGATGTGCAAGTCAGCTGCAGACAAAATGGCAGAGACAAAACGATCATAGCAAAGAAAGATATTCTCAAAATTACCGAACTCAGGAAGATTGCCCAACATGCAATCCACAGAGTCGGCATACTCATTCCAGTTGGCTTGCTTCAAGTTATATTTAGAGGCAGAATTAAGAGGGGGAGAAGGGGGATGTCTATTATGTATAGAAAGGAGAATAGGGAAATGGTCACTACCATGGGTAGAAGGAAGAACAGACCATGATAGCTGGGAAGCAAGAGAAGGAGAAGATAAGGAAAGGTCAACAGCAGTTCTAGGATTCTGATTTGGATTAACCCTACGAGTCGGTGAGCCATCATTGAGAATGCAAAGAGATACATCATCAATCATGTCTACCAACGAAGGCGAAAATCCATCACAGTAATAACACCCCCACAAAGAGTGATGAGTGTTAAAATCCCCTAGGACCAACACAGGACTAGGAAGTGAAGAGATAATAGACTTAAGCTCAAGGAAAAGAGAGGAAGAAGGATGAGGTATATAAACGGACAAGAAGGAGATATTGAAAGCCCTCACAGCAACAGCATTAATCTGTTGACTGTGAGAAGGGATAGGAATAAGGGAATAAGGAGAGGAGTGCTGGATAAGGATAGCACAACCTCCATACCCGTCATTTCTGTCCTCCCTTAAACAGGAGAAACCTGGTACCCTAAAGCGGGAATCAGGCAACAACCATGTTTCTGAGAGGGCAATAATGATAGGATTATACAGAGAAATAATATAAAGCAATTCGTGCTTTTTGGCACGAATACTTTGACTATTCCACTGTAGGAAGTTCAGTGGCTCCATTGTTTAGTATTTTAAAGATTGTTAGTAAGTTTTTGGCAACGTTGGACGGTATGGGGAGTTCATCAGCGGTTTGAAAGATGCTCACAAGGGTTTCAGTTAGTGCAACCAATAGATCTTTTCTAGATTCTATTGGACTGTCAACACCTTGATTTAGAGCGCAACCATTAGGAAGGGAAGAGGGACAATTGGCAGTTATGGCTTGATGAGCTTGTCTGTTATATCCCTTTGCTAAAGGAGCGCGGAGACGGGGAGACTGGAAAACTGTCTTTCGGTATGATTTATACGGAGTGACAGGGGCTGATGGTATTGGTGATAAGGGGGTTGAGTGAGCGGGAGGAGCAGATATTTCCTTAGCCATGTCAGCATAGGATCTGCGGACAGGAGGGAAACGAGCGGAAGCCTCTATATACGATATACATTCCTGAGACATTGTAATTTTGATGGACTGTTGCCTTGCAAACTCAGGACAGTCCTTGTCTGTTGCAAAATGTTTACTTTCACAGTATAAACATAAAGAATTTTCCCTACTAGTGTCACATGCATCACCATTATGGAACTCAGAACACTTATAACACCTTGGCTTCGATCTGCACTGTGATTTTACATGACCAAAGCGACAGCAATTTAGGCATTGGATGGTGGGATATTTGTAGGGTTCAACTGGGAGGGAGGAATGGTACGAAAAGACCCTTTCAGGCAACATTTGACCACGGAATGTAACTACAACCGACTGAGTCGGGACCCATGTAGTCACACCCTCACTGACACACTTTCTATTTAAACGTCTCACTTTCATAACTTGTACACCACCTGAGGGAAATTCCAATGAACTTACAAATTCATCCAAAGAAAAATCTACTGGAACATCTCTTACAATACCCATTCTAGTAATATTGAAAGTTGGGATAACGGCAACATACTTACATAGACTAAGAATGGGATTGGACAAAAATAAATTCGCTGCAGTAGCTGTTGAGAATTCAACGCTAATTTTATTGCGACCAACGTTTTTCACACCATCACTGGTGATATTTGAAATTTTATTAATGTGAAGGAATTGGCCAAATTTAATGGCTTTAATAGAGGTCCCAGCTGCAGGGTCTGGAGTTTCCCTCGACACATATACTAAGAAAGGGCCTTTGTCCGTATCAAGGTAGGACTTAGGGCTTTCGGAAAAGGTGGGATGGACATATAAATTTTGAATTGACGGAGTCGCAGTAGCAGGATTGATTATAGTTTTTTTTATTAAGTCATTATTATTAGAAGGTGGGTCACCACCTTGTCTTTTGCGCGATGTCAAGTTTAAAGTTTCGCCTATGCCACCTCCAGGGTCAGGGGGGTCAGGCGGATGCTCTGCATCCATTTTAAAAACAACTAGCCTAACTTACCTTATAATACAATTAATCTACTAACAAAAACACCACAAACACTCACAACAACCTAAAACCTTAGAAATACAGATCTTTTATTTTAAAAACCGCAATTTGTACAAAAACTATATGAAAAAATAACACAAAAATAAGAAACCCTCACTAACACGTGTGTTAACCAAAACAAACGTCAGCAAAGTCAGTGGGTCCCTTCGTGCTAATATTTATAATCGTTTTCTAATCATTATGATATTGATAATTTAATGTCTTTTCGTTAATACCCTTAATCGGTAATATTTTTGACGTTTTCATCTCTTATTTTTTTTTTCTCGTATTTTCACGCTATATTCCGGTTTTGCGTGTGGGGAATCGAACCCAGAATATTCGCGTTAACAGTTACACTCTTGTCACTGCGCAACGACTGTTTGTTATTCTTTATTTATTTTATAAGAAAAAAAAAAAAAAAAAAAAAACACCAGCTTGACGCTGTACCCCGTATACTGCAGGGTAGACTAAGAGGACCTAGTGTTGAAACACTCCACTTTCCGCCGAATTTTTCGAGGCGTTGCGTGTTGTTTGGCGGAACTGAACACGGGGTTTTTGCCAGAAATGAAAATATTAATCAATAATAATTAACTCACTCGAGTCGGGATCGAACCCACAACCGTCACGTTACAGTCACACTCTTGTGCCACGACGACGGCCTTTCATTAAATTTTATACTTCGAATTTCATACAATGTCAAAGTTATATAAAACAATAAATTATTCGATAAAGTAAATCAACACTTTACGCTGAAATTATGTAATTTAGTTTCAATTAATCAATGTAATTTAACCGTTTTTCCTACGGGAACTGCATTGAATACTAAATTGAATTTCACTGAGAGGGAGTCGAACCTATTACCTTACAACAGACAGACGTTTATTATACCTACTCAAATATTTGTACGCATCTTATAAATATATCGAAAGTATTAGCAGCCTTATAAGTTAATATACTTACTTGAAAAAATCTACAACACTAAAATAAAAGTTAAAAGCTTGGAAAGAATACTTTTTGAATATCTTGGGGGTGACCTAATGGTCCTTAAGAAGGCAAAGAAAGAAAAATAAATTATATAGTAGCCTAAATTAGAAATGTTTGGTAATAAAAAAATAAAATTGTTAAGACACTCCGTTCCCCACTTTCCGTGCAACTCTGGAGGCACCACGTGTTAAGTGGCGGAACTTAACACCACGCTTTGCCTCGTCACCAGAGCGGAAAAAATGAAAATATTAATTTAAATTAATATTTCATTTTCTCGAGTGGGGATCGAACCCACAACCATTTGCGTTTACAGTCACACTTTGTGCTCCTGCACCACGACTGTTCTGTGTTCTGTTTAGCTTATTATTTTCTTATAAATAACATTAGATGAAAAATGAACTGGAAGCTTATTTGATAGACCGCAAAAAATGGAATTCCACATATATCACACACAATCTAAATGAATAGTTACGAAATAACGGCTATTCTTTGTGCTTATATATTAGGTTTTAAAACAAAATGCATAGATAGATACATATTCATATGTCCATATGCCGGTAAAGCCCCCGCAGCGACGACGTGTGACATTGGCTGCGTGTCTCCACAGCAACTCCTGCAGTTTTCTTTATTTCCCCACAGTCGTTTGTCATTTCTTACACTGCCTTCCCACATAAACACAAACACTCGAGGCGGAAGCTGTGAAATTTAGGAATCCCTTTGTGTCGACTCGTCGGCACCCATTTTGCTTTTATGCCTTTAGATCTACAAATTTTTAGATTTATTCTTTGAATAAATTTTGCGGTAGGCGCTTGTCAGCTTTGAAATTCAATTGATTCCGAGGTCGACACATTGCTGACGAGTTTCTTTCTTCTTTTTTTATTAAGTTTTTTTTTTCATTTTTTGTCTATGGAACTCTTTTGACTAACCCTGATTTCTATTTACCATGACGACCCTTCTAAATTCACTTTTCCCACTGCGATAATTTAATTTGTGCGTTTCGAAGCGTTGGAGTGTCTTTTAAGTTAATTTCAAGTAGGCTTAGCTTTGTAATGTGAGTAATTCAGTAATTCTAAGCAAAACAGAGACTGTTGTGGTAACGCGACGGTCATCGGTTCGACCCCCCACTCGGGAGGATTAATTTTTATTTATTAATACACATTTTGATACTTACATATTCTTCGTTCTAATAGCAGGCAAATGCCTGGCGTTGAGTTTCGCTACTCAACACGCAATGCCTCGAAAAATCTAGCTGTAAGAGATAAATATAGTGTTTTAACACTAGATTCCTTTTATCTACTCTGCAATATACAAGATACAGACTGATTTTTCTAAGCAACACAAATTCATAGATTTTTTTTTCTTTTTCTTTCTTGTATATAGTTGGTTACATCTTAAAGACAAATTAGTTATAATTGCCTATTATATCTATTATTTTATCATCCCGGAAATAAAATAAAAAGCCATTGATTTCTTTGAAATCCCAATTTTGACAAGAATTTAGCGTAAAATCAGTTAGCACGATTGTTTGCAAAAAAAGTGACCGAAAATAGTTCGAACTACACATAATTGGCTATCGAAATACTTTATGGCAATTATAAAACACTTAGGTCACGACTGAAGTGGCCAACTATTTACTGTCTTGTTTAATGTATTTGCCGTCTTTTTAAAAATTTAATTGAATACTGATTAAATGATACTGTATTATTTATAGTGTAATATGTTTATTGTTTTTTAGTAATACTACGTTTAAAATTTATATGTTCATTTCTTTGCTCTGGTGTCTGCTACCCAACACGCATTGCCTCCAGAATTCGGAGGAAAATGGACAACGGAATGTCTTGACACTATGTTCCCTCTGCCCTCCCTCCGGTGAGCGGTATGTACCTATTAGTGGTTTAAAAATATTTTTCAATAATCTTTTTTCTTATTGATTTGAAACATAGGTCGTAACGATACGTATATACCTATAATCTACACTAAAAACATTTTTAATACGATTTTTTTTATTGAGTCGTACCAATTCAATAAAAAAATATGTTCAAAGAAATATTAAACAATAAAGTATTAGTTACGTGTCTTCAATAGGTTTCTTGGCGATTTTATTACAAAAAATTGCTTATAATATTTTATTATAAACTATACTGACTGAAGGATCGTAGTTTTTTATATTAGACATTTATTAGTAGCGTAATATTGAAGTGTCTGAGTGTAAACGCCAGGGTTTTGGTAACGTGGATAATTATACTATAACTAATAATAATTACACTATATCCTGCACATAGCAGGGTGAACAGGGAAACTTAGTGTTAAGACATCCCCCCCCCCCCCTTTCCGTCGAATTCTGAAAACATTGTGTGCTAAATGGCGACACTGAATGCCGCGCTTTGTCACGTTACCTGAATGAGGAAATGAAAATATTTAATATTTCACCGAATGGAAATCGAACCCATATTTGTCGCATATACGCTTGTACCCTGCGCTCCGACTGTCTTGATGTCATTAAGACAAAAAATCATAAAAAGATTAGAATATATTGTACATTTATGTAAGAACCAATTTTTTATATATTTTTTTAATAAAATCTACAATTGCAACCATACATATATTTTATTACGACCAGTTTAACATAAATACAGCACAAGTCATAGCCCGTCCAAAGAGGAAAGGGGAGACATAATTCAATCAGAGAAGGCAATTCGGTCTTTTGTGTACAAACCGCTCCCGGAAGCTGGAACCCGGGGATTGATCAAACTATTTATACAAATCTATATCTTTTTCTTTATCTTATTTTATCGTGATCAACAATGAGAGGATCTGGTATCTATCTATATATGCTTTTAGCGTAATTAGTTAGATCTTATGTGGGGAATACAACGAGATTTTTTTGTTGTTGGAGATATTTGATAAAAAAACTGCGTTTACAACAATCTGTTGTTTTAAGGTTAAAATTTAAGTCACCTGTCAAATTATTATTTATTATTAAAAAAATATTCGTAAATATAATCACACACATGTTAACATAAAGCTAGTTGTAGCGCAGGAACAAAAGCGTGTAACTCATAAAACGACAGTTGTCGAGTTCGAAGGAAAAACTTTGAAATCTCTGGCAACGAGACAAAGCACGGCGTACAGTTCCAACACTTAACACCCAATGGCTCTAGAATTGCACGGAGTATGGGGAACGGAAGTGTCTTAATTAGAACGCAGTGTCTTAACAATAGGATCTCACGTTCCCTCTGCCTACCGTACTATGGCAGATACAGCGTCAAGCTTAAAAAACATATGTCAACGAAATTTTATTAACGAGATAAATGGTCACCATATGATAAAATAATACTATAAAGTTATTTTAAAAGTTCATTCGGCGTTGAAAGGAAGCCAAAAACTTTACTTCAAGTTTTCAAGTTCACCGTACGTCCTCACCTGTTAGACAATCCGTCGTTCTCAAAAGTCGTCAATGTCTCATCAAACGATGTAATTAGTCGAAAAACAAATATTGAAGACTTACCGAATACTCGAGTCCCCGTCATCTTGTTAGGAAGACGGTAATTCGTCAGTTCCTTCGTTTTCTTTTTAATTAATTTTGACAAATTACCCTACCTTCTCAGTTTCTTTTTCGCTTTCGTTTAATTAAATACTGAAGTGACACTCACCTAACAGCGTGTCCGACAAAAGAGCCTCCTTGTCGTTCTGTGTTTTGTGTTTATTAATTATTTTCAAGTGGTGCAATAGAAATTTAAATGAGACCTATTTTCTCTTTGGTCTAGAACCTTTAATGGCTAATGGGTCAAGTAGTCTCGGGATAGTTTTTCCATTACATTCAAGAATACGCCAAGGAAAACTTGGTTTTTTACCTTTTTAAATGCCATTTACAAACTTCCCCTCCGTCGCTATATGCGTCTTATATATATTTTTTTTAGCTTCACGCTGTATCCTACATATAGTAGGGTAAGCAAAGGGAACTTAGTGTTAAGACACTCCGTACCCCACTTTCCGGCGAATTATTCGACGCGTTGTATGTTGAATAGCGGAGCTCAACGCCACTTGCTTCCTTCTTATATTACTTTGTTTATTATCCTTTCAAATTCATTGATTTTTATTTATTTAAATTTTGAATAAGATTATATATTTGATATGATATAAGATTTATTTAAATTTCATTTGAATAAGAAACTATAATATTATTTTAGTCACTCACACCCTTGCAAAATACCAACATCGATCATCTCATTTTCCCCTACATAAACAAAACTAAACGCAATTTTCGTGTTCGAGTCAATAGCTTAGAATAATAAGTGATAGTGAGTAATATTCAAGAACTGTATATAATGGGCCCCTTTTATAACCATTGGTCCGTTTTTCATCTGAATCTCGATTTTATTAAAAAAAAAACAGATTCACGCGGTATCCCGCACACAGTAGGCAGGGGGAATCTAGTGTTAAGACACTGCGTTCCCCATTTCCCGCCGAATTTTTTTTCGAAGTGTTGATTTGCAGAAAGCAACGCCAAACTTTTGCCTTGGCACCAGAGCGAAGCGAAAATATTAATAAATAAAAACACATTCCCTCGAATTGGGATCGAATCCAGAACAACCGCGTTACACTCACATACTTGTGCCCCTGAGCCACGACGGCGTCGATTTTATTCGGCTAACATTTTGTTACTTACGAGTCCACTGTTGAAGTTGGAGCATTGTTTAGTTTTGCCGCAGCTTAGCGAAGTTGGACGTATTCCAGATTGTATTATTGGTCAGAGAATTTATTACACTGTACACTTTGACCTCCTCAAAACGTTTTGACTTGAACTCGCTCGTAATTTATAAGTCGATCATTCTTTTCAATTGTTTTAGTTCGAAAGTATAGAATTTTGTTAATATATTATGTGATATAAATAACTAACATATATTATGATTATTTATATTACTTATTGATTTTTTTAATATTTTTGATTATACTAGCTATCCAGCTCTTTTGACAGAATCTTGAATGAGCGTTTGTTGTGGAATTATACAATCACAAGACTGCTTACTACGTGGAAAAAATATACAATAAAACATATATTTGATACATTTTTGTAAATTTTAACGTATATGTTTTTTTTTCAGCTTCACGCTCTAGTCCTTATATAGCATGTTTTTTTTCGTCCAATTTTGATGGGACTCAAACAGAGCGGGAAAATCAGAGCGGGTAACATTGATTTAATTTTATACTAATACAATATTTTAAAAATATATGTAGAAAATGCTATTGAAATTAAACTTTGACTGTATGTAAATGAATTGAGTGAGAAATATAAGCCTAAAATCATAATATATTCTCATATTCTATTTCAGTAAATATTAAACTATAAATGTTAATTTTCGAATTCGGTTTACGTTGTGTATAAAATATTATAAAACCCATTACAAAATCCATTATTAAAATGTAAAATTCTATAAACAAAATACATACACAAAGACTTAAATATAAAATGTATATTATTATTCTATTATAAACGGTGGTTACACCACAATATATGGAAGGCAATCCCGGGAATCTACTTTTACTGCCTGGAATACTTCACGTGCCATTAATTTTTTTCTCTTTGCATATTTAAACATACGCTACCCTCAAGACGGGGTGAGATCAGCGTTACGATCTTAGTTTTAGGGGAGCGGTTTCCTTGCGACACTCGCGCTGTGAATGTGTTGGTCCTAAGTGAATTGATTTACAAGATTGTGTTCTATTTGTTTGTTTATTTTTGCTTTGTTCTGTTCTGTTTTTCTAATAAATATGTGGTTTATATTTGCTGTATTTGATTTAATTTTTAATTTTATGTGATTATTGTGAGATAGATATGTAAATTAAAAAGTATTTTGAGGCATAGATCATATAAGCACAAGCGTGCTCCTTTAACTTGTATCCCATACATAGCAGAGTAGGCAAAAGGAACGTGGAAGCTAAGACATAATACACTGCGTTCCCATTAAGACACTTTCGTTCCCTACTCTCCGGTGAATTATTGAGGTATTGAGTGTTAAGTGACGGGATTCAACGCCACGCTTTGACTTTTTACCAGATCGAAAAAATTAAACTATCAAATATTTCATGCCCTCGAGTGGGAATAGAATGCACAACCACCGCGTTTACGCACACACGCTTTGCGCCACTGCGTCATGGAGGCCTCTAAATACAAATAATAATTTAAATAGAGAAAGCAGAAGAAAATATATTGAAATTTGTTGAGTGATTTTATTTATATAGCAAAATGACACTAAAGAATATTGTATATGACGAATCAGTATCATAAAGGCAGGGATCAAATGATAAACAATAAGCGAAGTGATTAGTGAAGTCTTATTGTGAACTTATAAATGTCTAATATGTTTTTCCTATTAACTATATAGGGGGAGTTCGGGAGAGCTGTTTTTATATAAAATATTATAATGACTTGTTCATAAGGTTGAGAGAGTCGATTATACATTTTTACGCTGCCTTACTCTAGTACCTTTTTGCTTAATTGCATTGCAAATATAATACGCAGGTAATATTTTATTGATATTTTAATAAAAAAAGGAAAACTGAATCAAGTCTTTCCACAAGCAAGGACACTTGAACTTCTTTTTCTTCTCTTGAGGACAGATAAATATATTCTTTTTGAAGATAAAAAAAACACTTTTATTTTGATTATTACTATTTTTATTTACTAAACTTGCACAATAATTCAAGGTAATTATTTTATTTTACCGTTGTTATCAAAAAAGTAAATAAAATTAAAAAAAATAAAATTAAATTAGCTTCACGCTGTATCCCGCACATAGCAGGGTAGGCAGAGGGAACCTAGTGTTAAGACACTCCGTTCCCCACTTTCTGCCGAATTCTGGAGGCATTGCGTGTTGAGTAGCAGAACTCAACGCCGCGCTTAACCTCGATACCAGAGCGAAGAAATGGAAATATAAATTTAAGTAAATATTTCATCTCCTCGAGTGGGGATCGAACCCACAACCAGTCGGTTTTGCAGTCACACCTCGTGCCGCTGCGCCACGACCGGCCTATAAATAAAATAACAAGATTTTAAATTAAAAGATTTTCAATAATTCCATAATATAATAACAAACTGCGTAAACAAATATGGTAGTCTCTACTTATATAGTGTTTTTCATTAGTTTTTTTTTTTTGTTTTGTTTGGTTTTATTTTTTATGGGCGAATTGAGTTTTGTTCTATTAAAGTTCACATGTCTTTTTGCTGGCATCTTCATATCTTCTTCTTAATTACTTTTTCAATTATTTCCTTACTTTTTGCATAGTTGCATATTTGCTTCGGTGAAGCTTCAGTTAACCTTTCATTATAGCTTTCTACAATTTTGTTTTTGTATATTTCTTTCTTTTGTGTGTATTTTCAGAATGCTTGTATATTTTTAAGACATCTTGTATGTAGATACTGTGAATAAAAATATTCTAAATATTTTTATTTTTATCTTTTATGCAGAAAAAGATAACTAAATATGACACAAATATGAGCATATCTCCCGTGCCTACTCTCCCGCTTACAGTAATCTCACTTTTAAGTTGTGATATAGAAAAACCTCTGATCATAACTACCGAAGGTTCCATACAAAACTTGGAGATCTGGATCTTTTTCTGAAATTCAAGATTAGGTTAGCCAAGCGCCCTTTCACAGGATACCGTACTTGAACTAGCAGCTTTAATACAACATTTTGCCCTACTTTTAAGGCTATTGTTTTCTAGGATTTAACTACAAATGTGTAGTTTTCATTTTTTTTTCGGAACTAGTACAATCTGTAGATGCTAGCAGGAACATTTCATAATTCCAGGTCAACTGGAAGTAACCTAATAATTTTGATATCCTTTACAGTGTCGAATTACGCGTTTTTTGCAATATAAGCGACCATGTCTATTTTTTAACTCAATGTAGAAATACGATATTTTTAGGAAAACATGGGACCGTAGATCTGAATATATGCTTTAAATTTCAACTTAATAACTCCAAGCGTTCCTGAGATAAAGACTCTTGACAGACAGACAGACATACAGACAGCCAGACAGATACCACTTTGGATCTTATATTCCTTCTTTTCTTAAAAGATACGGAACTCTAAAAATACTAAACAAACGTCGAACTAAATTTATCTGGTAATATAATTATAGTAACACGCACTACGTACCTCAATAAACACGACAGCAATTACAAAAATGCCTGAATTTTAAAAAAGCACTCTGCAGCAACAAAAACACGTTTTACATTTTATTCTATCTAATGATGATTCTGTGATGAAAAATGGTGGCATATATATTATTGGCCTCTAGTATGTGACCCATGAAAGAATTGACGTTTTATTCACATGAAATTTAAATACATTTTCAAAAGATAGTTTAAGTCTCCCATCTGGGCAAGTTCCTCTACTATAGATATTGCTGGCTGGGCAATACGTAATATCTGATATTTTGTAACCAGATCAGAGAAATAAAGACCTTTTAATTATAGTAACATTCATTTTCAATTTTTTTTGAGCCGACAATCTAATTGCATGTCAATTCAGACGCCTTCCCTCTCTCCCACGACGCCGTCAGGACATTTTTACAAATAAAATATAAGGTAATTGTAAAAATATTGTATTCAAAAATACATTCTGATTCATAGCTTGTTTAAAGACATATAAATAATGATATTTTGGACTATAAAAGAATTTTCGTGTAGGTAGAATCCTCGTGAATGCCATATAGGCTTTAGTTGAACAATATACGATAAGTTCTCAGGAAACTTTTGAAGGTCACCTCAAATTTATCTTATTAAATAAGAAAGTGACTTTGCTTGTCGTAGCATCACGATGTCGTGACCAAGTTTTTAAAAGAGGAAACCATAATTTGAATAAAATATTATATAATATTTAAGGTTGATATACAAAAGATATATTGATTTAAAAGAAAGATTCTATGAATAGTTTCACGCTGTATACCGCGGAGAGCAGGGTAGGAGGATGCAAACCTAGTGTTAAGTCACGTAGTTCCTCATTTTCAGCCGAATTCTGGAGGCATTGCGTGTTGAGTGGTGAAAATCAACGCTGCACTTTGCCTCATTATCAGAGCGAAGAAATTAATATATTAAATATTTCATTTTCTCCAGCGGGAATCGAACTCACAACCTGTCGCACTTACAGTTGCACGCTTGTGCTCCTGCGCCAAAAATCTATTAATAATAGTACTATGTGTTCTATCACATCATTTATTTCTAATGCATTATTGAGTAGAAACGTTCTATCAGCATAATATATCTAAGCAATCCATCCGCAACACATTGATGTCAGAAACGTTTTAAAGATAAGTTTCAAATACAGAAATATGTTAGAAATATATCAAATAATCACTTACAAATTTAATCCATTACCTATAAAATTCCAGAGTAGCCACTGACTCCGGAATTGAGCATTTGGTCTCACCTTACTTCCTATTTGCTAGAGCAAGCAATTTTAAACCTTAAAGCTTGGACATAACTGCTTTTCGAACAGCATATGTTATATGTTTTGTACATACTTGTCCCGGCGGATGTCGGCGACAGTTACCTTATTTGGACTCGGTCCAGACTCGGGGGCAAACTTTTATGTTATTTCAATGTGGTTGAAGTGGAAGAATTGTTTTTTTATGGTCGATCTGTAGGTAAATAGAATTCAGCTCAGGGCTTTTTCACACCATATTATTAGGCGACTGTACTTATGTTGTACAGTCGAATAAATATTTTTTTGCAGAATAAAACTAATAAAATGTTACAGTTGGGTATAAATATTTTTTTTTTCAACTTTACAGGCTCTCAAGTGTGTAAATAAATAGTCGGGAATAAGTAAAACAGTCTGATTTTGAGGAAAACAGAGATGCCATCAAATTTGTTTATAATTATTATTAACAAATTAGTAAGTCAGTAAACTCAATGCTTTAGTATAACACAATTGTGTTTATAAAAGGTATTTCTCTGTTAGTAAAAAAAAAATCAGCTTCACGCTGTATCCCGCACACAGCAAGGTAGGCAGAGGGAACCTAGTGTTAAGACACTCCGTTCCCCACTTTCTGCCGAATTCTAGAGGCATTGCGTGTTGAGTTGCAGAACCCAACGCCGCGCTTGTCCTCGACACCAGAGCGAAGAAATGGAAATATAAATTTAAGTAAATATTTTATTTCCTCGAATGGGGATCGAACCCACAAACAGTCGATTTTACAGTCACACCTCGTGCCGCTGGGCCACGACTGGCCTTTTCTGTTAGTACTTTCACTTTAATCATATTTAGATTTAATTCTTGTGCTATCTATCTTTAGAATATATACGTTTATCTACATACATATTAAGTATATGTATGTAGATAATTTTTTTTTTACTTAAAATAGGAAATTGTTATTACTACATTGAGGCCAATTGTAGCGCCGGAGCACAAAGTGCGATTTTAAACGACTGGGTGTGTGTTCGATCCCCACTCGAGGAAATAAAATATTGATTTAAAATTTATATTTCTATTTCTTCACTCTGATGTCGAGGCAAAGCGCGACGTTAAGTTCCACTACTCAACAAGCAATTGTTCCAGATTTCGGTGGAAAGTGGGGAACGGTGTGTCTTAACACTAGGTTCCTTCTGCCCACCCTGCTGTGCGTGGGATACAGCGTGAAGCTGATTTAATTATGATTACTTCATTGATCACAAACATTTATCTATCACTTGTGAAATTATTATTAAACATAGGACATTTTAAATTCCTGTCAAGGTGACGAGAGCAGTGTAGTAGGTGTATCGACATGCAAAAATGAATGCGCTTGTCATATATAAAATAGGTGTGTCGCTGAAGGTTAATTTTAGGTATCAACATAAATTTCTATATAAATAAAGTCTACATATTTGTGACAGTAGTTGCGCAAAATTCTCAGGACTAAGATCCCAGGTTCCCTCTGCCTACCCTGCTATCTGAATCTAATTGAAAACATGTTTGTTTGCTTTAAAATGACCATTAACTATAAAAAAATACTTAAGTAACCTTACGCTTACATTTAAAATAAAAGCTTAGAATATTCCCGTTATAAATAATAATATGGATATAATTTTTTCCTATTCATTTTGATAATTTATTGTTTAATTTAAATATATTTTATAAACAAACTAAATATATTGAAGAAATACATTGTCCACTACTATTAAAATATAAACACACAAATTGAAACACACTTAAAAAATTTTGTTCAACACAACATTCCAAAAGAGTTCCCAAAAGAGCATATATATTAGTTACGTGAGGGTAAATAAGCCCAAAAAGTAAACCACGAATAGCCGGATGAGAGAAAAAAAAACTGTTCTGAAAATTATGTAGTTTCGTTCTCTATCCTTTCTCGTTTAACCGCATCACGTTCTCGTAAAGGTTCTTTTTAGAAAGTTGGTCGGAGGCCAATTAAGGCAACAGGCGCCGACGTCCGCCCTTCTTCCTGCGTTCGCCACCGTTAAATCGTTCTACAAGGCTTTGTGGCTAAGCTTGTTAGCGCTCATCTTTTGCAGGAGTTAATGTGTAGAGATGATGCAAGATTTGGACATTTTTTAAATATACATTTTGGCTGCTATACCTGTTGCTTTTTTTACATAAAGATTGTAAAATGATTTATATATAGACCTAGCCTAATTTTTGTAATAAAAAACTTGCCACTGAAAATGTGATAGTGGTAGGTTTGATTTCCACACTCAACGCCTCCGTAATTCGGTCGATAGTAGGGAACGGAAGTATCTTAATGGGAACGAAGTGTCATAACATCAGGTTTCCACGTTTCCTCTGCCTATCCTGTTATGTGCGGGACAAAGTATGAATATAAAAAAAATATTAAACATTTTTTCGGCCAGGCTTTGTACGAGACGATGCAAAATTTGGATATATTTTTTAAAATTTATTTTATAAATTTACCTAACATACCTAATCAGCTTCACGCTGTATCCCGCACACAGCAGGGTAGGCAGAAGGAACCTAGTGTTAAGACACTCCGTTCCCCACTTTCTGCCGAATTCTGGAAGCATTGCGTGTTGAGGGGCAGAACTCAACGCCGCGCTTAACCTCGACATCAGAGCGAAGAAATGGAAATATAAATTTAAGTAAATATTTCATTTCCTCGAGTGGGGATCGAACCCACAACCAGTCGGTTTTACAGTCACATCTCGTGCCGCTGCGCCACGACTGGCCTGTAACCTAACCTAACATACCTGTTGCTTTGTAATCCAAATTGTTAAATAATTTATAGCCCCTAGGCTCTACATATAATCTTATTGATTATATGATACAACATTAATTGAACAGCTTTTGTAGTTACCATTACATACATAGAGTATGTGTTAGTTTATTTTGAATGAGAAATATTATTTTATTATGTTTACGGAACTCGGCAAAAAGTGGGGAACGGTGTGTCTTAACACTAGGTTCCCTCTGCCTACTCTGCTATGTGCAGGATACAGCGAGAAGCTGATTTGATTTGATTTTTATTTTCTTTGTATATCTTAAGGTACTACTTTTAATCTAATTATACAAAATTTTATGTCAGTATCCATTATTCAGTTTAATTCTTTACACAATTACTGCTGCAAAACTCGCTTAGTTGTTCAAAATTAAATGCTAATAAGATAAAATGTTTCTTGTTGTTGTAATATAAGAAATAAAATAAAGCGTTCACATATTGCCATAAGTGCTTATTTTACAACACTCTACCGTTGCTTAACAAATTAAAAAAATAATATTATACACGCAATTTAAAATATGCGTAACCGAGTGCTTAAAAGTTAACGTTGATCAATATAATCAAGTTTAACTTTTATTGGCATACCACATAAGCTGTTATATTTGGGATTAAGTCTTATTAGCATGTTTGCTTGAGGCCAGTCGTGGCGCAGCGGCACAAGTGCGAGACTGTAAGCGCAACAAGTTGTGGCTTCAATTAGACTCGAAGAAATGAAATATTTAACATTTTTTTCTTCATTCTGGTGTCGAGGTAAAGCGCAGCGTCGAGTTCTTCCACTCAATACGCAATATCTCGAAATATCTCGAATTTGTCGCAAAATCGGGATAAAAGTAGCACTAGGTCCACTCTGCCTACCCTGTTACATAAATAACATATTAATAACATATTTGTTATACATTTATGACTACTTGTGAATGACATTATTGAAAGAAGTATTAAGGCTTAAAGGAATTATTATCCAAAACTGACGAATCCTAATTCCCTGATTTACGTTACATCCATTACAGCATAAAAAAATCAGGGAAGTATTGGGATAATAATAATAGGTTGAACCTATTTGGCAATAGAATGTATCGTAACGGTCGTAACTTATTTGGGTGAGGAAAAGGAGGCGAAGGAGACCAGGCTACGCAGTGCAGCAGCCGGGCAGGATCGCAATGCGTCGGGCAAGGCGGCGCCGGCCTCTTGGCACCGCTCTCGGTCAACGTCCCCGCTACCATAAAAGCCTCTGAAAGCTTGAGCCAAAACAATTTTACCAAATTCCTTGCCAGTGCCTCAATACGCACGGTTTTACGATCTTCTTTTGCTCTTATTTGACACTTGTTTATTTAATAAAGATCCGTTGATTGTGATATTTTGATGGTATTCGCTTGTGAGGCGCCTCGGTATTTGTTACAATGCCAGATTTACAACGAAAAGGTTATCTAATTTAAATATATTTCAAAACATATGTGTACGTATTATGTCATTTAATGTCCATGATTTTTTTACTTGTGCTTATGTTATAGGAAATATATCTTAAATTTTAAATGTTATTAAATATTTATTGATTTTTTTATTAAAAACATAATTTCAACTAAATCAATCATTTTAATTGTATTTTGAAAGTGAAAAATGAAATAATAATAGTTTTAAATTTTGTAAAAAGGATAAATAAAAGAAAAAAAATAAAGAAATATAATTATTATCACAATTCATAAATAGGTATCTAAATTCAATTCTAGTGCTTAAATCTAAAATATAAATTAATATTTTAATCTAAACGAGACAAGAGATTCCTTTGGAGGACACACTTCTGTCTTGTTATCGATGTTTGTACAAATGTTCTAAAATGTATGAATAATTTCGTTCTAATGTAAACGGATGTAAACTATGAATTTTCAAAAGAATTTTAGGTAAAACCGTATCAAAATGGCACAGTCGTGAGTGATTGCTCGTGACTTATGTATTACGATTAAACATAAGCTTGTCGCATATTTATATGTATATGTGTATCGTCTACTTATTTCAAAATACTGATTTGTATGAGGAAATTGTTAGGAAATATCTTCATGTTCACTTTGAGCGGCAATTTTTCTAGTTGACCTTTTCCAGTACCCATTTTCCGGAGTAAGGAGTCTCTAACCTCTTCAGTTTGGGACGGAAACCGTTCTCGTCGGCGGTGTAGTCGACTCTGTACATAAAGCCATCAGGGCCGATGTATTCGTAAAAACCTTTTGACGCTATTCCCTCATCGATTGTATTTGCGTTCTTCAGTACGGCGTTTTCCTTTGCACGAATTTTGTTTTCGGTTTCGAAACTGGAACAAATCGAATATTTTAGTTTTTTATCTTAATTAATATTTTATATAAGTTAATTATTTTATTAAATAGCTCATTATGTAAATTAAGGTCATATGTCACGTATTTAAATGTGATGAACTTTGACCACAACACTACGCATATCTGAGCAATACAGTTGTGACCCAATTGTTTAATCAGATTTAAGTTCATAAACATTCATTAAATGAATTGTTTATTGTATTTTATTGGTTTTCCTATCATCACATAATATGAATTCGACGATTATTCGATGAGTTAAAAAAATATAAAACAGGTTCACTAAGTGTGACCGTAAAATCGACTGGAAAGTGGGGATTGTCTCAACTCTACCCTACTACCTATCCTGCTGTGTGCGGGATACAGCGTAAAGCTAATTATTATTATTATATATTTATTGCGAACTCTTGTGGAATTTCCGTTTATATCTATTTATTTTCAATTTTAAATACTCATAACTGAATTGAATGATTGATAGGAATGTTGGACGTTGATTAATCAGGAAGTTTGTAATTTGCTGTCGTCCTTGAGAGACAACTGTCATCATTTAAAGTCTCTTCTGCCTTACTTAAATCATTAATTTTATCTAACTGCCAAATTCTACCAGAAGAATTAGCATAACGACTCTTCTCAGCTATCTTATATGCAAATATTACAATAAGATCTGTTCAGATATGCAAGGCCGATATTGTTCAGACGGTGACAAATCATATATAATATTTAAAAATATATATATATATATTAATATTTTTGGCGCCAAAGATTATATTTATATTTCATAATAGTCATAAGGAAATAGGAGATTTAAGTTCATCGAATTATTTTTATATCATAACTGACATTGATTTGACTTATTTCATATGAATGTGTTAACACATAAATCAGTTATTATGTACGATAAATATCATTAAATATTTAAAAATATGATTTTTTTGTTATTAAATTTTTTTAGTATCTAGATCACACGTAATTTACTTAAAATTATAGATTTTTTAATTTTTAATATTTTTTTTAGCTTCACGTTGTACACCAGGGTAGGCAGGGAACCTGGGAAGATAGTATTATGATATTCTGTTCATTTTAAGGCAATTCCGTTCCTCACTTTCCACCGAATTCTGAAGACATTGCGTGTTGAGAGGAGGAGCTCAATGCTTTGCATCATCACTAGAGAGTAAAAATTAAATCCGAGTAGTCGAGATGTACCACTGCGCCATGACACCCTCAAAGCATACTACTATTAATACTCACACAAAATCATATTTGTCCTCGTTGTAGTTGTGCTTTTGATTTAGAATCTTGATACCATTATTTTTGTAATATCCATCTTTGTAGTAAGGATTGTATTCTTGGGGAGGCTGCTTCACAAGCCTGTAAACGTCTTGAGAGGCTGACTCCTCGTAGGGTTCGTACTCGTGCGCATACGGTCCAAACCCTCCGTCGTAGGGGTTGTCTAGGTGGATGTATGGGTTTGGTATGTGTATGTATTTGCCTTCGTCTGACGGTATGTACCTGGGAGAAAAAAAATCTTTTAGAGTTAACTTAAAAAAGTCTAGTATTTTAGTCTGTTTGTCCGTAGAGATCGATACTAATAACCGTATCAAAGTTTCGTAAGCAGCATATAAGCTTAGCTTAATTTCATGGTTTGATCGAGGTGGCACAAGTTCAAATCTGACATTTTTTGTGGATAGGACTTTTAGATTTTTTTTTCACAAACATAATATGGTATAATTTTTCATGTTTATACGATTTTATCAAATACAAATATTTCATAATAGCAGTACTCACTGACGATAATAAAAAGGAAAAATTAAATAATCAATCAAAAGTTATACCATGCTGCAGAGTATAATTCTTAAATACATTATTTACTCAGTTTCTTCTATTATTCCATAAAATCTTATTGACTCGAGGGAATATTGCTAAAGTAACAGCGCAAGCGTTCTAAGTTTATTTTTATTTTAAAATCTTGCTTTTATATAGAGTTGAATAATTAAATATTATTTTAGATTATTTTTATTTTACTCAAAAAATATTACTTACTGAAAAGGTTTATTAGTTTACATGTAAATGTAATACTCGTAAATCTATATATTCGCATTTTTTTGAACGTACAATAATGAATTTAATTTATTTAAGTATAATATAAAAATATTATAACAAGTCGTAAATTAATTTCGATAAAAATAATTTATAAAAATTAATATTCTTTTCAGTATATTCGCAATATATACAAGTATTCATAAGATCATTGAATACAAACAGCCTATAAGATATATTACGTTTTGTCTAGTTATTAATATTTAAGTTAATAGGAAGTTTATTATAAAATACCTATACAAGTGACATTTACTTACTTGCCATTATCGCCATATTTATATGGATTCCATCGGCCGTCTTCTATAGGTGAGGCGGTTGCTGCGCAGACGCAGAATGCAACTACAAACTGTAAACAAAAACATTATTTATTTATTTAATTGCATAAGTTAATAATGTATAAAGAAGTATAATTCCTTTTATAAATATTTAAACATATTTAATAAATTTTTACTTTTCTTAAATTCTTTAATTTAAAAAAATAAAAAAAATATTAAAAAAAAATTTTTGGAAATATCTTAAATTATAGACAAAAAAAATAATAAATTATGAATAAAAAAATATATACCGCAAAGCTGTTCATCCTGTATGCACTACTTTACAATGCTCCAGATAGTAAAACACTACGTATTACTCGTACGTCACTACACTGCAACAGATCACTACGCGGAAATGTATCCACTAACCCGTGTACACTCCTTAGAGAATATCAAAACAATATGTTGATTTCGAAATCGACGCTTCGCTTTTATACATTTGCTACATCAGCTCATCTCTTTGCGGGAACTTATTCACGCACACGTATCATCTCCGTCGTATGTACACAGACACGCACACACTGATACACCTGATATTTTGTATATAACTTTTTTAATAAGATGTTATGATTCCTGGCCGTGGGGGTGTGGTTTCTCACCACACATTCTTTCTTATTTACGACTGTCTTACACATAGTTTGTTATTTTTGAAGACGCAAGTATGTCCTTTCTTTCAGTTTTTTTTTTATGATTTATATTTTACTGTATATTTTTGTGCGGAAAAATTTATTATGTTTACATTTTATGGTGGTTTCTGTTTTTGGAATTTGAGTAAATACGTACTGAGATAATATCAACGATATTATAGGGATCTTTTTTTATTTATTCATATTTTTTTGTTATAATATCACTAATTAGCAAAATTCCTTCTTAACATGAATAATTAAAAGATATTTAGATAATACGTACTTATATGAAGAATATAAATAGTTAATAGCTCTGAAATTCTTAATAGTACCCCATTTCCGGTTTCTATGGCGTCAAGATGCTTATCACATAGTTATCTTATTTTTTGTAGTTATCAATTAAGTAGGTATATTATAATTGCAAATTAAGTTTTCAAATAAAAATATAATACATTTATATTCTAGATTCCAAGTTAGAATAATCTTTTAACATCTTTTTATCATAAAAGTCTTTTGAATTCAAAACAAATGATAAATTTAAGGTGAAATTTTATTATTTTATGACATGACAGAAATAATAATCGCATAGTAAAAGAATGTGAAAATTGACACTTTCTATGGAACTAATAAAGTTTATTATTCTAAGTATTCTTAATTCTTCTTCTTTAAATTTGGCCTTGTAGAATTTCACTTGAAATAACATCCGTTTAAGTAAGGAAACAGGTTGACAAAATTTCCTAATGATCGGGATTGCCCACCCAAGTATGTAAGACTCTCTCCAATACAAAAAAATATGCTGGTTAGTAATCAAATTAATGAGTTTGTCATATATGATTATTAGTCATTTTATTACCTTTATATTAGGAACGAATTATAAATTAATATATTTTTTGTCGAGACACTCTATTTTTCACTTTCTTGCCGTATTTTATTGGCGGAATTAAATTCCGTGCTTTTTATTATAATTTAAATATTATAATCAGTCCCCGGGGTTTTGATTGGGGTTTAAACCTACAATCGTCGCGTCCACAGCCCAACGTTGGGCCTAATGCGCCACGATGGGTTCAAATAATTTAAATTAGTTTACACAGTGTAAATTCAAATAATAATATTTTGTATGTTTTATTATTTTATTAATTGATGGTTGATATTATATATTATGAATTGACGTAGGCACTCATCTTTTATAGTTCCAGTTTATTTATATGAAAGGATTTTTTTTATTTATAGGCAGAAAAAACGAAATGTAACAAATATATATATATTAATCATATATTATATTTGTGACGATGTACAATTTTTCGTAACAATTATTTCGAAATAAAATTTTATGATAATTTCTTTTTTGTCATATAATGTTCATAAGACTTAACAGTTAAACCTTATTTTCGCTAAAAATTTCAATAGCTCCATCTTGAGAGCTTATTTCATTTCCTTTATATGTAAGTCTATCAAAGTACTACGCATCCTGTCCAAATTACCCGAATAAACATAACATAACAAAAATATTATTCGAATTTGAACCTTTGAATCTTTTGATAACTTCAGCAAAATTAAGGAAATTCTCCTTAATCATCCAAAAGAGACAAACAATCGTTATCATAACAATAAATAACGTTTTATTTGATAAAACAGTATCCGCTACTGTATTGCGTATTTGTCTCAAGCTCTTATCTCCAATATTATTATACAAGGAATATTAATGAATCACTTTTAGGTTTATTAACCAAATATTGATATTCAAAGGAATTCGGTTATTATAACGTGTTGTTGTGACAAAATTATAAAATTAAGTTAATAAATTCATTAAATTTCTAGGAAGTTTCCATTATACGGATTTTATGTTGTGACGCATCACTGTGGCGCCTCCCGACGGTGTCGGTGATAAACATTAAATATTATAGTTTAATACAACGTATATGAAAGTATAATGGTGAATTATACTTTGAATTTATATATAACTGCATACATATGTATTATATAAAGTAATGAGCTGTAAAACCGGATGCTCGAGCTGGTTTCTCTATATATTATATACATATATTGACTTCATTTTGTAAAGTTCTGGATTATTCATTACAAATGCACAAAAAAACCCCGCCATAAGCTTTTCCTCCTTTTTAGCTTCACGGTGTATCCCATAGCAGTGTAGACAGAGGGAACCTAATATTAAGACCCTCCGTGCCCCAATTTCCGCTGAATTCTGGAGGATATCATGTTGAGTGGTGGAACTCAACGCCGCTTTTTGTCTCGACACAAAAGCGATGAAATGAAAATAGTAATTATCTCGTTTCCTCGGGTGGGAGTCGAACCCGTAACCTGTCCCGTTTACATTCAGCTTCTGTATGCTTTAAATTAAAACTTCCTTTTCACGTCTTCATAAATTTTGCGATTATCAGCTGCGTGATAAGATACATCGTTTTCTACTTTCTTGTTATGTAAATATATGGCGAGTTAGATAAGAACGCTTTAAATTAATTAAAATATTTTTTGTTAAAATGTACTCCTGATATTTGGACTCGTAAATAGAATAGGCCTATAAGCATATTATGATTTTTATTACTCACAAAGACTCTGAAATTAAATAACTTGACATCTACTGAATATTTGGATATATATATATATACTGAATATTGGGACAAATACGTTTTTAAAAGATATTATGAAGTCGAATTGCGATGAAGACAAACTCAAAAGCGGTTACTTTTAGCGGTTAAATATACGGTGTCGAAATTAGCGCATTTTTTTCCTCCGACGGTTAGCAGCCGTAATTTTTTCTTATGTTCTTCACATTAGTATCCTGATCACTATTCTTTAGTAAATTTTGTTATTCCATGCTTATTTTTGTGATGAGGTAGACGATAACTGAGTAACTCATCCACGACATTAGAACTGCCGTGCCGTTCAAGTCACCGTTGAAGGAACAGGCTCTCTGATTGGTTTTTACCCAATTGTGGTTAAAAAATACTTTGGTTTTAATAAGGCAATATGACAAATCCCACATTCTTTGATATAGTTGTGCTGCTGAACTAAGTTTCCCTAAAAAAATGTTGTATGAAATGTTCCTAAAAATAATAAGCCTTTAGATTTTTGTGTAGAGATTTTGATAAAAATCAAAGGTTTTAATAAGCATACCACGAAACCCTTGTAATAGCATCGTCATATTCTTCAATGATAGCCTTGCTCATTGCCGTACGGTCTTGGATGTAATTATATTAGATTTAATTATATTTATAAAAATTGGAGTTAATATTAAATACGCCAATAAAAAATTAAACGAAACTTAATTAATTTGTAAAAACATTTAAATTTTCAAAATAAAAATAAGTTCTACAGCACTTAAATATTTCTACTTAATAAATTTAATTACACGTTTTTTTTTCTATAGCATAGCATTTGGCCTATCACTAACAAAAGGAATAGAGGTCAACAAAAAATGATGATGATCGTCATACATTACAATCAAAGTGACCTACTGTAAATCATCAGTTCGTGGCATTACCGTTGTACTTTTTGCCGATAGCTCATTTATAAGTTATTGATTGATTTGGGACGTAAGATGAATAGATCTTAATTCTTGTGAGAATAAAAAAGTATTATCCAAACGTCATTACAATCCTAGCGGTAACTTGATGTGGCGCCTAATTTCAATTTACTATAATATAATATGGAAATGTAGAAGTATTTTGACAGGAGATTGTCTTTTATTATTATATCTAGATATTTACACCATAAAATATAATTTATTTGAGGCCAGTCGTGGCGCAGGAGCGCTAGCGTGTGACTGTAAACGTGACAGGTTGTGGGTTCGATTCCTGAATGGAGGAAATAAAATATTTATTATATACTATTTTCATTTTCCTCGCTCTGGTACCGAGGCTAAGTGCGCTGCTCAAGACCGAATGCCTCCAGAATTGATGAAGTGTCTTAACTCTACGTTTCATCTATTAGCTTTTCTTCCAATTATTTTCCCTTCCTTTAGAAATACTATAATACCACACTTAAAATTAAATTATAATAATAAACAATCTTATACCTAAACAGAACTTGACCTACAATAATGGCCTCAATTTTTAAATTCTTTATCATTAATAACTTCAGCCTACTTGTCTTCCATTTTTTTTTTCAAACACTTTACTAGACAGTGATAAAACTTAGATCGATACGATTTTAACATCGACATTAGACGTGCTAAAGGTCACCATCACGGTGCTTCAAAAATTCTCACAGAAAACAAGATTTGATAATTTATAGGCACATATTTTTTTTATAAACTAGTTAATACGGTTTTAAATACAAAATAAATTTATATTGTTGTTTTTTTTATTTTACATAAAAAAATTGTGTTAAATTAAATAAAATGAACTCAAGAAAAGATAGACTATTGCGACCTTTTGGATCTGACTACAAGTTGCCAATTTTCCACTCCAGTTACTATTAACCAATCTATGAAATTATAGAAGATTTGTAAAAATAAAAAAAAACGAAATCACGTTATCTTCTAATAAATATTAATATTTACTGATTAGTTGGAGACGTGAAGGTGGACATGGGTGTGCGGATGCGTCATATCGACGTCACTAAGAACGAGATTGGTCATCAAACGAGATTTCCTAATTTTTGAGGAAGAGAATTATTCTGTACCCTTTTAGTAGTAACGTCATTAAGATTTCTTTAAAATCATGTATAATACATAAATTTTGTCGAATAACCTTTGTGAAATAGCCAGTATTTTTTTTTACTAGCGACCTGTTCACTGTTTTACCCGCTTGAATGAAGATATATTATAAGAAAATTATTTTCAAAATTATATGTTTATTAGAAATTGCAATAAATAAATTTAATTTTCTTATATATCTTCCATGTACAGACCAACCGTTACGATTTTATTATAAGTATAAATAATACGCAAATAATTCGTAAATATGTAGGTGTTTGATAAATTGAAATGAATTTTCGAAACAATGGCATAGTAACTGCCAAATTTGGTAACAATAAAGTCGAGATGTCGGTATCATTTTACTTTTTATTTCTTTCTTTATTTTAAATTTTTTGTGGCATGTGTGTTGAAATAAATGATTGTTGCTTTATCTCATCTTATTGCCTCTATTATCTCATAGCAGCTAACAAATGTTATGAGGGAGTAGTGTTCTGGGTAGTCTCTGCTGTTTACCCGGATTAGGTAATGATAGGATTGAGTTTCTTACAGGAGCTAGAGAATATGAAAATAATTTATTCCCCCGAGTAGAAATCGACCCCACGACCGACGAGCTGAAGACGCGTTAAGACAATCCGTTCCCCACTTTGTGAGTTGAGTGGTGGAACTCAAAGCCATATATATGAAAGTTAGAAAATCTAATAAATTGCGCTCGCACGCTCTATCCGACACTCCGTTTCCCTCCTTCCGCCGAATTCTGGAGGCACTGTGTGCTGAGTGGCGGAACCCAACGCCGCGCTTTGCCTCAACACCATTTAAATAAATATTTAATTTCATCGAGTGGGGATCGAACCCACACCTAGTCGCGTTTACAATCACATTTTGTGCCCCTGCACCACGCTTGGCCTCATCAGGAATCAATTAAATTATTCATACGCCTGTGCCACTGTACTACAATGGCCTCAAAAATTTAATGAAATATATATATATATATATATATATATATATATATATATATATATATATATATATATATATATATATATTCTACAAAAGTAAAAAATATTTGACACAATAATTCTTTAACAGAGATAACTTTCGATAAAAAATAAATAATACGCATGTTCATTCACACATTGTAATGGTTTAGTATTTTATTTTTTTTACAATCTTGTTATAAATCCGGATATTCGAATTCCATACTACCCTTATCAAGATGTTATCGGTTCATTTAATTAAGAGTGTTTACTTTGTCTTATGTGTAAGGGGAATTGAGGTTTATTGGTGTCACACGAGTGCGGGTAGTCTTTTTATTTTTTATTTTTTTGTAAATTCTGTTTTTCCTGTTGCATAAAATGTTGTTTAGTAAAGAAATAAAACTATATTTTTATTTTCACCAAGTTTGATAATAAAATTATATTAAAATTATAATTCATTTTCTAAATCTTGTGAAAAATGATGCGTACGTATTTTATTATTTTTGCATATTTCATAATTTTATTCCCTTGTAACGAGGCAATGCACGGCGTTGAGTACCGCCACCCAACATGTTATGCCTCAAAAATTCGGCGGGAAGTGTCTTAATGGAACGAATGACTTAACATTAGGTTCCTAGACTACTGGGAACCTAATGTTACTGTGCGAAATACAGAGTGAAGCCAATAAAATACATATTTTGTTCTCTGTTATACAATTTTGGCAATAGAATATTATAAATAATAATCTTTCTAGTTTTCGAATTTCCCTTAGGGAATTTGGTGAGAACTAATGCAAGGTATCCCGAATAGGAAATAATGAGATTAACGTTTTATAGATCGCGGTAACGATATTGCGGGCAGCATATTTTGTTAGTTTATCGGAATCCTCTGCTGAAACTCCCTCAGAGTGCTAACCATCCAGATCTTGTACAGCTCGCACTTAACCGCCAGCACCTGTAAGTAATACAAAAGATAGATATATATTATATAATTAATCAAATTTCACTTTAGACTGTAAAATTCAATTTAAATCGTGCTTGCTCAACTAAACAGTTATAAAGTTTCTTGGATAATCCCTACTGAGACACCTGTCTAAAGGTATTTACTGATTAAATAGTGTTGTCTGACGGAGTTTTATATTAATTAATAGAAAGATTTTAGTCCAAACATAAAACATTTTGAACATGATTGTTTGAAATATATAGATAAGTTTATAATATATATTTAGAATTAACCAATTTAAGTATGTTAAATTTAACAAAAATATATATAATAAATGACTTTATATTATCTCAAAACCCCTAAAGAAAATTCGGCGGAAACTGAGGAGCGGAGTGTCTTAAGACTGGGTTCCATCTGCCTATCCTGCTATATGCGGAATTCACCGTGAAGATGTTATTATTATTATCTTATCATATATATATCACCTCTAAACTACGATATTATAATATTTTCAACATAAACTTCAAATATATATCACTTAACGCAGTTAAAAATCAAAATTGTTCAATGAGCGAAGTAATCGACCACAAAGCGTTGCGGCGAGCCCGAAACGGCACACGTTTTGGTAATGTAAAATTGCCACAGCGCTCTGTGGACTTTCATCGATAAAGTTTGTAATGAGATGCTTATTTACATAGTTAATGCTCTCTTTTTTGTCTGTATTATTATTTTAGTTTGTGTATCGTGGTGCAGCGGCGCAACGGGACTGTATGCACAACGATTGTTGATTTGATTCCCATATAGGGGAATAATTTTAATTTAATTTTCGTCCCTCAACACGCAATACCCAGAATAGAAAAAGTCTTAAGACAATAAAAATGTAAATTATATTGTTAAGACATCAGCACTTGCTCTGCATTCATGTATACTTACTTACATACATCGTGAAGATAAAGTACTTATAATTTTTATTATGAAAATCAGTCCGCCCAGTCAAAAGTTCTAAGGTAACAAAAATAAAAAAAAGACAGTGGAATCTCAATTTGACTCCTCCCTCCTCCTTTTACAGAAGTCGGTTAAAAACAATTCCGTTAAAAAATTACGATAGCAAGGTATTATTTTGAATATGGTTTAAAACAAGCTTATGTAGGTCAGATATTCTTTTATTGGTGCTTCGAAAAAAAAACTAACATAATGACAAATAAATGGCATAAGCTACTAATTAATCATGTAAAGCTATAATGGAATTTTAATATAATAAATGTACCATTTAGATTGTGATTTTCAGATGTCAAAATATGACATTGAAATATATTATATATTTTTTTATTTATAGCCTTTCTCCTGCTCCTTTCTTGCAAAATTCTTTCTCATAGACCTTCTAAAATTTTATTATTATCTGTTCGATTTATTAGCTGTATTTACATTTTAAATCTGACGTTTATATAAAAAAACACTAATGGAAATCACGAATGACTGATTACCTATGTAAATCTAGATAACGATTTTCCCAAATAAAATTAATTTAAAATATATTTTTTTCGCTTTTGTTAATATGAAATGTAAAAAAGGGAGGCCAGTCCAGGTTGTGACTTCGATGCCCACTCGAAGAAATGACATATTTAATATTTTCATTTCTTTATGAAGCAAAGCGCAGCGTTTAGTTCCGTCACTTAACACGCAATGCCTCCAGTATTCAGCAAAAATTGGAGAACGAAGTGTCTTAACACTAGGACCCCTCTGCCAGTTGGCAGAGTATCTGTTGTATGCAGGATACAGCGTAAACGTACGTAACGTAAACAGCACGCTAACAAAAAAGAAAAACAGGTATAAAAAGCTGTTTTATAGCTAAAACAGCTAGTAAAATAACGCATACATACGATACGCAAACTTTATGCACCCCAATTCATGAAATATTCACTCAACAAATAAGGGGTGAAGCGAAACAGTAAATTGATTTGAAATAAGATAATAATACAACCTCTATAAAGACCACTCATGATGTTAAAGCTCTTTAAAGTCATCAAGTAATATATATTATTTTTATGAATAAAGCAAATACTTGAGTATGCGTTATTTTTACCCTATTGGTTCCGCCGCTATATTTGAACAATACTTTATTTATATTATTTATAATATTTATAACGTTAACGTCAATTTTTTAACTATATAAGAAGTTAATAATACATTTTTTCATAGTTATTAACTATAAATATAATATGTATATATAATGAAAATAACGTATTTTTTATTATTAATTTTACATTATTTTAGACGAAATCCTTCTTATCTTTCCGTTGACATATTTTTATCATATTTTTCTAATAAACAATTTTTAAATAACAAATTTTAATGTGATTTTCTCCTCTAAATGACATCGTCAAGTCAAGAGAAGGATTAATATGCATTACCTATCTAAATCTAGACAAAGATTATCAATACCTATAAAATACGTAACATTGTTCGATTTATTTGGACCCTACTAACAAAATTTCTGTATGCCAAATTATCGAGAATTGCCAGTTAAGTGATAGCACTAAGCACCACACTTTGTTTTGTTACCAGACCAAGAATCGATCCAGAGTAAGAATCAAATCCACAACCGTCGCATTTGTATTCGCCACTCTGCCGCTGCACCATGATTGATATATTACTTATTGAACCTAGAAAAAGACATTAGTCTATTTCAAACGGGCAAAGTCGCGAGTTGAACACTAGGATATTTATAAATAATAAATTCTAATATAAGAATATGCATATATTATATTTATTATAGTGCTTTTGTCAAGCATATATTATATTATTATTGAACACATAAAAAGGTTTTTATCCTATTCACTGGGAAATCTAACTGCTAACTCATCTCATACGCTAGCCATATGACGCATAATTATGAAATGTGAACGTATTATTTAATTCAGCTATTTATATTAATTACTAACTATTTATATTTAGAGGCCAGTCGTGGCGCAGCAGTGCAAGCGTGCGACTGTAAATGCCATAGGTTGTGAGTTCGATTTCCACTCTGAAAATTATTTTTTTAATATTTTATTATTTTTTAGCTCTGATAACGAAGCAAAGCGCGGTGCTAAGTTTCGCCACTTAATAAAACCATAAAACTTCCAGAATTTGGCAGAACGGAGTGTCTTAACACTAGGTTTCCAGGTTCCCTCTGCCTAATCTGCCATGTGCGGGATACAGCGTGCAGAAAAAAATCAAAAGACAAACATAACTTGTTAAGTAATTTGAAAGGCTAAATATTTCGAAATAAGTATTAGTAATAATAGTAAAATATATTGTTTTAGTTAAAAAATGCAATAAGCAGAAAGAAATAGATAAAATCTGCATATTTGATAAATACTTTTTGCATGTATTTTGTGTAGTAAACCCAGATTATTATAATTTTCAACGATTCTTAAACATTTTTTATTTTTTACTATTAATAATAAGAATACTAATATTTACAAATATTAATAATACCAAACAACTATACCAACAAACCCACTCCACACTGTCACGGAACCCTCACGTACATATCATTCGCCCACGTATTTCAATGCATTACCTAAATACCAATATGGATAAGTGTCGTAAACATTCGCTAAGGTAAATTTAACACGGTTAGTCAGAAATTCACAAAAGCTATAACAGAAATCACATTAAAATCCTCCATGCAACTCTTTGTCAAGCAGAAACCGTTGTTTTCTAATTTAGAATATTGTGAGCAAAGAAATTTGGGATTAACTGAAGTATTTTACGGTTAATAAGCTAGAAAGCTGTTTCATTTATTTCTTTTAAGACAATTTACAATTTTAATTAAAAAAAAGACTGATGTCAGTCGTGGCGCAGTGGCACAAGCGTGTCATTGTAAGCGCGACTGGTTGTGGATTCCATCTCCACTCGAAGAAATGAAATATTTATTTAAATTTATATATTAATTTCTTCGCACTGGTGTCGAGAAAAAAATATTAAAGTAGGTACTTGTAACAAAAGGCTCGTTTGGTTCGTTAAAAATACATCGTGCATCCTTATAATTTTATGATAGCTTTATGGTGTATCATCGTAACAATGAAAATTTAAATCTGTATGATTTGTGAAAAAGCAGCCGCTTAACGGTATACGGTACAATCAGTTCTAAAAATAAAATCCAATACTTTAAGAGATTACCTATAAATATTGTGTTAATACTTAGAAGTGTGACTCACTACTATCTTTTACCTTGTTCATACGTATATCCGCATGATTTAAACTTTTTTAGCTTTACTACGCTAAAAAAAGTAAGTAGGCATAGAGGACTTAGAGCTATGACACTCCGTTCCTGATTGGCCTCATAATGTAAAGAGAATGAAAATCATTAATTCCCTGGGAACAAAAAGTAGAAATCGAACACAATCGTCGCGGTTTGCTTATATCTTTAATTACCTATCGCATATTGAAGGAAATGGAAGAACAATATCTGGCTATAACGTGGCATGAGTGGTTTAAATATTTATTTAATTTTATATTTTATTTTTTTCGCTCTGGTGTTGAGGCAAAACGCGGCGTTGAGTTGCGCCACTAACAATCCGGAACAGTCCAGTCTAGAATACGGCGACAAATGGGGAACGGAGTGTCTTAACACTAGGTTCCCTTTACCCACCCTGCTGTTTATCTAGTTACATTTCTACTGCGCCATTGTGGTGTATAAGAATTTGAAATTTAAGGAAAATTTTGCACTTCAAAATATGTTGTTTTTATAAACAATATTTAAAGTAAACAAAGATTATTTACAAATATCAAAATGTATAATTTTGCATTTGTCTAGACGCTAATTCGTGCCTCATTAAGACGTCCTATTAGACTCCTACGCATTTTTTTATATATGTACATATTAATAAAATAGTTAACACATTCATATTATTCTTGGCAATTATGTAACATTAATAATAGTAACAATAAAAATTCCTTAGAGTCTTCCGCCTAGTTATGAGATGAATAGTGTTGGTTAAAATTTTAATCTACATATCTTATAGAGAATTATTAATAATATAAAGATCTCTATAATTCCAATATACGTACTATATTCTTTTTTCAAATAGTTGTTTAGTTATTTGTATACAAAAGTAAAATAATTTTGTGACCAAAATAAGTATATTAATTATTTATACAAAAAAAAAATTAAGCCCAAATATGCTAAATTACCCTAGTGACGTATTATTATCGTCACTTCTCAAATTTTTTGCCCATAGCTCATCTATCTAGTCGAATCGTACTTATATAAACATTCATATTTATTTACAAATGGAATTTGAACTCCTAACCTTCGCATTGTCAGTAATGTGTCCCAAGTACGTCACAATGGCAAAAGCATAGTATAAATTTCAGTACATTTATATGTATGTACATGTTTATATGTATGTAAGTTTAATCACATATTTTAGATCTTTTATGAGTTTTTGCTAAATTAAATTCTATATACACCAAAAGATGCACAAAAAACATGCATGTTAATCACAATACGGTTACTTAACCCGGATAATGTAACGGCAGCGAAAATTTAATAAAATTTTATTAATTTACACTAACCATAAAAATACTTATCGGGAAATAATCTTACAATCAATTTTGTTATAAATAATATAAAAACCCCGGTCAAGTGTGAGTCGGACTCGCCCATCGATGGTTCCGTATCAATCTCAGGATTTTGGGTCAACGGAATGTTCAACTCATAAAAGTAGACAAACTTAAGTTTGCGAGCGTATGCACTCATTTTGTATGAAATTAACTGTAAATATAAATTTGTAATATTTTTTTTCTATAAAATACATATAAATTTTAATTAATCGGATTTTTCCCTTTATTTGTTTTGTAAATTCTAACTTCGTGCCAAATTTGATAAATGTCCACGGGAAGTATATTCAGCAGCCGCATATTCAGCGAACTTCGTACAAAATGCAGCTGTGATAATGATAAGAGTAATACATAAATGCTCACATCTTTTGATTGCGTTGAATTAGAAACTTAAAATAAATTAGAATCTTAAAATAAATGATCTTTACAGACTTGGTGATTTCTCTATTTTAAGACGAACCCTAAAAACGATATGATTAATTTGGATAAAAACTTTTATTTCGTGTAAAGACGGTAATTTATTTAAGAGAATAATAATCATTTCTTATACACTCAGATATTGTTTCGCAGATTTTTTTTTGGATCAATATGATTGCTAGAATTAAAAATCGGGAGGTTGTATATTTTGGGGTGACTAATCTTTATTATTTTAATTCATCACAATTAACTTTAAGGTTTATTTAGTTCGACGTTTTGTTTAACGATATTGAAGTGTTTTTTTATTTAAATTTAAATCATTGTGCAAATTTGATACAATATTCTCTGTTTCAGAAGTATATGACCTTTTTTTAGCTTTACGCTTTGCCACCATAAGTATAGCAAGACACTCTATTTCGGCTCATTCTGGAAATATTACGTGTTAAGTAGTGAAACCTAATGCAGAACTTGGTCCAACTGGGACGAGTAAATAAATATAATCATGATCAATCCCTCGAGTGGGAATCGAACATACAATCATCACGTTTACTGTTGGGATGCTGTCAACTGCACCACACCAGGTGTAAATCCAACTTGGTTAACAGGGACTTCACCACGCAGTAAACAAAATTTATGAATTTATAGAAAATAAAGAAAGAAATAATGTAATATAATGATTAGTCTGACTGTCTTTTATAATATTAAAATATATACTTAAAGTGTAGTAATACTTAAAGTTTAAAGTCGATTACTTAAAAATGTATCTAAGGCAAAATCAATTTACAGAAATATACGCTCTTCTATATTTTCAGGACTAGCAAATAAAACAAGGTGACTTGTAATTTCGTTTCAAATACCGTGTGCTTCTTTATTAAGAAAATGTAGAAAAATTTAAACGTAGCGAAATTTTAACCCGCGCCTCTTTGAAAACCCTCCAAGTGCTCTGACCAACTATGCCACACCTTATTTATGTATTTAATAATATATATGCTATATCTAATAAAAAAATAAAAAGTTGATTTTTTTATTAATTAAAATTGCCTTTCCTACAATTTTTCACTAGACCATTTTTTAGAAATCATCAGCTAAATATTGCAATCAATAGGTGTTTCGTTTCACACTACAAATAAAAAAAACACGACAAACAAGATGCCATACAAGAAGCTTTTACTAAAAAAACATAAATATTTTTATGCTATCATTTGAACACCAAATGTCATATTTATTAGAGCGAAAAGACAATAAAAATTATTAATGTAACTGCTCTCCAAAGTTAGATACAAGGCTTAATTTATTTGGCGGATCCAAATTCCTTAGGCGAAATCCACGTACTCGAACTTCAGCAGAACTCGTCGATATCTTCAATCGTTTGTTACGAACTCATAAATTTCCAAATTAACATACAAACTACACGGGCTGCTAATTTATGCCTTATATAATGTAGGAAGTTGTAAACACTATATTGTTCGCCTGTTTCATCTAAATTTTGCTAAAATATGTATACGTAGATGATAATCTAATGGCGCAGTGGTATAAATGTGGGAGTGGCTTTCGCTACTATGCCAGTTATCGCCGATTTAAAATTGGTCTATGTTGATGATAGTATTCGCCATATTGTGTTCATTTATTTGTAGTCATGTGCTTTATAGGTTAATTTATTAAAAGGATGGCAAGTGATATTGAAAGTAAAAATATTTAAAATAACTTAATAAACAATGGATTTAAGATTAATATTCTGTTGCAATGAATCGTCGCTCATATTTTATTAATTTTAAATTTAAGGATTTAGAATTTTAGGTCAACGGGAAGTACACGGTGGAAGTCATAAAAATTGACAAATTTAAGCTTGATATTTTGTATGAAATGATATCGAGTGCGATATCCGACACGCACTTAAACGTTTTTTAAATTTCAAAATTAGAAAATAGTTGATGGAACCTTGCACTGCCTACTAATAAACATATCAAGTTTGTGATCATAGCATTCGTATTATAATTTGTTTTATTGAAAAAAGCGTTTTTCTAGTTTTATAAACTATAAAATTATTTCACCATCGTCGTGGGAATTTCGTCTCCTAGACTAGCTTATCTACTTACATGCTAAATTTCAACTTTCTAAGCCTAGTCGTATGTGCGTTGTCTGTCACTCAGTAACGGTAGAGTATATCATTTAATAAAAATAAATTAAAAAAGAACATTTAATATTAAGTACTTATTACTAGCCATCTGTTAAGTTACATATTTTTTTACAGTACTGAAGCAGTACGGTAGTTACATATTTTGTAGTTAAATATTTTTTTTATCTTATTCTTGTAGGCGGTATCTCAACTGGATCCTATGTGTGTTCTCCATTCAAAGTGATATTCGCAAAGTGATTAGTTCTGAGCTGGCACGGTCTAAATGCCATAGATAAAGAAGAACAACAAAACAACAACATCAACGGCATAGCTTAATAGATAATACAGTTTTTTTTATTATTATTATATATTATTATTATATATTGCGGAATAGTTTTAGTGAATTTGCAGAATATTAATCTATATGTGTTAGTCATACAATAATTAAAATAAATCCGCCTTTAAGCCCCAAACAAGTTTTAATGGGGATCGTTAAATTTGACACAGATATTAATTATACATCTATAACATCTTAAGAAACTAAATTTGGGCGTCATCATGTTGACATTTGTTACATATTCAAAATATGTCTAAAGAAACATTGTAAGTAATTAATAACTAAAGTATAAATATTCAAATAAACCTAGTAGTTACAAGAATTCTATTTATGATTACGAAAATTAATTGGAATTGTATGTGAATGTAATTTGATAGGACTTTCTATGTTCCCCTTTCGAATTACAAACACATACATACACAATATATTTGTTTATATTTCTGATCAACAAAAGAAAAATAAAATAAATAAATCAGCTTCACTTTGTATCCCGCACACTGCAGGGTAGGCAGAGGGAACGTAGTGTTAAGACACTCCGTTCCCCACTTTCTGCCGAATTCCCGAGGCATTGTGTTTTTGGCATTGGCAGAACTCAACGCCGCAACAATTAACAAAATAGTTTTGTGTAAATTATTTGGTAATTTATATAGCAGTGGAAAATTAATAAAATCCAATATGACTCGGTGCTAAAATAAATTTATAATTTATCAAAAATCTTATATTAATACAGCGAGAGAAGCGAGCAATGTGTGATATATTGCTACGTACTTATTTAGACAATTCATAGATTAACCTATAGATTTTCATAAAATTTATTTTAATAGAGCAAATCGTGGACCGTAATTACTTACATTCATATTTTATAATATATTTCTTAATTAATAATTATCTGTTTCATTAATTATTATTCTCCACATTTATCATTTCGCCTTTATTTTTATTTTACATACGTCTTACAAGTATTTAGGTAAAAAAAATATAATTATTATAAAACAAAATACATTAATATATATTTTTAAATTAATTGAAAGAAGATAATAAATAAATATCTAAAATCTACATATATTTTCATTCGCTATACTAAATAAAGGGTCTACATCTACCAATCAGGAATTTAACCTTCAGCGTCCTCACTCGACATATTTTGGTAGTGTCGTATCGCCCACCAACCATGACATTTTGTGCCAGACCACCTTTTTCGTTCTTCATTGTAAAATAAGTAAACAGTTGTTTTCAGAGAATATATCATAAGATAGATTATTTTTATTTGCTGTTATCAATTATTGAATGTATTTAAAATTGATGTGAAAGCTCTCGACGCGACGTTTACTTTGTTTACTAACCTTCAATTCTGTTTATAGATAAAAAAATCTTATCAATCGAACTCTGGTTATTTATTGCCAAATTTTCATGTTTATTCGTTTGTTTTTCGGCGATATTATTCATATAATTTACTGTGATGATGTAGAGAATTTTACATTTCGTCTCGTTTCTCTGCCGTGTAATAGCGTCGGTACTGGAAGTGTGTTGAGTTCAGCATTATGTACAACTTTGCCTATCGTTCCGCTATTCATTCATAGTAGTCAGGACAACACTTAATAAGTGACCGTCAGCAATACGAATGTTATACGGGAATAAAAGATAGATACTATAAAGATAAAAAAATCAGCTTCACGCTGTATCCCGCACACAGCAGGGTAGGCAGAGGGAACCTAGTGTTAAGACACTCCGTCCCCCACGTTCTGCCGAATTCTGAAGGCATTGCGTGTTGAGTGGCAGAACTCAACGCCGCGCCGTACTATAAGGATGTGATCTCTTTAAAATATATGTGGAGTCAGTTGAGCTTATAGAATCCGCTGTGAAGATTAATATATAAACGTAGCATTTCGCGTTCATTTCTTTCGGACTAACATTTAGTGACAAAAAGTAAAGCTAAAAAATAAATATTTTGTACACAATAAGCTGAACCAATTTCATGATTGTGGGTCAACTGGAACGAGACTTTTATAAAAGTTTACTAACTTAACTTTTAAAAGTGAGTAAAGCTCGTACTCATTTTGTACGAAATGAACTACAAATTTAAGTTAATGATGCTTTATTTCTATGGTGTACTTATATTTTTTTGTCTTTGCTTATATTGTAATTTCTTGCCTAATTTCATAATTACTATAGGTTTTTTATTACTATAGGTTTTGACTACGCTATGAATTTCATACATAATGCAGCAGAAACACGATGTTGATTACGTTAATCTAGAAGTTTTATTTCTTTTGAACTCCTAGAAACCATATACCTGGATATCTGATACTAATTTCCTTTTTGGATACCTCTATGCGTTCGTGAGATAAATGGTATTGATATATGCGCAGACATACAGACACATGAACATTAAAACTATCGTATAATGGTTTTGTTATTTTCGTTCATTTGCTGACCATCTCGAGGCGCTATTGATATTGACAGTGCATCTAGTATTAGTCATTAGAAAATATTATGTTCATAAATACCCTTGTCATAACAATTTATGATAACTTAATACTTTAAGCAATTACTATAGATGCTAAACCCAACAACTTTCAACAAATTTTGAACTCGATGTACCGAAAGCTGTGCAGTAGACCGTGGTCTTAATAAAATCCATTAAAAGTAATTTTATTCAAAGCGAGATTCTTATTAATTTAAAAATTTATATAAAAACACCTTCATTTTATTCTGGGACAAATTACAAGTAGTAATGTTTAATTTATTAGTAGGGTTCCGTATATCAAATTAAAAAAATCGAAACACTTATAGCGACACTTTGTTGTGCTTCTATCCGTCTGTCAAGGTCATTTATCTCGAAGTTGCGTTGTATCAAGCTGAAATTAATACCAAATATTCAGGTTTACGGCCCTTTGGACCACATAAGCTAAGTAAGTCATTGCAATCGAAAGATACAAGCATTCATGCATCGTTTTTGCTACATCTTGGATGAAATTCACCGCATCATCAAATTCTAGAGGGTACTGCTCGTGAACCATTTATAAAATGTGGCACAGAAAAGTAAAAAATACAGATATGTTTAGAAAAACAAATATATATGTAGTTTATTTCATACAAAATGCATACATACGCTCGCAACTTTTAATTTGTCAACTTTATTCGACTCGTGATCAGAATCTTTAAGGTATTTCTCGTAAACCTGCTATTATGTAATTGGACAAAAAAGATAAAATAACGTTACTTACATTATAGGTGAAAATTATTATTAACTTGTAATTGCAATTAATTTCACCAACGCAAGCAAACGCAGCAAACTTGAGGTTATCAACTTTTATAAATTGTACAGGTAATGCTCATACAAAATTTCTGGAAGTAGAAATATTAAATTTTCCATATATATAGATAGATTAGGGAGTATAGCAAAGCGCTAATATTCGTTATATATTCGTTATCGCGCTATCGCGTTTCTCAAATTTCTTAGGGGAATGGGAAAAAACAGGATTTTCCATTTTACGCCTTTAAATCTACTGATACAAAATTGTAAGCGACCACGTATTAATATTATTTTCTATACTGACGTTGAATTTATAGTACAACACTAATAAATAAGATATGTTATACTACTGTAAAGTATCAAGTTAAGCAAACTGACAATAGTCATAGGCTGTATAAGAAATATTATGATAAAAAAAAATCTATAGAAATCACATATTATATTTTTAATCCTAAACCATCCCGTTAACAACATGAAAGATCGAGGTCGTTTATGAATAGCGTTTTACGTACCTACTCTTCCTGTATCGGTAACCTCACAATGTCGGCCAATATCTAGTACAATCAACGACCTTTCGTTAGAATCATCCTATAATAATATTATAAAATTAATTGATTATTATGAAATCATTAGTACCGCTTCATCTATTCTATATAATAAATCGTTAAATTTTTCCTTATAGGGTTATGTTTTATTGAGTAATCAGTTATAATATGTACATATTTATTTACATTTGGTTGGGATAAACTACTTTTATTTCTGATTGCTTAAATAGCTAAGTATGTTAAACATAAATCTCTAGTCTATAAGTCCAGTTTAAGTAGCAGATAGATATAAAACTGTTGATTAACTTATAATAATGAAAAGTTAAAAAAAAGTACGGACCACGTGTCTGTAGTATTTAGTTAAAAACAAATATATATATAAAAAAGACATAAAATATATAATGTGTGGATCTACATATAAAGTCATTATACTTAATAGTCTCAGGAGAAGGATTTCTTTTAAATGTAAAATTATAAATACATGTAAATATAAACCAAAGCTAAAGAATGACGTGACGTTATAAATAAAAATATAGATATGCTAGTATTAGTTAGAATGGAAAAAATACTCTTTTATAATACTAAGAATTCTGTATTAGAATATCCACGCTCTTATTAAAAGTTAAAGAGGTTTGTTATTACCTTGTACTCTTAAAAGTTCAAGATCACTTCAGGGCAAGTTAAGAATAATACAATTATTTTGACGTTCTGAAAATTAAGAGAACATTTGTATATTAAAAATTAAATATATATTAAGTGGGGCTCTACTTATATCATAATATGATTTAATTAAATTAGATTATACGTCCATTTAAAATAGCATTTACTTTCTATAACTTCCTACTATTTTTAACGTTACATATAGATGACCTTACACAATTTTTTTTCACATCACTAAAATTTGTGGCCGAGTTTCCGTCATGCAGAAAACACTACTTATCATTCTTGGGGGTCAAAATAGTGAAACGAAAAGCAAAAAATCCTATAGCATTGAGGGCAACCCAGGCTATCCAAAATTTCCGGCTATCATTATCCGGGAGTGACATTATCCTCGTTTTGAGTGTAATATGGCCGATATCGCGGCGTTTAGTACCACCCTTCATTATTGGCCAATATCGCGGCGTTGAGTACCGTCCTTCAACATGCAATACCTCCAGAATTCGGCGGAAAATGGGAAACAGAGTGTCTTAATACTAGGTACCCTCTACCTACCCTGATGCGTGCAGGATATAGAGTTAAGTTGAAAAAAAAAATCGTTATCGAATGTCAATTTAGTTAATATATCTGTTAGCGTTCGTACTCCGATTCCAACTGAATTGGCTTCATTACAGATGTATATATAATTTTTAACATTAACTTTTCTGTTTGCATATAAGAACTTAGAGAACTCGTAAAACTTACTGTAATTGAACGGTCACCTTCCATTATAACTACGAGAATTAGCCTTAAAGTATTTGCCAGGCGGGACTCGCTTGCTTAAAGCCAAATCTCATCTACCAATGTAAAGAAAGTATCAAAGACTAAGTATATGGAGTATTTTTAAGGAAATTATAATTATAATTATTAATATTATAAAATTATTTAAACACAAAAACATATATTTTGTTTTAATATTTTACGTAAACCAAATCATATTTGTTTATTTTTTCAGTTTTACACTGTATCCCGATAGTCGCAGGGTAGACAGAGGGAGCTTAGAGTTAATACAATCCATTCTCTACTTTTCGCCGAATTCTGGAGACATTTGCATGGCGTCACAGAACTCAACGCCGGGTTCTTGCCTCGATAACAGAGTTAAGAAATAAATATTAAATATTTAATTTCCTCGAGCGGGGATTGAATCTACAACCTGTCCCTTTTACAGTCGCACGACTGGCCTCAACTACATTAAGAAAATCGTATACTTGAAAATTGGCTATAAACGTCTGATAATTTTTATAGTGTCCCATTTAACGAGAACTACTAAGCCGTATACGTTAACCTTTATTTATTTAAGTACAAAAGATATTAACGTCAGCAATGGCCTTAGCCTCCCGTATTCGAGTTTCAATGCAATAATGAGGGATGAAAACATAATAAATTTAAGAAGGAAGGAATATTGTGTCAATGAGTAATCACCAGATTTATAAAACCTGATTGGCAGGTCACTCTTTTCTCTACTTTTTACGAAGGATTTTAAGTGAACATCAATATCTTTTTGATGTCACATTTTGCAAGACCTTGATACAAAACTCGTGACATCCGGCAGTTTAAAATTTATTCTACATTTTGAAAGGCATTGTACATTAAATTCCTATGAAACTGCATCCAGTAATGCAATGATTATATTTATTGCTTTTAATTTTTGTATACCTTATAAGCAATAAATCATAATCATTTTGAATTGAAATAGTTTTTTTTTATTACAATACTCACCAATTGATTTATCACAATGCAGTTTTATGAGAATTTAAAAATTAGAACATATATAATAATTTAGACTACTTCTAGATGTTAAAATACCAACATGGTAAAATAGCTGGTCATTTTTGCGTCATTGTGTGAAATCTAAACGTAGAAACCAGAATACTATATCAATTTAGTGTTATTGGCAGAATATAAATTATCATTTAAATACTATTATTATTTGAAGAAAGTTATCTAAATTAAGATAATAATATTAAAATAATTAATAGAAAATTGAAATGAAGAATATAAATCTGTAACACGGACGCATTTAATCTAATTTCTAACACTAAAACACATTTCTGCATACTAATCACCTACTGCTACAACAAAACAAATTTATTCAAAAAAACGCAAATATAATTTTGGCAAATAAATTCAATTTTATAAACATATTGACCCAACTTGATAGTGATATATAATATAAAAAATAAATAATGTATATCACCGAAATACCAAATCTACATAAATTGGATATGCTTAAACAGGGTGCAACAGTATGGTATTTATTTATGCTCGTCGGTCGGCGCCGGCGCCTGCGACATCCGCCAAAACATTAAAATGGCCTGTAGCTGTACATACCGTACATTCTTTTAGAATTCCTGTTTTTAAAGATTCGGTTATCGAGAACGGCGCCGAACTGTTGATCGTTAAATATGTATCAACTGCGAGGAAAATAACGTCTTTATTGGTGGGAACTTTCGAGGTCATCTCTTTGTGGTTTCGACAATATTTTTTTGTTAAGTCATGGGTGGTTTTTGACAGTAAAACTGAATGATGTGGTTCGGGGATTATATCGTATTAATATTGTGATTGTGAAGCAAATTGATGTATGGATATTAATTGATTTGTACGTATTTATATAGAATTTTAAATCTTTTCATTGTAAATTTGGCGTAGTACCGGTCGTTGTAGTTAGCCTTAGTGGAGGCGTATGTTCAGTATTGGGCGTTGTCAAGCTGATTCATTTAAATTTAATAATATATTTTTAGTATAAAAATAGTAAAACTAACTAACTAAGTAACTATATTTTTAATAATTTATTTTGGATTCGTAATATGTGGCGGTTTATAATTTTTATGTTCACTTTTACCTGATATTTGTCTCTATTACACGATGCTCCACCGTTTTAAGGTATCCGTATCAGCAAAATAATTGATATAAAGTAAACAAACACATATTTCTCCAATGTTTATTTTATTATTCTACTTATTATATAAAAATTCACACATCTATATAATACATAAAAATATATTTTTAATGAAAAGCATTAAGTTACGATAAAAGAACAGGTTAAGTTAATTTAATTTACTATACTGTATTATAATATATTTATTTATATCTTTTCTAACAGGTAGGTATTTTATTCAAAAGAATCTATATTTTATTTGAATTTTTAAGAAATAAAATACACCTACACACCTATGTACATTTATTGTTAGGTCAATCTAAGACACCATTTAACAGTAAACGCGATGGTTGCCGGTTCGATTCATAATCAGGGGAATATTTCAATTATTTTTATTTCCCCGCTCTAGTAACACAAATCAAGGCGTTGAGTTTGGATTAACAATAAAACTAGATTTTCAATACCTACCATATCATATGCAGGAAAAAGCGTGAACAACATATAAGTACATCCTATTCAAAGGTAAAAAAATATATATTATTTTATTTATAAATATATTATATTTTTAATTTATAAATATATTATATTTTTAAGTTAACTGTTCCTGTTAATCTGCATTTTGATAATTTCAATATGGATCGTATGAATCATACGTAAATCGTGTTCTATTACACGTAAAAATATCAGGATGTGTAATATAATGGATTTTTTTCACAACTGTATACAAGTAGAGGATCAGAGGTCTGCAAATTGACCTTAAATTACGGTATTGATATCCAACCATCCCAGCCTCTTTTTTGACAAGAGTTTAAAAGCTCTTTGACATACAAATTGGTATATCGGACTCGGTGTAGAGTGCTTTGTTATATCTCTATTATAGAAAACTTTGATTGAAAATAACGCCGTCGTGGCCCAGGGGCACACGGGTGTTGCCACCACCACATCACGGTTATGGGTTCAATCCCCTCTCGAGGAAATAAAATATTGGTGTCGAGGCATAGAGTGGCGTTAAATTCCGCCATTCAACACGCAATGCCTCCAAAATCCGGCGGAAAGTCCAGACCCTGCTGTGTGCGGGAATATACAGCGTGAAGCAGATTTTTTTTATTTTTTTTGATTGAAAATGTGGATAGGACAACGATATGTTATTGATTGGATACATACGACACATTATGATGAAATCATGATGTTTGTTAACAAATGGTTGTGGATTCAATTCTCATTCGATTAAAAGTATTTTTTATTTATTTACCCGTTCTGAAAAGATAAGCGATAGCATTGAGTTTCCACATTTAATACACAATGTTATCTATCCCTTTTTCGTTGTAAAATGCAAAGATAAGTGAAAACTAATTATTATAATAAATACCACTTTTTTATATTTAGAGATTGCCAGCGTGCATATTAAATAAATATATTACAAAAAATATAAGGTAAAAAGACAAATATTGGCACAGTGACGCAGTTGTTAGATATATCACCATAAACATATATAGCATAACACAACTTTCGTGACATGATTACAATATGAAAAAAAAAACCTGTCAAGTCCGAATTGGGCTATGCCCAAAGGGTTCCGTATCATTTTCTATTACGTCATTTGCCGTATTATATATTATTTCTCTTGTAAAAATCCCAACTTATTTTTTATTTTAATCTGTATTTTATATTTTTTTGATACAGTGACAACAAAAATACACATCTGTAAAAATATGAACTGCCATGCTATCATGATTCATGAGATATAGTCTAATGACAAACAGACTGGCAGCGGAGTCTTAGTAATAGGGTCCCGTTTCATCCTCTGAGTAAGTAATTCTAAAAGAGGCCAAAACATAATATTTATGTTAACCATGATAATTCACATACAATGACAAAAAGTAGATATTAAGTATATATATTCACAAAACGAGAAACAGGTATCAACGTGATTTACTTCATATAATAAACAATAAGCTTACTTTTAAAAGTAATCATTAATTACAGGTTCAAATATTTATTGCCGATCATTATGAATCAATAACCACAGGCTTTTTATACGACAACGGTAAATGTAATCTATTAAGGGGAACGTTTAAATCTTTGAAGACACCATAATAGCAAGTGTTAGAAGAAATTGAGATATCAATCATAGAGTGTAGGTTGAGGATTGAGAACTGTACAATTATTAGGTTCACGGCCTCATTTTTTTCTTTATTTCTATAATTTTTATTAAATTAATTGCTTAAGTAAATAACTTCAAGCTGTATACCGCACATAGCAGGTAGGCAGACGGGATTCAGTGTTAAAACACTCCGTTCCCTATTTCCTACCAAATTCTGGAGCCTTTTCTCATTAACAGAGGGGAAAAATAAAAATGCAAAATATTTAATTTTCCTCAAGTGGGAATCGAACCCACAACCTGTCGCTTTTACAGTTGCACGCGTGTGACTCTACGCCACGACGGCCTCTCCTTTATACGTAAGGACTTTATATGAACAGAATGATGCGTCATTATAGGTACAATATCTACTATAAAATTTAATCAGATTAATCACTTTGTTCTTTGTTTTTTCTTTCGTTCAAACAATTTGCTATTGAAAACAGAAATATTTGTATTATTTATTAAATAACTTATAAACCAATCAAGTTAATAGGTGTAAAATAAATAAAAGATCCTCGAAGTCGTCTTGTTTTGCTCCAATTTAGTTTTTTCTATCGCGAAAACCACATGTTTGGCCAGAAAATATAAAATACTTTTCAATATATATAAAAACATACTTTATTATCTGTAAATACGATATATATTTTGGTGGCGCCATTATTGAATAATTTAGATTACGCGAAGAGGAATTCGAGATATGGCGTTGTCATTTTGGTCGGCGACCGCGCAAGGCCGCGCAGATCCGATGACCTCAAACCAACACGTGAAGTCACAAAGCAAAACAACTTATGTTTAAATATAGTTTTATATATTTTCTATAGAACGATTTATTAAATATTGTATTTATATAAAGAAATAATTAATATTAACGCCGTTCGTGGGGCAGTGTAGGCAAAGGGGGGCCTAATATTAAGACATTCCGCTCCTCAATTCTATTTCTGCGGATTCTGGAGGCGTTGAGTGTTGAGTGGCGGAGCTCAACGTCGTGCTTTTACCTCGACACACGACGACAGACCGAAGAAAACAATTAAATATTTAATTTCCTGGAGTGGGAATCGCAGCCACGTCCTGTCGCGTGCCACTACTGGCCTCATTGTATTTAACTAATAAAATATAAATAAAATAAATAAAAAGCAGAAAAAAATGTAAGTAGTTTTTTATTTATTTATATAATCCACGGTATAATTATCAAGTTATAGTTATATAAAAAATCCTTTGTTTAATGACGCTCTTATAAAATGTTGTTTTCATTAATTAATAAATTATCTAATGATTTCCATAACACTTGTTAAGATCTCTTCTTCTGGTTGTTCCAATAAGATGCCTTTACAACTTGTATATGAATTATGTTATTCCGGGATTTTCAATCCAGGATACTTTCAGAATATCTAAATTTAAATAAATATAAGCAATACGACATCATCAACAAGGAATTGCGGCGGTTGTTCTAAAAGATCCCCCATTTATTTTTACTTTCCGTGGTAAGGCAAAATTGCGTCGTTGAGTTCCGCCACTTGAGAGGTAATTCCTCATATTCGAGTAAACGAAGCAGCAAACGAAGAGTCTATATAATGCCGCCTACAACTTTAGATCTGGACAGGCTTATCATATTTGGATACTCTGTTTACGCTCAAACAATATATATATATTTTAAGTTAAACTGTGTAATATTTATACTATATTTTATTATTTTTTATTTTTAAAATATTAATATGCTTCGCTCTGGTGTCGAGGCAAAGCGCGGCGTTAAGTTCTGCCACTTAACACGCAATGCCTCCAGATTTCGGCAGAAAGTGGGGAACGGAGTGTCTTACACTAGCTTCCCTTTGCCTACCTTAACTTTTATTATATTTCACAATATAAAACAAATTTAATCAAGTTTTACGATATGTTTTTATTCGTATCATATACAAAGACGTAATGGTTTAATTTCATTAAAATAATATAAAATTTGAATAACCTTTTATTTTGGCTATAATAGGCAAATGTTACTATTGAATTCCATTATAATATAATTAAGTTCGAGAATTTTCCACAATAAAACATAATATTGCTGCTTAAAAATATAGAAATATAAAAATTGGAGCAGTTGTTTCAAAACAAAGTTAATATATTCAGATGTGGGCGCCGGTTTATTATCAAAATTCCGCATTTTTCTCGCCATATCGGATTGTTTACAGTATCAAGTTATTATGGACGCCATCGTGCCACATATGACTGTAAATTCAACAGCGGTTTAGTCATACAAAATTCAAGTCAAAAGTTTCTAAAATGGAGAATGCAGTGATATACAAAAATTTTTTTCCTGCAATTTGTAATTTTAGTCATTATTTCGTTTGGAAAATATATAATGTAATTTTAGGAGTACCGTCTGTTAATGTTGAGGTTTACCGTCTCCGCCCGGAGTTATGGCATAATATATAAGTAAGTGCGAGTCAGACTAACGCAAGAGAGATTCTGCACCATTATCTATAAAAATAATAAAAAATTGACGCCAATAGTGGCGCAGGGGCACAAACTGTGACTGTAAACGCGACTGGTTGTGGGTTCGATCCCCACTCGAGGAAATTAAATATTTATTTAAATTTATATTTCCTTTTCTTCGCTCTGGTGTCGAGGCGCAGCGAGTAGTAGACTTCCGCCATTCAACATGCAATGCCTCCAAAATTCGGAGTGTATAGTATATACAGCGTGAAGCTGATTTTTTTATTTTTTTAGTGAAAAAGCATGTCTGCTGTATGCCTCCTAAAATATTTATTTTATTCCATTTTTCTAGTATTCTATGTAAATTTCAACTGTCTAAAGTGTTAAGTTTATTAAATCCAGCCTGGTACTATCGAAACAGCAATGCCTTTTTAGGGATCCATATTCAAATTTTAAAACAGGGCCCTATAAATAAGACTTCTCTGTCTACCTGTCACCAGGCTGTATCTAATAAGCCGCCTTATTTTCTTAATAAGGCGGCTTAACAAAATGACATATTCATGTAATTTTGTTATTTTATAAATTAGAACTAAGTTTTAATTTAACTGCTCTATCTAAATTAAAAATTTAAAGAAACATTGATATTAGCAACTTCTACCGACCTACCCGAGAAATAACAGAAACGCATAAAGCCACAAAAACGTAATCATATATGAAAATAAAATAAGCATATTTAAAGAATTGAGTCAGATCACCCATAAATAACACAAAAAATCACAATATTCATGATTTACGATATTAAAAATTTACAAAATCTCATCAAATCGAAAATTAAATAAATTTTATGACGTTTAATCAATAGGTTAATTTGTAATCTTAATCTAAAGAAAACCGGTGCCTTTATACCTCCTGCTCATCTGGCTTGATATATATTATATTGGTCAAGGAAAAATATTTGATTGAATATGAATTATTGTAATAAATATATAATAAATAACAAATCAGATCACATATTATAAATGTTTTTGTTTGTTTTCGGTATCAGTCGAATTTATCTCATTAGCTTTAGTTTACATAGTTTGTTGCGATAGAAATTCATTGTGAACTGTTTGTTTTTGTTTCCTGAAAAGGTCACTTAATGGCGCTGTCTATATATTTATAGAAAAGTCAATTCTGTATATGGGAAGTGAATATGTTATTAAAATGTGGGTATGGTTTCGTTGAAGCCGAGACAGCGTACCACTAAAAAATACCCATAGTTTTGCCGCAGTACAGTGATGGTGATGTACTCAAGAATGCGGATACCAACCCGTCCGATGTGCCCACGTCCCCGTCGTACCTCCTGAGACCTTCTGCGACCGTATCTCGGCACGCCCACCATCCAGAATAAGATCACAGATGCCCAGGGCAGAGGACGAAAGCCGCGTCACAGGCGCCTTAAAACCAGTCCACTCGGTAGGGACGCAACCTGTTACAAAACGGAGTGAGGTCCAGCGCTCAAAGGATGCATGGGGCTAATCACTCTCTCATCTGAAATCAACCTGATTACGAAAGAAAAAGAATATTTTACGGACCGGATTATAACTAAACGACCTGGCTATCCAAAAACGGAAAACGAATTCAAGTTATAGGGCAGAATGGAGATATTCTGGACCAGGCCAAGGCCCACCCTTTGATGATGATGAATTCTGTATATAAAATATTTAAAAATATATATTAATTGGCTCATGTTAACGCCAATTGACATATATTTTTGAATATTTTCTATCTCTAGCGAAATTTAAAAAAATAAGTCAGCAGAATTTATTTAGTCTATCTGTTAGTTTGTTCGCGAATTACGCCAAACAACTGAAATTATATGAATATCTTTTTTTTTATTTTATCATGTTTGCTAATGCAGTATACGGCAAAACACTGTCAGTTAAATTACTCTAATAACTTTTAACTAAATAAACGTCATAATATTTTAGTAAAATAGCAAAGCATCTAATAGGATTGACACATTTTCGTAGAAAAACAAATAAATATCGATCTTAACATAAAAATACAACAAAATCATTACCTTAATATTTGAAAAAACGAGATAAACAAATATAATAAAAGTATCACAAATGAAATTCCAAAGTTCTTATTGATATAATTTTTTATGCGTGAATAACTTCGTTTTTCCTCACCGCTTACCAGAAACAGTAATACGATATTAACATATAGAATTCATAAATTAAACATTTTATTATATTTTGACAAAGAAAATGAGTGATACAGACTCCATTACATCCACAAGAAGGTATTTATTGTAAGGTCAGAGTGAATCAGTAATTTTCCCCAAACATTCAGGATGTATAAATTCAATCGAAGGCTGATGCGTACAAAATCGATTTTCTAAGAATGACATTCTAACAAAATGGTTTACCTTTTATAATGGTTTCCTAGATATCGATTATTATATTTGTATTTCTTATTATTATATTTTTTTATATAGCTGAAGATTTGAGATTTTTGCACTTTCCAGTAATTATTATGTTTTAAATTTTTTGCTTAGACGCTAAAATGAAGGGAATATATTTTAAAGTTAACAAAGTATAAAATTATGTTTAACATATTCTAAATATATTTATCCAGAATAGAATTAAAAACAGATACAACATTGACTATTAAATTAGCGATGTCGGCAGTGTCTAAAATCTTCAGACAGTCCAATGAATTTTTTTGTAATATTTTTTTTAAACGACTTCTTTTCCAAAAGTAGGAGGCTTAAGTTGGTGAGGTTTAATTTATTTCTTAGATGATTATAGATCGTAACTTTCATTATTTAGACGCCAAATCAGTTTTATTATAAAAAGTCTGATTTTAAACCAGGTGGCTTTTGGGTCGACATCCATTCGGGTAAATTCTTCTAACCAAAGCGGTGCTAAGACACTCCTTTGGTTTTCAAAAGTGGGCCAACTATCCAGGCATTGCCTGTTGAGTAGCAGAACTTAATGTTGGGTTTTGTCTTGTTACCAAGGCGAGGAAATGAAAATATTAAATATTTATTGTTCAAATAGGAATAGAACCCACAGCCGTCGCATTAACAGCCACACGGTGCATTACTCCACCACAAGACTTTTTCTTATAATTAAAAAAAAATAATACGGATGATAATTCAATGTTAAACAGAAAAATATCATACGGTTTTTTTTAATTGACATATTTATAAAAATGAAATTGAATTTCCATCTTCATAATCAGATAAAATATTTGCTTAAATTTATATTTCCATTTCTACGCTCTGGTGTCGAAGCTAAGCGCGGCGTTGAGTTCTTCCGTTCAGTTTCACTCAACACGCAATGCCTCCGCAGTGCGTGTTTAGTGAATTCGGCAGAAAGTGGGGAACGGAGTGTCTTAACACTAGATTCCCTCTGCCTACCCTGCTGTGTGCGGGATACAGCGTGAAGCTGATTTAATTATTTTTTTTATCTCCATAATTATTTACACAAAAAGATTGACTTACACAAAAATCCTTGTAAAACCACATACATACAAATTGGTTCTTTATTAAATTAAAATAAAACATTATTTGTTTGAATACAATCTTGACAGCAATATTAATTGTTAATACATTCAAAATAATTAAGTTAGTATCGTTAATTTTATACTGACCTTAGTCTTAACCTATTCTCAGTTTTATATATGTATATATATATATATATATATATATATATATATATATATATATTTAGTAGGAACAATAATAATATGTAACTATTTTAAACGAGGACGAATTTGGAACAAAAGATTTACTGATAGCAAAAAATTTTTGCGTTATATAATATTTTTATGATAATTTTATAATCTTTAAACGTTATATTGATGGTATCTATCTCTTAAAAAATACTATAAAATTCTATATTTTTAACGATAGGTATTCTTGTAAAATATTTAAAAGTATATAAAAACACGTCTTTTCAATCAATAAATTCGTACTCTTAATAGCATAAATTAAATAATAATAATAAAACGACGTAATTTTGAAACGAGAAGTATAATAAGAATTAAAAGTAAATATTAAGCATATTAGAACTAGAAAACATTTTATATTTAATCGTGGGCGTCGTGATATTTCGAGAGCTAATCTTATTTTCAATCTTCTTATTCATAATAAAATCGTAAAGGATCGGTGTCTGTATATGGAAGATGTTTGTCCGTTCGTCCGTCTGTCTGAGCGTTTATTCACGCTAATATCAAAATCGGCCTAACCTATTCGTATGCAATTTTCACTGCTTGACTCTCGCAAACTTCTGTTAACAAATAGGCTTTAGCCTAATTATTATGAGACTAACACTGAAATATAGAGGGGGCTGTGGAACAACATAAAAGCTGTTTTGATACACTATAAAAGTTATATCTATGTTAAGGTATGTTGTTGTTTTCTTGAATTGGCTAAATCTTTAGTTTTCAATGTTTAGCTGTTTGATATCTTTTGTATGATGATAGAAAAAACTCAAGATGTATAGTAGTAGATGTATGATTATAAAATAGACCGAGTATTCAAGATTTAGGATTCTCAGATGTAAGTTGACACTCTCTCAAGCAACCACGTAGATAGATAGAGATCTGTGAAGCAATATATAATTTTGCGGAATTTGAATTTATGTAAGAAAAATACGTTTGCAGTGTGCCCGCATTTACGGCTTACCTAGACAGTTGTGAAATAACCTAACTTCTTCTTCTATTAAATACGACAATTTTTACAAGTAAAATCAAACCAATTCCCAAAATGCACAAATTATGATTTATTTGCCGTAGAGCCCATTGTAAAAGTTTTATAATATCTCTCTCTTTTTCTCTCTTTCTCACTCTATATATATCTCTCCCTCTCTCGCTCTCTGTCTGTCTAAGAAGGAACGGAATTTAAAGTTAACTAAAATTAAAATATTTTAAGGATTCGATGAATTGGAATGGTAATATGTAATTGATAAACCATATTTTAGTGAAGGTTCAATTCCCACTTGGAGAAATACATTAAATGTTTACATTTAATATTTTCAATTTTAGAGACAAAGCGCGGTGTCGAGTTCCGCCACAACACGCAATGGCCCCGAATTCGGCAGAAGTCCTCTAAGTACCTCTATAGGTATACATTCATATGTATATAAGTAACTCCAATTAATTCCGTAAACAAAAAAAATAAATTGTATGGAGAAGCACTTATTTTTATAGCTCATTAACCTACCCGCAGCTTTTGTTCTTTTAATGAATAGCTATAGCTTTTTTATTTTAAAGCTCTAACGAAGTCTACCGGTCTCTTATTCTACAGTTGGCCTATGGTCTTATCTAATGAGGTAGGATAATATACAGGAAAAAGGATAAAATAATTTTAAATATATAATTGAATGTAGTTATGCGTTAGACTGTATATATTTATATATGATATATTTATGTATATTTGTTATAACCCACAAAGTTAATTTTTAATTGTGTCACAAACATTTCTCTTTTCGTGACTTATTTGTATTCTTCTTTGATTTCAATTTACTAAATGCCGAACCTATATCTTGTAGTAAGAAAAAAAATCACAAATTTTAATAATAATAATAATATAAGGAAATCACCAAAAAACATAAAAAATGTAAGAATTAACTTCTGAGAGTAATGGAAATAAAATCGTTATGTATTTTAGTGTGCTTTACTTGTGCTCCCGAAGGTTGTCCACTTGACCGGTCAACTGTCGAGATTATAATGTTATTTATGAATGTAACAGAAAACAATCACAAGTTGAGAAAACATTTCAATAAGTTAAATTCTTAAATAAATAGCTTTATTTATTTTTAAGGCTATCGTGGCGCAGAAAAACAAATTTACGACTGTAAACGCGACGGTTGTGGATTTGTTTCCTACTCGGGAGAGTGAAATTTTTTAATTTCCATACTTTGATAAAGAGGCAAAGCGCGACGTTGAATTGCGCTATTTAACACGCAATGCCTCGAAAATTTGGCGAAAAGTGGCGGGTGGAAGTGTCTTAACGGGAACGGAACGTCTTAACACTTAGTTCTTATGTTCCCTCTGCCTACCCTGCTTTGTGTAGGATACAGCGTGACGCTAGAAGAAAAACTAGCCTCACGTTTCCTCCAGCTATAGAGCAAACAGAGATAAGTTTTAAGATATTTTGTTCTCCACTTTGCCTTACCAGAGTGGGTCAAAGAGAATATTTTAAATCCGGGAGTGGACATCGAAACCACGACCTTCGCACTTACAGTAAGATGCTGTCCCGCTGCGCTACGATAGCCTCATTCTTAGGTATATACATACAGACATACATACATAAATTGGCACTATTATACTTAAAATATAATATCATGGTTTTGTGATATCTAAAATTTAGATCGTATCAACTCAAATCAACAAGATTTGTCAAGACTTCAGCTTATCTTATAATGTTGGTCTTAATTGAAATCACGATACGTTGAACACCAAAAGCAAAATTAATATAAATTCGAAACATTACAAACTGGGTGTAGGAAGTCACGGCCACGCTCTGTCACAAATAGAATTCTTAGATTTAATATAGTTTAAGATCTTGTCACTAATCAAAATTAATATAAATAATTATATCTAAAAATTTTGAGGCCAGTGGCGCAGCGGCACAAAGTGTGACTGCAAAACCGACTGGTTGTGGTTTCTATCCCCACTCGAGGAGATGAAATATTTACTTAAATTTATTTTTCCATTTCTTCGCTCTGGTGTCGAGGTAAAGCGCGGCGTTGAGTTCTGCCACTCAATACGCAATGCCTCCAGAATTCGGCAGAAAGTGGTTTGTATATATATATATATATATATATATATATATATATATATATATATATATAAATGTAGTTAATTTATTCGCATCCTACACCTACTACACCCACATTATAACTACCCCAATTTACTTTAGTGTGGTTGAAAATACATTAAAATAAACTTTAAATTATAATTAACTAAATTACTAGTGACATATCATTCATTTTATATTCAAAAGTTATTATTATTTAAAGTTATAATCATATTTCACATTACATTAAGTATTCACAAACGAAACTGTTACTACGCTAGAGCCTGTTCCTCCCGTCCCATAGTTCATATGTGTACAAAATATATTACTACTAATAAAATTAGCCATTCCACGAGTATATTGCGTTGTTAGTAACTGTAACTGCGATGGTTGTGGGTTCTATCTCGACTCGGGGAAATGTGTTGTAACTATGCTTAAATTATTTTCATTTCCTTGCTTGTTCTAGGTTCTGGTAAACTTCAAATAGGGCTGAAAGTGACAAGCGGAGTGTTTTTACGCTACGCGGAAAACAACGTGCAGCTGCATTTTGTAGTTTGCAAGTGGAAACTGACCTTTTATGTTCTAAAGTAGGTGGTAAATAAAGAACGCAGTATATTGATACTAGTGTTAGTGAAAATGGAAGAACTTAGGCTATTATTAGATTCAAAAATTATGAAGGTAGCCGTGGCACAGGGGCACGGAGTGTGACTGTAAACACGACTGGTTGAGAGTTCGATCCTCACTCGAGGAAATGAAATATTTATTTAAATTTATATTTCCATTTCTTCGCTCTGGTGTAGAGGCAAAGCGCGACGTTGAGTTCCGTCGTTCAGCACGCAATGCCTTCAGAATTTAGCGGAAAGTGGGAAACGGAATATCTTAACACTAGTTCTCTCTGCTTACTCTGCTGTGTGTGTTAAAGCGAAGCTTAAAAAAAATGGAATATTATATAGATATGATAATATGATAATAGTCGATGTATGTAGATGTACAATGCATTTAAATGTAATTTAAATTTAATATAGTCATATATTATAAATGCATTATAATACATCTACGTACATTTACTAATATTATATACGTAACAACTAACAACAACGTTAGAGTTTCTAATTGATTTTGATAAGCCGCTTTGATGTATGCTTTGTCGGTGTTTAGAGATATAGAACTCGGCATATACCTACTTGTTTTATACTTGTATTTTCATTTCTAGCTGGCTGGTATCAGCTCAGCGTTAAGTTCCCCCACTCAAGAAGCAATGCCTCAAGAATTCGGCAGAAAGTGAGGAGGTCATCTTAATCGGGAATGGAGTGTTAACATTAGTAAACCCATCGTTAGCTACCCATAGGTAGCTTCACAACCTTTGATTATAAATCGTGCCGGTTGTGGGTTCGATCTCCGATTCCGGGGAACAATTATATTAAAACCTCTGATAGATAAAGCAAATTAAGGAAAATAGAGAATGAAATGTGTTAATTCGCTCAATTCGTTAATGCTATCGAGGTATAACGTTACTTTCACTATACAGTTTACAAATTAATAGTTTGCCTTAAAAAACTGCTTCCTTTTAATATATATATATTTTATAATATTGTTTAAAACTTACCTTTTCTACCATTTCAATAAATAATAACTTGAATACCAATAATTAAATAATGTTTTATTTATTTCTATTAAAGCATAGTCACACAAGATACTCTATGATGGATAATACATTTTTATCATGAGTGGAACCTTACTGCTTATATAAACAGAATACACTCTTGCAACCAATTATTATATTATAACAACACAAAAAAATTAATACAAAATTAATTGGCAACCTACCTAAACAGTTACATAAATTAATAAAATAAATGAAAAGCAATCAAAGAAATTCAAAATATCGAAGGGCGTTTCAGCAATTACTTTAATTGAACGGCATACTAATAAGAGTACCGTAAAGTTACTGAGACCTCAATACCTACATATTCGTTTGAAATTGTATAGTGGGTAAAGGTGGACGAAACCTTACTTAGCTTACTTAATTACTTATACAATTATTACATACTTATTTAGAAAACGTATAATATAAAAATTTGACCGTACCGGGACTCGAATACGCGCGGAGCCGAACCCGAGGCTCCTGGTCGGTTTCCAGGAGGCACGGGTTCGAGTCCCGCTACGTTCAAATTTTTAAATAAATATTTTTTAGTCCTAAGTGTGGAACACACTAAAACTTTTAAAATCTTTAAAAATAATTATTACATTTCTTACTAAATGCAACTCTAAAAACCAATCAACTTACAATTTCACAGCACTTGTTCGTCGTTCGTCGTTGTCGTAACCATATAGCACCAACAGTACAGTTGATGAGTCATGGGCGGTTTAAAGTTATTGTAAGTAATTTCTCTCGAGAAGAAAAAGAAATAAAAAAAAATCTAAAATCAATTCTGTGCAGCCATCTAAAATTAACATTATGGAGGGCACGACTCGTCGACCGTACTGTATTTGCAAGTGATTGTGATTTCAAATTCAGGTCAAAGGAATATTTATTATGTATTTAAAACGTTTTGTTTTAGTGTCACGGGATTCCATTTCAAGAAGGAGGAGGTTATAATTTGAGTATATGTACTTTTTTGTTTGTGAATATTCAGCCAATTATTATTGGATTTGGCTGATGAATGATTTTTGGTGGTATCTAATTTTTCAGGGATGGTCCCATATATTTTATAAAAATTGGTTCAGGACTTCTTGGAAAGTTTAATAAAAATAATAAATATATAACTAGTACATCTATCACGTGTAGACTTTTAGTTTTTGTTGAAGTTTGTGAATATATAAAAATGGTATAATATATATAGGAATTGAAGTAATGAAATCGGCCTTTGTTGATTTTAAATAACTTTATTCATTTAGAAGTTGAAAGAGAAGACACTCCCATCTCCAAGCCCAACAATGTCTCAACTCATCAGAAAATTTGAAATCGAACTCACAACCATCCCAATTACCGTTCAACACATCACAACTACTCCACAACAGCCTCAAACTATAGCAAGAAAATTAAAAGACTTAACGGATGCCGCCACTATCATATTACCGGACGAGGGAATCCCCCAAATATTTATCAACATGTTACCAAAACCGCTGGCATAGCGCTACGTTCCACTGCAAATAACAGATAAGCACGTAGCGTGGCCACAGTGAGCCGTGCCTCACGAAATAAATGCGTGATTTATGATTTTAGTGTATAATATACCGGTTGGGATTGCTACACAAAATTTGTGTGTTCAGTGGAATGTTACTTATGAATTGGGATCGCCAGTTCAAATTATTATTATGTATATTGATTGTATAGATAAATGAAGGATCTTTAGATTAACGAACTTTACACACTACCCACAAGCATTCTTAAAGTGGAAAGTGTCTTAATATTCTTTACTAAGAGTGGGAATCGAACTCACAACCGTCCGTTGTGCCCGTTGTGCCCTTGCAACATTACGGCCACAATCTTTATTTCTTCGATTTAGTCACCAAGGGGCCGTTCAAGTATTACGTAAGCAGTTTTTTTTGCAATTATTGACCCACTATATCATCAAAAATAAGCAATCCTCTTAAAAATATTTCATTGAAAACGTCAAAAATAAGCAAACCCAAGACCCCCCCCGCCCCCCTACAGTGCTTACGTAATACTTGAACGGCCTCCAAGACAAAAATCCCGGCGTTGAGTTCCGCCACTTAACACGCAATGCCTTAAAAATTTAATGGAAAGCAGGGAACGGAGTGTCCTAACACTAGGTTCCCTCTGTCTACCCTGCTATATGCGGGATATAGCGTCAAGATGAAAAAAAAAAATGAAGATAAACGAAATCATTTACCGCAAACGTTTCTTACTTAGTATTGTCAAAGTAATAACAGAAGCTAATCTCATATATGACGATAACCTTAACAGTTTTAATATAAATATCAGATCAGTGAGTCAATCGCATATGAAAATGTACAGTACAATATGCACCAACGCAAAGAATTCACATCCGGGTTGAGATGAAACCTTTATAACTTCTCCTGACAATGCCAAAATTAACTGTTCCTGAGATTTCGCTCAATAAAGGACAGAATGTAATGTAATAAACATAACTTACTCGCGCCCATTTCGATCGCAGAATCGAGTCCCGCAATAAATACTTTCTTCATCGATTTGAAATGATCATTCATTTTGGAATATACAGCCGTAAAAATACTCTTAAAGTCGGTTATATAAACGATATATGCTTTAACTGTTGGTGCATTATTTTTATTTGTGTCTAATGTATATATGAGGCCAGTCGTGGCGCAGGGGCACAAAGTGTGGCTGTAAAATTTACTGGTCGTGGGTTCGATCCTCACTAGAGAATGAAATATTTACTTAAATTTACATTTCCATTTCCTCGCTCTGGTGTCGAGGACAAGCGCGGCGTTGAGTTCTGCCACTCAACACGCAATGCCTCCAGATTTCGGCAGAAAGTGGGGAACGGAGTGTCTTAACACTAGGTTCCCTCTGCCTACCCTGCAGTGTGCGGGATACAGCGTGAAGCTGATTTGATTTTTAATGTATATATGTGCGTATATAAGTTTATATTAAACGGTGTAAGATGTTGTTTATAGGTATGTATCGAGTAATGAAATGTTATTATAAATATTTATTAGCAGAGTTAGCAGAGCCCAGTGTTATGACACTCCGTCCCCCACTTTCCGCCGAATTCTGGAGGCATTGCGCTTTGAGTGGCAGAGCTGAATACCACGCTGTGCTGATACCAGAGGGAAAAAAATAAATATAATATTAAATATTTCTTTTCGTCGAGTAGGAATAGAACTCACAACCTGTCGCTTTAACAGTCACACCCCTATGCCACGAATGGCCTAATAATATAGAGTATATACTTATATATCAATATATAAATGTAACCAAAGTATATACTCATACAGTGTACAGTGTAGTAGCATTCGTGATTCAAATAGTGACACATTCTTTGAAAAATCCTTTCTAATTACTTAGCAATTCGCAATACCCTTTTTGCATAAAGTTTACATTATAAAATGAATTTATTATAAAGAAGCAGGAAGGGCAGCAGTACAATATGTATAATATTATAAATAATATTTAATAACATCTATATATCTTAAACTTATCTACAATCTTAAGTACAGCATTTAATTTGTGTAATGGGTGACAAGAATTTAATTTCATAATTAAAATTGAAAGAAAAATTGTTGGATTTTACTTTTATTTACATTACTACCTGCCTTGTAATGTTGTCATCGTTTTTTTTTTTTGTTATTTTAAGTTCATTCCTCTATACATACGTATACTGATTAAACAAGTAATAAGTACAAGTAAATCAACTTCGCTGTATCGCCCGCACACAGCAGGGTAGGCAGAGGGAATCCAGTGTTTAGACACTCCGTTCCCCATTTCCCGTCGAGTTCTGGAGACATTACGTGTTGTGTAGCGGAACTCAACGCCGCGCTTTGCCTTGATACCAGGGCGAAAAAAGGAAAATATAAATGTAAATAAATATTTCATTTCCTGGAGTGGAGATCGAACCCACAACCAGTCGATTTTACAGTCACATTTTGTGCCCCAGCGGCACTACTGGCATGAGTACAAGTAAAACACAATTATTTTGATCTCTATGTTGCACAGACTAAAGTCTATAGAATATAAGATAACCATTTAACTAGTACTATTTAACTAGTGAATAAAATAAAAACATATATTTTAGGTATAATATAATATCAATTTTAATTTATCACCATAATCGTATATACGGATGTAACTAATTTATTTGCCGTTTCATTTGTTTTTTCTTTCTTATATATAGTATTTGTTATAATACCAGAAAATCCCTAATCCTGGTAAGATCCCAGTTCTATATCATAAAGACCAACACCGCACCAGCAGCTCCCCTGGTGTTACACACGGTTGTGGGCGGCGGTGATCACATACCATCAAATGACCCCCACGATCATTTGCTTTGTCTTTAAAATAAAAGAATATTATAATAATTTTATAAATATAATTTTAATAATATTAATAATTTTAATTTAGAGGCCAGTCGTGGCGCTGCGGCACGAGGTGTGACTATAAAATCGTCTGGTTGTGGGTTCGATCACCACTCGAGGAGATGAAATATTTACTTAAATTTATATTTCCATTTCTTCGCTCTGGTGTCAAGGTTTGAGCGCGGCGTTGAGTTCTGCTACTCAACACGCAATGCCTCCAGAATTCGGCAGAAAGTGGGGAACGGAGTGTCTTAACACTAGGTTCCCTCTGCCTACCCTACAGTGTGCGGGATACAGCGTGAAGCTGATTTATTTATTTATTTTATAATAATATTAATAATATTAAGGTCGGGGTTTTGTGCTTAAATTCAGTAACGATGAAAGTAAGTGGAAAATAGAGTGTGTTGACACTAGGCTCTCTGCATACCGTCAAACCAACACATTTTTCAGCATTTAAACGTTATGTTTGTATGTACCAAAAATACAGGAGGAATTAGAAGTATATTGAGTTAATGGACTATAACATAAAAGTTATAAGACGATTATTTCAACTTGCTGATACAAGAACTGCCACGATAAGGGTTTCCTAAGTTCCATATTTCGAGAGAATTTGTCGGTAGCACCTCCACCTTCATCAATCAATCCAGCCAGTCGGGACGCTTAAGCGACAGAATTACTTTTATATCAGATCTTTTTGAGATGTGCCTGAAATATTACCTCATTCAGCATTTCGGAGCTATGTAGGTATATAGCGAAGTTGCAGAGTTCATTTCCTTAGCGAATGGTTGGAAGTAAACGTTTTTTCTTATAATGACCTGATTTGTGGATCTCTTTAACGTCACTTTCGATCTGAATTCGTTTAATTTTATATGTTCGAGTATATCTCTGCAAAATATTATAATGCTTATGAAAAAATATTATGATTTTCGAAAGTATTATTTGAAAACAAATTAATATAGGTGTTTCGTATTAATTTGCTTTATATAATAAGGCTTTGTCCATTTCAAATATCAACAGTCGCTACTTTTTTTTTATTTAGTAATTTTTGTCTGCGGTAGAACCGCACTGCATGGTCAATTGAAAATAACTAGGAGTTGTATACGGCACATAAAATATTTTAAGTCCTCGAAGTATTTCTGTCCTTAGATACAGTGGCCGTCTTCGATAAGAGGACTATTCCAAACAAAAAGATTTTTTGTTAATTCAAAATATTAGTATACACAATAATATATGTATATATATTATAATGGTAGACCGCGTCCGTTGATACACGCGAATTGTGGGATGCGACGGCGACACTTTCTGATATGCAACAAAGAATATATATATATTTTCGCGAAAAATATATAATATATATAACGCGCTCAATCAAACAAATTCCTTCTATTTTATAATATTATAGTAAAGAAGTATAGATAACAAATATTTTGTATTTGAGGTAAATTGCTCACTTTTCCTTATTAAAAAAAAATTATAATCCTACTTTGTTATCATCTTAGTGTAAGCCAAAAATATAATTTTAAAAAATATATGGTAAATAAGGTGTAGGTACCGCGTCTATGTAAAAAAAAACATGTCTGATTTTCTAGGCAGTATCAACTGTAGCTAACATCTTAGCTAGGTGTAGGTTCTAAAATAAAGACCTACTGTGGGCCTACGTGACCGAGAGCCGATTACACGGATAACCTTAAAATGGAGTTTCCTTTAGAACAACAATATTGCTTGGGGAAAATCTAAACAAACGTTTTTATAATATTAGCAATGTTATATACAACGGCCTGGTTATTTTCAACCCAAAATTAATTTAGCCAATTTCAGTTTTATATATTATATTTTACAATATTTTTATATTTGTAAACTAGAGGGCACGCGCAGCTTCGCCCGCGTATTTGCACCCTTAGTGGTGACTTCTCAAAAAAAACCACGAAACACGTGTTCAATAAAATATTTTAACAGTCTGAATTTAATTTTTTATAAAAATCGGTGGCAATTAAAAGATTTTGCCATATAAACTTTCAACCCCTTATTTGAACCCTTAGGGGGTGAATTCTTAAAAACCATGAAATACGTGTTCAATGAAATATTTTTAAGAGTCTGAATTTCAAATTTTATAAAAATCGGTGCAGATTAATTTTTTTTTCCATACAAACTTTCAACCCCTATTTCATTCCTTTAGGGTTAAAATTTTTCAAATTTCCTTCTTAGTGGATGTCCAGAATATGAAAATAAACATCTGCCCAAATCTCACGTTTCTACCATCAGCGGTTACGGCTCTGCGTGCGTCTTACCTCAGTCAGTCAGCACAAGTCCTTTTATATATATAGATTATAGTGCTGGTTGTATTATTTAGTAGTGCAAGTGAAACGAGAAAAATGTTATGTGAAATTTGAAAAAAGGAGAAGAAATTTGAAACAAAAAATGTCACTAACGCTATGTGTACGGCTAGAGCCAACTTGTCAACCATGGTAGCGTCGGTTTCTTATATAGTGAAACTATCACATACATTAACACACACTCAAATATATGATTACACGTTCACGTTTACACATGTCAACACATTCTCAGATGTCAATGCACATACACTCTGGTTGATACACATTCATTTAATATATCAACACATTTACCCCCGATCACACACATGTGACACGCACACACGTGAACACACATTCACACATCTCAACACGCATACCCAAGTGTAAACACGTCTTCTTCTTCTTCTTCTTCCTGTCCTTAGTCCCAGCTTTTGTGACTCACTCACTCATCAAAGACCTGATCTACTTCTAGATAATGTAGTAAGCATAATACTTGGTAACAAGCAGAATATTATACTACGTAGGAAAAAATTAAAATCTAAAAATTATTGATAACTTTTATCTAGAAATTAAAAAATAAAGTTTTAAAACATGGAGATTAACTTTAATCTCCATGTTTTAAAACTTTATTTCAAACTTTATTACATATTTACTTTATTATATACATTCTCTAGAATGTAGGAAAATAAAGTGAGTTTAATAAGAATTGTAATGTATTAATAAATAATAGTTATAATATTTTTAACATTTTTAAAGTGTTATTCCACACTTATTTAGAAAACGTATGAAAATTTGAACTTAGCGGGACTCGAACACGCTTCCCCTGGAAACCGACCGGGCGCTCTGACCACTAAGCTTTACGTTCTCATCAAGCTACGTCGATTTTTTTATATATCTCTGTAGGGAGATTTGTAAAAATCTCCCTACAGAGATGCTAACAACATAAATAAATTGTAACAAGCGTATCAAATTACTTAGTTATAATTCTATTACAAACTATAAGAATATTCCACAAAAAAAAAGTGAAACGAGTGTCAAGTTTAATATTGAATAATGCTTCGTTCTCGTTGTCACCGATCTAGGTGGTGGTGGTGGTGGTGGTGGTAAGGGTGCCAAGTTCTGTTTTTGGGTTTCAATTTGTCTCCCATTTCACATTTCAATATATTATATAAAATCAAGTATGCAATATGTATGTTAATAATAACATTAGCAATTAATTAAATCACTAAATAGTGGCGTATTAATTCTAACTAAAATATACAATTAGCCGGAAACTATACAAGAAGCGACAAATTTATATTATTATTATACAGCGGAAGTTTAAATTATTATAATGAAATATATTTTAAAATTTTATAGTTTTTAAAAAGAAGATAATGTTAATATTTTCAAAATTATTATTAATATATTTGTATAAAATATATTAATAGTAACGTCGCCGGCAACTTTATTGGCGTAGACCTTAAGACAGACAATAAATGAAAAATACATTTTTACTTATTTAGAAAACGTATATTTTTTTAACGTAGCGGGATTCGAACCCGCTCCAAAACCAGGCGCACTGACCACTAAGCCATACGTCCTGCTACGTTCATCAGAACGTATAGCTTAGTGGTCAGAGCACCTGGCCGTTTTCGAGAAAGCCCGGATTCGAGTCCTGCGTTAAAATTTTTATACGTTTTCTAACTAAGTATTTTTCTTTCCTAAGTGTGGAATAACACTAAAAAAATATTAAAAAATCAATTTTTTTCCTGTTACCATAGAAATTTCGAGAAATTTTCTTTTAATGCTCCTAGACACTCCCTAACCTGACATGCAAGCCAATTCTCAACTTTTTAAGAACAGTAGTTTTGTAATTACCAGGTATTTAGTAACGGAAGGAGTTTCATATGATCTTTAAATACAAAAACCATTTTTTATTTGTGAAGGTGACACGTGACAGCGTGTAGCTACCACAAGAAGCTGATTAAAATATAAACATACTATAAATTCTAATTTTGCCAATTAATTAAATTTTTTGAACAGTTATATTTTGACTATTTAAATAGTTATATATATTATAAAGTTTTTTTTATTTCTAAACTTATTATTAAAAGTTCATTGAAAAAATCAGTATATATAATATTTAAATTTTGAAAAGTATGTTTTTTACAATAAAAAAATGTAAATACATTTTAAATATTAATTGTGGCCAATCATGGCACAGGAGCACAAAGTATATACGCGACTGGTTGTGGGTTCGATCCCCATTCGAAGAAATGAAATATTTATTTAAATTTATATTAAATTTATTTTTTATATAACAAATAGACAGATAGTAAATGTCTGCCTCTGTCTGTGTCTAACATTTGGTTCCCTCTGTCCACATATTATGTAAGGGTAAAACTGAGTTATTCTGCTATAGTATCTTATTAATCTCATTCGTCTAATATACTGACTACTTAAACATAAAACGGTATTTAACATCACATGTATTACGAGTATATGCCAAATATGAAATCACTAGCTGTTTAATTTTCGCCTTCGAAAGAGCCGCTCTTGTTTTTTTTTAAGAAACATGTACCAAATAAAAAAATGTTTAAAATATTAAATAAATAGTATTCTCTCTTGCCAAACGATAATTCTTAGTAATTATCTTAGTGTAGCGGAAATTTGTAAAAAACTCCCTACAGAGATGCTAACAACATAAATAAGTTGTAACAAGCGTATAAAAATTTCGACGTAGCTTGATGAGAACGTATGGCTTAGTGGTCAGAGCGCCTGATCGGTTTCCAGGAGACGCGGGTTCGAGTCCCGCTACGTTCAAAATTTAAACGTTTTCTAAACATGTATTAAACTTGTGCCAATTATACGAGTAAAGATTTCTATATACTCATCAAGTTACTTCCAGTCATTTATATTGTTTTTTGAATCACTTAATTAAATAAACATAGAAAAATTCTAAAACTATAAATAACAATATGTTCTAATATAAACTAACTACCGATCAGCTCGCGGCTTCGCTTGCGAAATCACGAAAGCATTTGTGTTTTTATAAATATGCTATAGATTCAAACGCGGCTTCACTCGCTTTAACTTTTTTTTATATTAAAGGATAATAATCTAATTTTATTTTTTTATGAAATGCGTTTCGTTATATAAGTGGGGAATAACATTTTAAAAAATGTTTAAAAATAAATAAATAAATAAAATGACCATCCATTACCTATAAGAATACATATTCATGTATAAAAAATATATGTATAAAGGTTCATGACAATCGCTTAAGTAGTTTTGTTGTAAAGCGTAACAAACAAACGTACATTCACATTTATATTATTAGTAAGAAAATGTGGATATAGGAAATTATTGCTTGTTGACAGCAAGTAACAAAGTGAACTATTAGATTTTAATGTTAGCTACATACTATATGCAATATTACGCAAGATTATAGTAATAATTAATTCGATTTAATGTAATGAACTCGTCTTACAATATGCGTCTATCATAACCAGTATGTCTGGTGGAGTCTTACAACGAATATATGCTGTAGGTACTAGTTGCGCGGCGTGGTTTTACATGCATTAGTCCTGAATATATTCTTCTAAGCTGCCTGTGTAATATGTAAGCTATCAAATCATAAATTTATCCTCAAGTGTCAATTTTTATTTTCTTCGCTCTGGTAACAAAAAAAAGCGGCGTTGAGTTACACCACTCAATACGCAATGCCACGAACATTTGGCAGAAAATGGGGAACCGTGTGTCTTAACACAAGGTTCCCTCTGCGTACCCTGATAGATGGGGCATACAGCGTGAAGCTAAAAAACCGTGAAATGGGAAAAAAAAAAAATTAAATTAAATTAGCTTCACGCTGTATCCCGCACATAGCAGGGTAGGCAGAGGGAACCTAGTGTAACACACTCCGTTCCCCACTTTCTGCCGAATTCTGGAGGCATTGCGTGTTGAGGGGCAGAACTCAACGCCGCGCTTAACCTCGACACCAGAGCGAAGAAATGGAAATATAAATTTAAGTAAATATTTCATCTCCTCGAGTGGGAATCGAACCCAGAACCAGTCGGTTTTGCAGTCACACCTCGTGCCGCTGCGCCACGACCGGCCTCAAAATTAATAAAATAAAGAATAAGAAAGAATTAATAAAATATATAATACTATATAGAGATTAGTTATATAAATTTTTAATATCTCTTCAAGATTCTTTAAAAAGTAAAAAAAAACCTATGTTGCAATGTAGCTTAGCTAAACAATCGGTTCAGTAGATTTTCATTAGCCAAAAGTCCTAAAAGTTGTTTAAAATCGGGGCAAATTACTTCTTTCTAGCAAGCTTTAATTTTACATATATAATTTACGGGCTATTTCAAGACTCCTTATAAACACCCAGACCTATTGGTCGATAGCTCAAATATCCTCACAGACAGAGATGTACCTATATTTGGCGCTACCTCTGAAAGGGCCCCTTTTTCAAGTTTATGAGTACGCATACTGTCTTAACTACACATTAGATTAATAGTCCTCAAAATTTCAGCTTTGCTAAAATAACGTAGGTCTGGGGGCCCTGGGATCTGGGCTATATTAATAGTTAAACATACATTATACAGGCCTACATAAAACTTAAAATTTTCTAAATTGTTAATTATAATACATATGTATTATAATTAACAATTTCGAAATATAGTCCTAGTTCTAAGAAAATGTTTACAAATATAATTTCGGTTCAACTTTAAATTAATCTGATTACCTTTAAAAGGATCTAGGCAATATCCATTTTAAATACGCTATAAATCACTAACAATAATTTACAGAAGATTTTATTACCCATAAAACCTTGTAAAGGAGAACAAAAATGTTGCCATCAAGAAAAAAATAGTTTTTGTTTAAAATATCGAAAAACTATAAAAACTTTAAATTATTATAAAGTTTAAAAATGCGATTTAGATAACGACATTATTGTTAACGACAAAAAATGTATTTAAAGGAAGAAGTTATTTAAAAAAACTATATTTATTGATTTTTAACCTTTAATCAATGTATTCTCAATACGTATATGGTATCATACGTATTTGGTTTTAATTCAATAGATATTTTTATTATATTTGTATTAAATTAAACATATATATTTTCGTTGAGTCGGCGTTGAGTTCCGTCACTCAACACGTAATGCTTCCAGAACTCGGCGGAAAGTGGGGAACGGAGTGTTTCAACACTAGATTCCCTCTGCCTACCCTGCTGTGTGCGGGATACAGCGTGAAGCCGATTTTTATATTTTATTAAAGAAATAATGAACAGACGCCATAGCGCAGTGGGACCAATACACCAAATTTCAAAAACTAATTATAATACTAACCAACTTAACATAACCATTTTAACATTACTATTCTAGTTTTGGAGCACGGAGTAGACCCTAATAATTAATGTCTTGTAAGCGCAAGTCGGAACTATCTCTAGGCGTGGAAGCCAGTGGCATCTGACATATCCAATTAACACCGCATCCGACTGGCTAATATAGCAGCTATCCTGGCTTTGATTTCTTCAAAGGACTCCGGAGTCTAGTAGTTGAGTGTTGGAAGCACGTATGTAATTTAATTTGGGATAACAATTTATTTATAAAATTAGTGGTAATAACCATAATTACTAATTAATTGCGGCGTTGAGATCTGCCACTCAACACGCAATGCCTCCAGAATTCGGCAGAAAGTGGGGATCGGAGTGTCTTAACACTAGGTTCCCTCTGCCTACCCTGCTGTGTGCGGGATACAGCGTGAAGCTAATTTTATTAATAACCATAATATTATGAGTAATTTTCAAGAACGTAAAAATCGCATTTGCTACCTAAATGTTTGTTAATTCCAATAATACCAGATAATACTCGAATTCCAGTAATACGAAATCTAATTGTAATTGACGTTATATATTCCAGAATTACGGTTGCTTACCGCAATTACTACGCCGAATTACCAATAAATCTTTATATAACGGAGCCATTTACAAGAATTGTTTATTTCATGAAGTGAATTTTACATACAATAGGTACACGATAATATATAGCTAAGAATATTGACAGGTTTGTTATATATTATTGTTCTTTTATAAGAACTTATTGATTGAATTTTAAATAAATATCAATAAATCTTGCTTTTTAGGGTTCCGTACCTCTTAAGGAAAAACGGAACCCTTATAATCACTTTGTTGTACGTCCATTTGTCGGTCTGTCTGTCAAGTGCCTTTATCTCAGGAACTTTTGGAGATATCGAGTTGAAATTCAAACCATATACTATATATAGGTGTACGGTCTCTTGATTTCCTGAAAAAATCATATTTCTAAATTTCCTTAAAAAAAGATATGATACGGACGTTTATATCGCAAAAACCGGTAACTGCGACTGCGACTCTATAAATGGAAAAAAAATTATGGGGTATTTCCGGTTGACCTAAAATTATGAAATTAGGCAGCTAACATCTACAAGTGGTGCTAGTTCAGGAAAAAAATGTAAAAACTATATTTTTGTGGTTAAATCCTTAAAATGGGGGCAAAATTTGGTATTAAAGCCTAGTTCAAGTGAGGTATCACTTGAAACGGCTTGATGTGCATATTCTAATAAAGCACCGTAAAATTAAGTTTGTTCAATTTTATAAGTTCTACTTCTCGTTGACATACAATGCAGAAATTGTCGGTATGCTAGGTTGAATCGCTTTTGACTAACTTTTTAAATAAAATATTTTCTAAAAGCGAATCAAACTAGATAAATATCTAATATCCTCATGTAACAGGATAAGCTTAGATACCTAATAGGTGATAATATATAGTTTCGATCTCTATTTTCCGGCTATTTATTTTAATTGCGTGTTGGGTAATAGCTTCTTTGATGTTATAATTTATTTTAAAGTTCCTATATTACAAATATAAACATTCTTTCATATGCAATTCAATACCAAAACAGTCGTATGAAATCATAACCACCCAAAACGATGTCCCATATACACCATAACTAATCATAAAAATATAATATAAAAAACATAATAATATTATATAAAATTTATTGTTTCTTGTAACTTTTTCCGTGTTATGTTACAAAATGTCTTTTGACACCTTTTTAGCACAGCTGGAACATATCCAAATAAGACAATTTTGTGTTAAATTTCTGTAAAAAAAAATATTTTAAAGCATAGTTTTCTATTTTAATAAATAAAATTATTATTATTTTTATTATTACATATTTGTATTAAACAAAACTGATTGCTACAATTGATAAATTATTTACATAAACGCAAATCTAAAATATTTTCATAGTATATGATTTAATGAAATAATGCTAATGGATTTGAACCTTTTTAACCAAAAGATCTCATGACACGTGATCTCGCGGCACGGCGTGCGAATGTACACGAGGCGATTATGGGTACGATTCCCACTTGGGGGAATGAATTATTTTTATTCCTCGTTTCGATAGCGCAGCGTTTAATCCAGCCACGTCTCCATAATTAGGCGGAAAGTGGGAAACGGAGTGTCTCAACAAAAGATTGCTTCTGTCTTCCATGTTACGCAGGATTACAATATAAAGCTAAAAAAGTACCACATAGTTTGAACCACGATCAACAAGCACAGCAAACATAACCTAACAATTAAGCGCTCCGCTCTTGATCTTCTACTAAGATACATTATATGTAAGATTGGAAGCTAAACCCAAACAATTCCACCAATTTAAAAACAAAACCAAAGCAGGATTAAAAAAAAAACATGTCGCCCAAGTAGAAATCAAACCCATAAACACGTCGTTAATTCAAACAATTTTCAACTGCACCATATTATCGTATTCAACACTTCATCTAATATAACATAATTTACATGTCCCATATAGCACTTTCCAGGCCACTGGCACGTCAATAAATCTCGTCGAGTGTTGTATTTAATTGAGGTCGGGTTGCTGTGGGTAGTAAAGAAATTGTTAAGTGTTAACCTCATTAGAATTAAATTTTACAGGCGTATGCATTGTTACGAAAGACTTTTATGTTTTTTTTTCTTTAACTTTCCTTGATTTAATTACCCACTTACTTAATTTTACAGCTTAGAGATATTTTGAGATGTTTTTGGATTATTTATATCGGTTTTTTATTGTAGTATAAAATTATAACACATCCTTGTGGTACGAACGACGAGTAGGTACTTTTTACCGTATTAACAAAATTATTGTGGGTTTTGTTTTAAAAATATCACAGAAAATAAAGTGAAAAACGTTGGTCTGTCCTATTTATCAAGTAAATTTGTTATTTTTCCCAAATAGTACGATTTGAACCCATAATCACCGCTATTAAATACTGAACAAATAATGCTTAATATAGCCATAGTAAACATTCAAAGATTATAAATTACAAATTTAATATTACTTAACTTGGCTGAGACATCTAGAACATTCATACAAATCGATAAATTAATAAAAAAAAACAATAACGTCGAACAACTTAGTTATGTAGTGTAGACCCATTCCTAATTTATCTTAGATTAGAGTCGCCACTCGCGTATCCGTGTAGGTTCCACATAATTTTAGCAAAACATTAGTCTATAATTTAATTAAATTTATTGTATAATAAAAATCATTTTAATAAATCAAAATGGCGTCGTAATGGCAGACTTGGTATTAAATGCTTGTAAAAACTGTCTAGTGTTCAATATTTTACATTGATTATTTTATCAATTTCTTTTCTGTTCTTTTAGTTTCACGCTGTGTCCTTATACATAGCGGGGTAGGTAGGGGAAGCCTGGACCTGGTGTTAAGGCACACTTTGTTCCCACCCACTTTCTGCCAAATTCTCGAGGCATTGCATGTTGAATGGCGGAACTCAACGCCGCGCTTCGCCTCGTTACCATAGCGATAAAATGGAAATATGGATTATTTCACTCCCCTGATTGCAAATTGAACCCACAACCGTCGCGTTTACATACTACGTCGCGTAAACGCCCGTGTCTTTAATTGATTGATAGAACAAAAGAATAACCTTGAATTATCAGAGAGATGCGTAAAAATTTATTAATTCGAATTAATACTTATTACACATCGAATACAAACACACAGGCAAACATTATTTTTTTCTCGGCACAAAGATTTTCTTTTCAGTTTAACGCTGTTTCCCGCCTATAGCACGGCAGGCAGAGCGAACCTACCGTTAAGACAGTTCGTAACCCACTTCCCGCCAGATGAGGCCATTGCGTGTTCAGTGGCGGAACTCACCGCCGCGCTTTGCCTTGTTACCAGAGCGAGAAAATGAAAATATTCATAAATAATAATTTGTTTTCCCGGAAACCCGTAACCGTCGCATAATAGTCACATGCTAGTCTCACTACACCACGATGGACAAAATGATATCTCAAATAAAATATCTTTCATGGCACCAAAATTCATTTTAATAATAATATTTGACAAAAATTAATACGTAATGCATATATTATCACGTTTCATTCTGATTCTGATCTGAATAATCAGATATCAGAGTCAAAGCCTAATTGAACCACAGGACGCCAAAATTGAATTTTTCATATTAAAATTACGATGTAAATCACTTTTATGTGTAGGTTTAGTGATAAAAAATTTAAATAAGAACATTCGTTATATATTTAACGTCCTTGTTTATATAGCTCTATATATCATTTGTTTTTGCGACTATTTTTTGAGAATTTAGCTATTTCAAGTATTATTTTCTCTTATTAGTGATTAAATAGATAAAGCAAACTACTCTAAGTCTAAGCATTTTTTTTATATATGTTACACATGTTCTGCATATTTTTATCATGAATTTCATTGCAAAAATTTATTAATTATTTTAAAAAAAAATTCACGCTGTATCCAGCACACAGCAGAGTAGGCAGAGGTATCCTAGTATTAAGAAATACAGTTCCTCACTTTCTACCGAGTTCTTGAGGCATTGCGTATTGAGTGGTGGAACTCAACGCCGCGCTTTGCCCCGACTCCAGAGGGAAGAAATGGAAGAAATGTAAATAAATGTCAGTTAATATTTTATCCCCTCCGGTCGGATTCTAGATATAAATGTCGAGTTGCGAAATTATATATATATATGTGTGTGTGTATAATATATATATATATATATATATATATATATATATATATATATATATATATATATATATATATATATATATATATATATATATATATATATTAAATAATATTATTGTATGATATAACATAGTTATATCATACAATAATATTATTTACGATACATAAAAAAAACGACATGGCAACGCGACGCATCGCGACGGCGTCGCCCATAAAAATGTAATATAGCAAAAGACCCGATGTCCTGTCCAGCTGGTTTGATGCCTTCTCTTATTAAGGTGCTATTAAAATTCGGTGATCTATTATAATCAGAGCGTGGCAAGGTCGTCTCTGACGAGATTCCGCGAATACCTCGCCCGTATCCGTCATAAAATGGGATCTCATTAGAGAACCCACTAAAATTAGAACTTGTATGGCATAAAGACTTGCGTCCTAAAATTTTGAGTGATTTTAAAATATTTACGTGTTTAATTTAAGTCGTTTATGTTGTATTTGCAGTGGAGGTTTGTTTAGCTTCAACCTGAATCCTGGATATAGCCGGGCAGACAGAGGGAACCTAGTGTCAAGACACTCCGCTTCACGCCGTATCCCGCATACAGCAAGGCAGGCCTGCTGTGTGCGGGATACGGCGTCAAGCTAACTTAAAATATATTTCTTTTTTATTCAAATAAAAAAATCGTGAGTTTTTTTGTTATTTTTATCACGTTTTTATTATTAGATTAACTTGTATGTAATAAAAAATGGTAAAACTAAATTTAAACTACTTTATATTATTTATAATATTTGTATATTAAACTTGAAAGTTATAAATATGTAGATTAGATAATAAAACAATACACAATAGTGGTACTGTTAATTAGTAAATCCACTAATAAACTGTTCGAAATTTAGTCTCCAAGCACATTCTATGTCCATGGGCGTATCTAGAGATATTTTGTGGAGGGAAAAGGAATTCAGATTTGAACAGATACGTTCGTGTAAATGTTGTTATTTTTTATTTTTTTGGGGCAAATTTTTGGGGTGGGCACCAGATTATTATGGGCTGGGTACGTACGCTATCCTTATTCCTACACCCATGTCAATAGCACTTGCAGCTCTTGATGAAGAGAAGCGCCGTGTGCCATTTTAAGACTTTTTTCTAATTAGGAGCGATTTTTGTATTTATGTTACATCTTTAGCAAAATATTATCAGATGACCTTGTGGAATTTTTGATCGACTATAAATATAATAAAAATAATATATTCATAAAATTGTAATAAACAAACACTATATATAACAGAATTAATCTGTCATTTACAACATAATTATTATAATAAGCGTGATATCGTATAATTAAAAAAAATAAAATTTCATATATTATATTTAATTAATAGTAACATTATTTCTCAAAGTCACAAGATCAATCAATTTCGATTAAATTAAGGTTAAATAAAAATAATATGACAAAATTCGCAAATTCTTGTTTTGTCCATTTGATCAACGTTTTTTTTTTGGCAAATTCTTAAAGTTTATTTTTTGTTAGTCTTTTGTCTTTTCTATATGAAAAATCCCCAATCATTCCTTATACAATCATAGATGTTCCTACAATTTTACTTTTAATAAGTTCCTAAAAATTACAAGGAATAATGATATTACAGTCTTAATACTTTTTATATGAGTTGTAGTGTCAACTTTTACTCTACTTAGGTCCCGGTTCGACGCAGTGAGAGGGCCAATCACCCCTGCGTAAAAAAGCTACAAACTTAGTGGTCTTTGCCCTCTAGCGGGACGGTAATAACTTTAGGGCCCAAGTCAAATTCAAAATAAGGTCTCTTACTACGAGTCCCTTTGTGTTTTTAGTCACGATCGAGTAAGTCATTTAGAATGATACTAACATAATTAATTTGATCAAATTTATGATATTTGATAGTTTCTAATGTCCCTTCATATTATTTTTAAATCATCATGAATTAAAGTTTAACATTAATTAGTAATTTTTAAATGTTTACCTTAATAAGGTCAAAATTTTGAAAAATATATATTGAACTTAGAAAAATATATATTATATAATATATTATATTTGATTATAGGAAATCTTAAAGCAGTTTTTGATTGAAGCAAGAGCCTATTAACGATTGTCACTTTACTTTTTATATCAATAAAAAAAGAAATTACTTTATTTTAATAAAGCCCTAAACTTAGTAAAAATAATAAAGTAAGGAAACTTGATGTTAAAACAATCCATTTCCCCGTTTGCATGTTGAGTCGCGGAACTCAACGCCGCGCATTGGCTATCTATCCTAAGAGCACAAAATGTAAAATATTGAGAATTTAATAACATAACAATATTCTACTACGATGACTACCTACGACATATACGACAATAGTAAAACTTGTACTTCCACTGTAACTTTACTACAGAAATCGTAGTACGGGTGAAGCATCATAATTGATTCACCATGTATGGACGTTACATTAGCGACGTAAATACTTAAATACATAAATATTAAAACTATATTTAATCAAGTTTAGTACTAATAAATTATTAAATCGTCGACGGTACCTAAAAAAAATGACTTATAAGAAAATATAAGCTTAAACAGTGTTGTATTGTATAGCACGTTAAAAAAATTGTCCAGCCTAAAAAATATATTAAAAAAAAACAAATAAAAAAACATCATCTTCTTTCAGTTAGTAAAATAATTATTTTAAGTAAATTATTTATCAATTTTTTTACCTTTTCTTGACTAAAAACTATATAATATCAACCCAAAATTACTGTGCAAATAGACTCAGTGTATTTCACAATAATTTTACCACGATTATTAAGATCTTCAAAAAAAATTTTCCTATGTTAATAATATATTTCATATTAGACATTACATTAGTAATAATATATAACTTCTGACTTATTCAGGTTATACAAAAAACAAATGTTCTTCAAATAAGATATATACAATACAAACCTACACGTAAATATCTTCTACCTTTTCACTGGTCGTATTCCAGTCTACTCTAAGCTGGTAGTAATTTACAAGGAGCGTGTGCTATCTAGCCCTAGAGACCCATCCAGTGGTTAGAACAGTTATCACTGAGTGCAATCACGTATTAAATATTTACAGATAATCACCATAAAGCGGGTTAACTTGATGCTACCATTCGAAAATTATATAGTAACAGCTAGATAGGTACTATAGGCATATTAATTAAGTATTCATATTACATTACTACATACATACATTGTATATCTGACAACGAGTCTATGCTGAGCTTTGCATTTGTGTGAGTGTTCATATATATATTGTAGGTGTGACATTAGCTATCAAGCGCAGCGTATGCCTTGTTTGGCCTAAACCGGTTTATACTACATTTTGACAACCGCTCTACTTCTCATGCACTGATGGTAGAGTCACTTAAATATTTTTAATATTTGATTAAGTATAAGAATTAATAATAAATTAATTTATTTAATTTAAAAAATATAAAATTTATATTTTAATTTCTTCGCTCTGGTGTCGAGGCAAAGCGCGACGTTGAGTTCCGCCACTCAACACGTAATGCCTCCAGAACTTGGCGGAAAGTTAGGAACGGAGTATCTTAACACTAAGTTCCCTCTGCCTAAGCTGCTACGTGCGGGATACAGCGTGAAACTGATTTAATATTAAAAAAAATTAAAATACAGATCGTACGGCTGTCACTATAAAACAATGAAAAAATATATATGACGACGCATAAAGGACGAATAAAGTTTCGTGGTCACGACGCTGTTATTGATGATAGTTATAAAAGAACGATTAATTATTAACACAAACGACACATGAAAGGGTGAGAACTCATAGTTCTCAGAGGTGTAGAACAAATCATATATTTTTTGCTTGTTTATTTCATTTTACTTTAATAATATACCTCATTTTTAAAAGATTTTTTGCTATTCTACTCTTACTTATCATTGACAAAGAAAGGCTCAGTTTAAGCCTCGCGCACTGTATGTAAAACTTAAAATCAAATAAAAGAAATCAGCTTCACGCTGTATCGCGCACACAGCAGGGTAAGCAGAGGGAACCTAGTTTTAAGACACTCTGTTCCCCACTTTCTGCCAAATTCTGGAGGTATTGCATGCTGAGTGGCAGAATTCAACGCCGCGCTTTGAATCGACTCCAGAGTGAAGAAATAAAAATATAAATTTAAGTAAATATTTCATCTCTTCGAGTGGGGATCGCACCCACAACCAGTCGGTTTTACAGTCACACTTTATGCCGCTGCGTCACGTCTGGCCTCATAACTCTGGTCTAGATATTATACTAATAACTAGATTTCAATTATTATTGGCTGACTTCGGTTCATATTTTATTTTAAATGTAAATAATGACCGGATTTTTATACGCAATAGAAAAGTGTAACGCCTTTAAACGAAAACTAAACTGACAAACATATAAAAGAAACGTAATATTATGGAACAACGAAAAAAATACTGTTCATAGAACATGTTAGCTCAACTGCAATTAATGTTTTGCTTTGAAACAGCTTTAACTATAGTATGGAGCTGCAATAAACCAGCATAATGCATCAGGCTGCATTACCGTACATATATTGGTATTTATAACGCGCTTAAGTACATATAACCGTCGTTCCGCATCATTCGTCGTCTACTGTCTCATAGGTATGCAATATTGCTATTATCAATAATTATTATATTGTAATAATATCGTAAGAGGTGAATTCTAATTATAAAATTAACTACATTATTCACCTATAGATTTTTTGGTTGAGGCCTGTCGTGACGCAACGCAAAGTGTGGCTATCAACGCGATTGATTGTGGGTTCGAGTCCCACTTGAGGAAATGAAATATTTAATATTTTCATTTCTTCGCTTAGCGTTGAGTTCTGCTACTCAACACGTAATACAGTTAGAATTTAACGGAAAATGTGGAACACTTTTAACACTAGGTGCCTACCCTGCTGTGAAAACTTTATCATATTATAATTAAAAGAATTAGTTAACATTTCAAAATAATTCACATTAGAATTTGGAATGCGATCAGTCAAGTCGGGTTGAGATAGTCAGAAGTGAGAAAAACAACATTGTAATGTTTCAATAAAATGTTATGAACGAGCAGATAAAAGTTTAATTTCAATATTAATGATCATACTCGTATATACATAATTTTCGAACTAGACAAACATGTATAAAGTTATTGACTTTATGTACATGGTGTTTTTAAATATTAAGAATAAATAACGGCTAGTAGTGGCCTGCAATTTGAATTTGCATGTCCATACAAAAGTATACGAGTAGGTACATCCCTTTTTTATTTATTCCCACAGAAATTTCGAGGAATTCTCTCTTTTTGCTTCCCTTATTCTCCCCAAGCAACAAATATATATTTAACTACAGCTTTCTCCGCACTGTCGTCGACGGAAGCGACGATGAAATCTAGCTTATTCGATTGCTCGGCCTTGCATTGGTGCGGTTGGGTCCAGCAGTTAAGGATTGTTAGGTCCTCTAGAATATGCCAATTTGTCCCCAGTCGCGGCTTCACGTCGCGGCTAGCTTGCTCAGAGAATAGGTTAAATTCCGCGTCCCCTCGACGTCCGCAAGACGAGATTCGAGACCCGCAGCCTCTACCTGACAAGCACATAATGCTTGTACATTTTTCAGGGACAGAGTACCCTATATGGGTAGGGAACCCACCCGGTGTCGCTGTAATAGCTAGTAGAGCTAATAGCATTAATTTCAGGATCGAAAAAAAATCTCCATATATTTTCGTCTGCGCTGTATGTATATAGATGTTATCTAATCTCTATGTCGAAGATAAAAAATAAATAAGCCAGTTTCACAGCGTGAAGCGTGACTGTACATAGCAGGGTAGGCAGAGGGAACCTAGTGTTAAGATACTCTGTTCACCACTTTCCGCATTCTTCGAGGCATTGCGTGTTGAGAGGCGGAGCTCAATGGAAGTCACACGCTTGTGTCCTTGCGCCTCGACGGCCTCACACTTAAGTGTTAATTCACTTGTTTATGTAATATAAATAGATATTTCTAAAATTTTTTTTATTTATTAATTTAGTTTACTTTGGCTTAAAATAAGTAAATATGTTTGTTTACAATAGAAAAACGTAACATATAAATACCACTTTTTTGCCAGTCCTAGCGCAGCACAAGCACAAGAGGCACTCGAGGAAATGAAATATTTAATATTTTCATTTTTCTCGCTCTGTTAACGAGATAATTTCGTTTATGAAATAGATATACAAATAACACCCAGCAACATGAAACGAAATAAATAAAATTCTATAATAATATTTTTTTCAAATTAGCATATATTATTATGGTGAAGTTAAATATATATTTCTAAATAGATTTCCTTGCTTATAATATTTTTAATATATTTACAGATATTTTTTTAGAAAACATATAAAAATTTGAACGTAGCGGTATTTTTAAAAAGTATTTTTCTTTCCTAAATATGGAATAACACTTGAAAATTGTTAAAAATATTTACAGATTTTCCTGTCCGTGACCATTTATTACTTTATACCAGTATTTTCAACAGAAATCAAACAAAAAATATAACAAAATCCATACAACACTAAAATAACAAATCGTTTTACAAGTATCAATTCATTTAAGAGGATCTCGAATGAGTTTTATATGTGGTGGGAACCTGAAACATTCCCAAGTGAATTGTAAACGTTGTTCGAGCAGTGTACAATATTTTCATTCAATGCCCTCAATCGGTTCTTGGTTGGGAGCTATCGGGGGAGTGTTTGGGTTAACGCAACTGAAACAACATAATTATTACATACATGCTCCCCATACGAGATTTTCGCGTAAATTATTTCTGTATAATATTCGAGATAATATCCATCGTTGTGAAGATATGTTTATGGAAATATCCAGTATGTATATTCTGTATTGATATTCAATTATTAATTTTAATATTTCACAGGAAAAATATCCTTGGTTGATAGGTAGAGTCCCGAAGCAGCTAGAGTCGTTATTGGGATATAAAGTTTTTCTTCAGCAAATATGTTCGAAATGAGAGATGGAATCTGTACACTTTTTTGCGAAACAACCCGACCGCGCTACACAACACAACACTACTACACTGATTTCTAGGTGTTAATAAAATAGGAAACGAAGACCACTCGTAATAAAAATTTACTGTAGTATCAAAAATAATATTTAAGGATAAAAAATAGTTTTAAAATGTTGAATCCATTTAGAGATAGATATTTTTTTTATATGTATATATAATACTAGCTAGTGGCTATATCAAAATATTTAATACCAAAACAATATTTAATTTTATTGTAATTTTATTAATACTTTGTTGTTCAGCCAAAGCTATAATTAAAAGCATTCTTTACTGACTGATTAGAAATATACCTACATACATATGTTAAAATTGTTTTAGTAACAAATTAAAATTTTCAAAGAGACTCGAACCTACAATATCCGCCCAATATTGGCACAGGGCTGATAGAACTACAACACAAAGACGTCATAATAATTTTACAACAGAAGATTGATGATTGCACTCAATTAATAAATTTCAATTCAACTTGAATCGGTTATCAATTAAGCTGTGACAGCTTATTGCTAAAGTAATTATCTAAATATTAATGAAATAGTATACAATTTTCCGGCAAATTTTATTAACAACCATACATACAAGTATTTAATCATATTAATCCACAATAATTAATAGTTGAGGCCACATTGGCGTAGGGGCACAAGCGTGTGACTGTAACGCGACGGCTGTGGGTTCGATTCGTCTCGAAAATTCGGAAGGTGGGAAACGGAGTGTCTTAACACTAGGTTCCCTCTGCGTACCTTGCTATATGCAGGATACAGCGTGAAGCGTAAAAAAAAACAATATATATCTATTATATGGAAGCTATATCTTTTATATGGCGTATTTTTTATATAGCCTACAACCATCGCGTTTTTAGTCGACACTATCAAAATGTGCTAGGATGGTCGCTGGATGGTAAAGTTAGGAATAAAATTGTTCACGAAAGATTATTTTTACCTAAATGGAATGAAGCCTAATAGGAATGAAGCCTAATAGGAATGTTTGTACGTATGTCCGTTCGTATGTTCCCTCGTAACTATTAAACCAGTCAACCAATTTTGATAAATAACACGTTATGGAATTTGTCTTGGTGGCGCAATCAGATTTTATGTTTTGTATATAGTTCACTTGTTTTAATTTATGATATTTTAAAGTTTTAAAATCTAACAAAATACTGTAACTAGCTTTACATTGGAAAATCTAACTCCAAACTTATTTATAGTTCTGATATAAGATTATAACAGGAGAGTCGATAATTGGATATCTGAACACAATTTCAAATTCACCTGTGCAAACAGAAGATGTACGAGACGTTACCTATTAGATAGAGGAATCTAATAACATCCTCAGTTAAACTAGGCGACAAATATAGATATAAATGAACTGGAATTTGAATCTTTAAGGATTATGGTACTTAAGACAATAGTACTGTGTTTGACTTTATTGTATTGCTTATGACTGTGGGTTTGACCGCCATTCGGGAGAATAATGATGTTAGCAATTATTTTCATTTTCTTTAATATAGTGAAACGAATCATATTTCGGAAAGTTTGCGGAGAATTATGAACAGATTCTGAACCCTGAGTTCTGTCTGTCCATAATCTACGCTATATGAGAGAAACACAAAATAACTTTTTGTCTTCACGATTCGTCCCGCACGTAGAAGGGGAAGGCAGAGAAGCCAGATACGGAACCGGGAAGCCATGTGTTAAGATACTCCCCATTCTTGAAGCATTGCGCAACTCAAAATAATACCAAAGCGAGAAAATAAAAATTCTAATATGTCTTCTACCTACTACTTCTTCTACTAATATACCTTCTAACATAAAATATTTTTTTGTCAACTTTGACACTTATTCGAAAAATGTTAACATCATTAGCAACACGTGATAATAAATTCTTAAGTTCTTAAGATAAGATAGTTATGCAGGATCCAAAACAATAGCCAAATGAAAATACATTTATAATGTTCTTTTTGTATTATATATTTCTAAGAATATTTAGAGAAACCTTCTTTCGAAGAATTCCTTCGGGTTACAGATATAAAACTTTACAATACAAAAATAAGCATGTTTTAGCTTTAATAAAGATAGGATAAATATTTATTTTTATATATCAAACTTGTACTTTAATACCTAGTGGTAAATAGGTCTCTATACAAATCAAAGTTACGTGTGACATTTTTTTTCCCTTCTAATTCAATCAACAGGGTATTCAGTGTATACAGAGTGAACCTAGAGTTAAGAAAGTCCATTCCCCACTTCCTACGAGACATTGCCTGTTGAATAGCGGAACTCAACACCGAACTTTATCTTCTTACCATGCGAGAAAATAAAACAATCAACCGACGCGTTTACAGTCCTTTCTAACTGTACCACAAAGGCTGGAGCTACGGGCAAATCAAAATTAAAATACGAAATGATAAAGGATGAATTTAAACACTTACAAAATCTTTAAATAATTATACTTAATAATTTAAAATAATAGTTAATTCTCAAAGAAACAAAATAACAAAAGTATATTATTCATTACCTTTATTTCGTGCCCGTAGTTAGTTTATCTGACAGGATTATATAAACTAATTTACATTTATAACAAACAGACCGCATCTCGGAATGTCTTTTGTTAAATAAATATTCATCGAGATTTTCTAGATATTGCCACTTCGCGTCGCTTCAATTTCTAGGAACGTTGTGAAACGAATTATGGTTATACCTAATTTTTATGGTTGTAATTGTAGAAAGTGTTCAGTTTTTTTAATAATATTTTTTAAAAATGATTCAACATTCTATAATTTGAAACAAAAGCTTATAAATGTGTACATAGAATTTATTTCTTTTGACCTATTTATTTGAATTTCATATTTTTTTAAGAAATTCAAATAAGTAGGTCAAAGAAATAAATGTAATATAGCAGTAAATATTTTTACATAAAAAGAGACATTGCGTATTGAGCAGCAAATCTCAACGCTGAGCTTTATCTTATCTTCTATCAGAGCGAGGAAATTAGAATACTAATTAATACATTCCCCCGAGTGGGAATCTTACCCACAATCCTTTTCGTGTTAACAGTCACACACTGTGGCGCTGCGCCACGACATCATAATCAAATAATAAGATCATACTTCATATTATTTACTTTTAAATGTCTACAATATTATGAAATAAAAAGTTTTTGAGGAACTTCGTACTAATCAAGTGTTCTCGGCTTCCCATGACACAAAGCACAATAGGATTTTAGTTGAAAACTTTGTTAGCGGGAGGCCAAGATTGCAAATTTCCCATCGGACCTAAACCAGTTTCTACTTGCAGACTATATCGGTAACTTCCTCTGACGCCCGCTTAGATATTTATCATCACTTAGAAATGTTAATATTTATTCCATTAGCTATTAGACTAGAACATTCTGGAAAAATATTATTAAATTATAATTTAGTGTCAGTTAGTGTGACCTAAATGAATAAAATATCATAATAAATGTAATGTTTCGGCTGATACGTCTTTCATTTGGTGCATCAATAAATACGTCATTTATTTGCACTTTTTAAATATTGCATGAAACGTAATCTAAGCGTCAATCGTCATAGACTTTTCCCATATATTGACATATTTAGTTTCTAAAAAATTCAATTCAGTCATTGTTGCACCAAATGAGCGATATCAAAATAAAAAACCGGACAAGCGCGAGTCGGGCTCGCCCATCAAGGGATCCGTATAAAACTTAAAGATCTCGAGCTGTTTCTGAAATTCAGACTTAGCTTAGCCAGAGCCCTATTAAATTTGATTCCCTCTCTCTATAATGTCAAAATACGCATTTTTGCGATATAAACGGTAATATTTTTTTAAAATAAATGTAGAAATACGATTTTTTTTTCAAGGGACGCTGACGTTGACTTTAACGAATTTATTTCTTTAAAAGGTACGAAACCCTGAAAACTGAACAATACTTAATGCTGCAAGGTTGTTGATTACTAGATTAAAAAATACAAATACATGTTTTATGTTAATATTTTTAAATTGACATTAAACCTGTATTTTGTGTTTAATTTGTATGTTAGTTATGCAATAACATGTTTATGTGCTACCTAGAATTGCATAACATTTAATATTCATGCAATTGATTAAATATATATAACTAAAGCTAGTAAGAGGCTCCGTTCTCCACTTTTCGCGAAATTTCAAGACATTGTGAGTTACTAATGGAATTCAATATCAAAAGTACAATAAAATTGTTTGTTGTCATTTCCACGCTTTGCTCCAAAAATAGTGAAAGGGAATAAATGCGCTTTTGACGGCAAAATTTAACGCTATCATTTATCTTACCAGACCGGGGCAACAAAATTATTTTTTTTGCTCCACCCTGTATCTGCGGGATATGCTATAGCAGGGTAGTCAAAGGAGACCTTCCGTTCCGTACTTTCCGCCGAATTCTCGAGGCTGCGTATTGGCGTAACTACACGCAGCGCTTTGTCTCGTTACCAGAGCGAGGAAATGTAAATATTAAATATTTAATCGCTCTTGACAGACAAATGGACAGACAGAATGAATAAATGAATGATCTTATAAGTGTTCCTTTTTTCTTTAAATGGTACGGAACCATAAAAACTGGACAAAAATTACTTCGAATGATAATAATACTCTTTATCTCACCATATAACGTTCGTTTTATTGCCTACTAGTGGGCATGCGCAGCTTCGCCCGCGTATTTGCACCCTTAGGGGTGACTTCTAAAAAAACCAAGAAACACGTGTTCAATAAAATATTTTTAACAGTATGAATTTCAATTTTTATAAAAATCGGTGGCGATTTGAAGATTTTTCCGAATAAACTTTTAACCCCTTATTTGAACCCTTAGGGGAAGAATTCTCAAAAACCATGAAACACGTGTTCAATGAAATGTTTTTAAGAATCTGAATTTCAAATTTTATAAAAATCGGTACAGATTAAAAATATTTTCCATACAAACTTTCAACCCCTATTTAATCTCTTTAGGGTTAAATTTTTTCAAATTCCCTTCTTAGTGGATGTCCAGAATATGAAAATAAACATCTGCCCAAATTTCACGTTTCTACCATCAGCGGTTACGGCTCTGCGTGCGTCTTACCTCAGTCAGTCAGCACAAATCCTTTTATATATATATAGATTATAATAATGCTCTAGAATTAAAATGTCCTACAAAGTCTAGAACATATTTTAGTATTAATGGATTAAAGACTATAAATTTAATATTATATGATAGGATATCCCTAATTTCTCGCTTTTCAAGTATCAATACAAAAAGAATCACGTATAATAAACAAGAAAATTTACTAGTTACGCCGCGTGGGTATACGCAAAACGAATGAATTTTAATTACGTATGTAACGTAAATGTGATAAAACTTTAATATTACTGGCTTTATAACGTTATTAGCATAGGAATGTAGATTGCGATGGTACTGCGAAGTCGGGTATTATCGCCTAAATATTGTATTTATATCAAATATTTAATTAAGCCGACTACTACTATTACGTAGGTTGAATGTTAATATTACGGGTCTAAATATCTCAGTCTTGAATTTTTTTTTATTTTTAAACGTCGTCGTTGAGGCCAGTCGTGGCGCAGGGGCACAAAGTATGTCGAAACACTAGGTTCCTTCTGCCTACCCTGCAGTGTGCGGGATACAGCGTGAAGTTGATCTTTATGCGTCTCTTCATCGCGATATGAATAACCTAAAAAAATTCTTCGCTTTCCTCCCATTTCAGAGACTTGACGTGAGACAGAACTTGATGAATCCAAAGAAAAGGATATATTTTATCAAATCTCATGCAATTAATCAATTTAAAATAATTTAGTTGAAATGCAATATATAAAACAATTGATTTAGTTCTGAAATAAATTTATACAGAGAAACTATAATAATAAGAGGCCGGTCGTGGCGCAGCGGCACGAGGTGTGACTGCAAAACCGACTGGTTGTGGGTTCGATCCCCACTCGAGGAGATGAAATATTTACTTAAATTTATATTTCCATTTCTTCGCTCTGGTGTCGAGGTTAAGCGCGGCGTGACACAGAAGGTGGGGAACGGAGTGTCTTAACACTAGGTTCCCTCTGCCTACCCTGCTGTGTGCGGGATACAGCGTGAAGCTAATTTAATTTAATTTTTTTTAACTATAATAACACAAATCGAATATATTAATTAAGAAATAAAATCTAAAAGTACTTAAAACGTGAAAAATTTATGAGACTAAGCCCAAAAAGGCAATGATAATTTTAATTAGCAAGAAGGCGTCGCCATTTTACTTTTGCAATTCCAGTAGGAACGATAAGCTTAACATATAAAACAATATGCTAATGTGAATGGAGCTCTATATATGGAAATCACATCAATAAGGGGGTTTCAATGAACTTAAATACCACTTCACATAATTAGTTTTATACAGAGTGGATAATTATCTGTAGATAAAAAAAATCAACTTCACGCTATATCTCGCACTCAGAAGGGTAAGTAGTAGGAACCTAGTTTTAAGACTTTACGTTTTCCACTTTTCGCTGAATTTTCAAAGGTATTTCGTGCTGAGTGGCGGAACTCAACGCCGGGTTTATACCTTTGTGCCAGAGCGAAGAAATGAAATTATTAATAAATAATAATCTATCCTCGAGTGGGGATTGAATCCACAACCTTCGCATTACAGACATACCCTTGTGCCCCTGCGCCACGACGGCCTCGTTATATGTAGATAATTTCTGTATAAGCGTATTTAATAGTTGAGTGGTGAATAGTTGTACTAAAATTTACGGATAACTAAGCAAACCGCACTTTGCAGGAAGTCAATTCATCATTCAGTCAGTGGTAAGCGATGTATAAACTTTCAGAATATTATAACTAGTTAGTTTTGATTTTATTATGTTTAAGTAATGTTGTATTTTTTTTTTATTCGTATTTTGTACATACAAATATAAATATTATCTCCAGAAGAAGAGTCACAAAAATATTTATCTCTACCTACCGCATCTCTCTATCAATGTAAATTAAGTTGACTCTTTTTAGCTTCACGCTGTATTCCGCACGTACCAGGCAGATGGAATCTGGAAACATAGTGTTAAGACATTCCGTCTCCATTAAGACACTTCCATTTCCCACTTTCCGCCAAATTTTGGAGGTATTGCATGTTGAATTGAGGAATACAGCGCCGCACTATGTCTCGTTACCAAAGCGAAGTAATAAACATATCAAATATTTAATTTCCTAGAGTGGGAATAGAACCCACAACCTGTCGTTTCATTGAGTAAAAAAATTGAACTTTTAAAAAATCACAAATCAGTCGTATGTCCATTAGCAACATGCTACATAAAACTGTTTAAATGATATATTCGTTTTCTTATTATTGTATAATATTCTGTAAAACCCACGTTTGATAAAACTAACTGGTATATGTATATATAAAATATTTAATTTTATCAATTATTATGTATATTTACCTAAAATAACGAAGCTCCAAAAGGAACAGAACTAAATATTATAAATTACAAAGTCGTAGAACCTTAATTTTGGTAGTAGACTGAGAAAAATGTTATGCAAATTTGTACGAAGTGTTTTTTCTTCAATTAGCTTTTTGCACGAACCCAGCGCAGATTTGCGATTGTTCCAAGAGAAAATACTGAGAATGTATATAAAAGATAGATATTACACATTATATTTCGTTTTTTGTTCTTTAAAATAACGAAAATAAGAGCTATTCTTGTGTAGTTTTTGATTTATTTTTATTATATGATATTATGTGTTGGTTTTAGTATGAGATTACTTATTTTGCTTATTGTTTCTAGAGTTAATAGTTCCACTATCGCGGCGGTAACGTTTAACTTTACCTATTATATTATATTAATGGATTTTTAGAAATTTAGTTTATATTTAAAATATTTCAATTTTATTTTACAGTCCGGTTACGATGTTAAATTCCTCGATCAATACAAAATGTATCTAAAAAGAGCTAAAAATTGAGACCAAGTTAGCTTAGTCGAAGCAAAGCGCGGCGTTGAGTTCTGCCACTTAACACGCAATGCCTCCTGAATTCGGCAGAAAGTGAGGAACGGAGTGTCTTACACTAGGTTCCCTCTGCCTACACTGCTGTGTGTGGGATACAGCGTGAAAAAAAAAATGTTAGCTTATCGTTTAAGTTTTGTCTCTAACGTTCCAATTAGCAAATAAAACAATAGTAAAATATATATACAGTAATTAATACTAATTTGAAAATAATAACAAACATAACATAATATAAACATAATATAAAACAAAAAAAAATCCAACCATCTCTTAAAAAAAACAGTACATAAAAAAGGTAAAAAAAAACTCTAATGAAATACCTTTGGAAGTTTAATCGGGAAATTAACAGCGCAGACCGGGCGAAAAGCGAAATATGGTGGCCCATACACATGCGGGAGCAGAGCGAGTCTGCGGTTGCTTAAAAAATACATTCCAGAGACAACACGAATAGGCTTTTACGAGACCATTTACTTTATTTCAATTGTTGTCTTTATAAAGTGTTACGTATTTGATGCTTATGGGATGGAACAAACCAAAACATTGAGTGCTTATATGTATATTTATAATACTTTATATTGTTTTTTTAATGTTTTTTGTTGTGTTTACGGTAAATTTGTTTTTTTTTTAGGTGTTGTTTTTGTGTGTTTTATCAATATGGAGAGGTTGTGGATTTAGATTTACTTCAATTGTAGGTGCTGTATAGATATATTTTTTGTATACTATTTTTTTCACTTTCATGCTATATCAGATAATAAATGATAATTTATTTCTCCGACTGGGAATCAAACCTACAACTATCATGTTTATAGTAACACGCGCAGGCCACTGCGCCATGACTATACACACTATACTTACTTAACTATTTATCTTAGATCATTCTCATTTCTGACGATTTGCCACAGCTTACCACCGCCGGTAACTAGAAAAGAAAAACACATGTTTATTTTAAATTGATACCGCATTAAGTAAATAAAAAAAATAACTACGAAACCGATCAAACAGGTACTACTTATATAGACAGATTGAATTCAATTTACAAAATTAATAGTGCCTTAAGAAAAAATATACTAAATTATATAATAAATAAACCTTGCTTTTTGTTTTGAGCAGGTGCTCAAGCAAAACTTAAATAATAATATGAATACAAAACTCTTTTCATAAACAATAATCATAAATATTTTATAATGTTAATTATTCTTATATCTACGTTCAACTTATTTGATTTATGCGTTTATTATTCTTGTTGCCTTATATTTAGGTTTCTTTGCTAATGAAGCTTTGTTTCGTGTTACAAAAAAACGATTTAAACTAAATTAGTTTTATATATTTATGTCAAATCCTTTTCACGATATATGCTTAAAAGGTTTATAAAATATATATCATTTATTATTAAAAAGAAATAGGTTTTCAGTTGATCACCTCCATCACAATAAAAAAAATTAAAATTAAATTAGCTTCACGCTGTATCCCGCACACAGCAGGGTAGGCAGAGGGAACCTAGTGTTAAGACACTCCGTTCCCCAACGGGAATGGGGAACGGAGTGTCTCCATCACAATAATTATGTAAAAACCAGAAAAATCATTAAATATTCATTCCTATCATATATGCACATTATCCAGAAATAATCAATCGCCAATCAACAACAACAAAATAAAATAAAAACAACAATAAAATAAAATTAGCTTTTTTGCTATGAAAACAATGTGATAAAATAGACAACACATACATTCAAATTTTACATTTTTCAAACAACTACCAATCTACTTAGCAAGAAAGAGATTGATAACTCAATCATATTACACAGTCCATAAAGCAGTCTTGTAGCACTATAATTAATTGAATCTCATTACCGTTGACTTCATTCTTTCCCGATTATCATTTGTTTTATCCGGGAAGGGCTCGGAAAAATACATTACGAGGGTACCAGCATTTGTCTTCGTCGCCTTCGCTGCCGACGTTAATTAATATGGAATACCCTTTGGGTTGCCCGCCTGTTTACCATTACTTGATTTATGTCTTTATTTCCAATTTTTATTCAATTAATTATTTAAATTTCCAAAGCCTTGTAATTCGCTTTGAAGTTGCCTTGAAGCGTTCAATGCCGTTCCAGATTCGACGATTTATTCTTTGCTCCATATTAGCAGTTCCTTCGTTTTCTTAAAAATATATAATTAGGTTTAATATGTCACAGTGGCCACCCGCCACTTCCTTGTGACTACTTCTATACTATTCGTTATCAATGAATTTTAGAGCCAAAATTTAGATAAAAAATATTTGTAAGTCGCGGAACTTAACGTCGCGCTTTATTTTACCAGAAAACCCAAAACAATATCATATAACCATTCTCATTCATTCGATATTGTCTTTCATTAGATATTTATCCGTGTCTTTAATTTTTAATATCTATCACGCTAAGCAATTTTTTCTAAGGCGTTTCAATGTTTATATATTACTTCTTAAAGCTACGCCTATAAAGGTTCTTTATCAGAAGTGTCAAATACCAGTTCAGTCACCAATACTGACTTTTAGTAACAAAACAAAACTACCACCCAATCCTATAATATAATTGTAAAAATATTGAACGTACAGACATACTTGTATTACTTTTTATAGAATTGTTGCTTAAAATACTATCTTTTAGTAATAAACCAACTTGCGATGTCGAAAATTTGATGAAGCTTACATAGTAAATAGAAATACAGAAATATTTTCACATTAGCTTAGCCATTTTTTTAAATATAACAAATGACTGAACTTCCCGACAAGATGGAGCTGAAAGAGCATTATTATTCTTATTTTCATAAAATATTATATTCAACGCTTCAGGACTTCACTAGAATAGCTTACCTGTATGATAAATCTACTAGAATCTGGTAGCATATTATACGATTTTAAAACTATGCAGCATAAATTCTATTCAACAATTCATGGGAGACAAAGCACTTATGCAATATAGGTACTGGCTTTAGTGCCAACATGTATTATGGACGATTCAGAACCGTAGTGGAACTTGGTCACTGATGACCAAGGAAATTTAGTACGACGTATAAGCTGCTTTAGATGGTTGAATAATCATTGAAATGGACCACATTGTGAGACTTGCACATGCACTGCTCAATTCACTAGAGGCTGCCGCCTGGCGAGAATTTACTTAGCAACCGAACTGCTGTATTTACGTGGTGTGGCTTATGTGAAATGTATAGCCTTGATCGGTATATTATTTTGGTCTAAATTGATTATGAGATGGGCACCTATACAAAAACCTTTATATAAAACGATTAAACTTTCATCGACAATAACGACAAGCTTTGACTAGAACAGAATATACAGAATGATGTACATTTAAAAACACAGATATTTCCTCAAGGTCGAAACAAATCGTATTTTAGATTTATTTCGACCCACAACCGTCGCACGCGTCAGTTTTCTAATATATACATACATCTGACAAATGCACCACTTGACAAGTTCTTCCATTCTTATTTCAAAGATTATAGATTCGATTCGAAGAGATTCTCTCTGGATTTGGGCCGTCGCGTCGTGGCATAGTGACACAAGCCGTGACAGATGTGGATTTGATTCCCACTTGAGGAAATGAAATATTTAATATTTTAATTTCCGCGCTCTGTAACGAGGCATAGCTCGGCACTGAGTTCCGCCGCTCAACACGCAATAACCTCGAGAATTCGGCGAAAATTGGAAAACAGTTTTAATAAGAAAAGCGGCCTAATACTAGGTTTTAGGTATGGGCATACTATGCATTAGGTAGGTTCCCTTTGACTTTTATGTAACATAAAAAAAAATCAAAGATTACACTCTTATGTAAAGACACTTAGGATATTACCCAAATACTCATATATAGGACCTGATATGTCCCAATAATGATATCACATCCCACATATTTCAAAATTTCCAGAAACAAGCACTCAACTTTAATCCTGATAAAACACGAGAGACAAGCACACCCACCCAATGCATCATATTACAACAACAAAAGTTGTTCTAAACTTTTAATATTCGCACTTTGTTTAATTATCTCCGAACTCAGCTTGTTAAGTTGATCATGGGAAAATTGTATGAAGTATTTACATTAGTATCGTAAATTTGTAAGAAGTGAATAATACGAAGACATAGCTTCGCTCAAGGGAATAATTAATGAGCGTATAAAATATTTGGAACGTTTAAACACCTCTTGCATTTGATGATGAGGAAAGTGAGCGGCGTAAAGTTTGTTCATAACTCCGTCATCCGATAAATAGTAGGAGATCTGGGTGTAGCTTGACGAAGGACGCGATATTAATTACAAATATTCATTATTTATTACGTGTTTAGGCTTGGTGAAGTTTGTGGTTTGATATTGTGTTTGGTTGATAGGTATGTAGGTTCGATGTGAGTAGTGTTGGTGAGCCTGGTAGCTTAGCACAATTAACTAAAACTATTTACAAACTTCCTTATTTGGAATTGACTATTAAGAGGCCAGTCGTGGCGCAGCGGCACAGTGTGACTGTAAAACCCACTGGTTGTGGGTTCGATCCCCACTCGAGGAGATGAAATATTTACTTAAATTTATATTTCCATTTCTTGGCTCTGGTGTCGAGGCAAAGCGCGGTATTGAGTTCTGCCACTTAACACGCAATGCCTTATTCGGCAGAAAGTGGGGAACGGGCTTACACTAGGTACCTACCCTGCTGTGTGCGGGATACAGCGTGAAGCTGACTATTAAAAAGTAAGTGCTATTGCTCTTTATTACAAATAGATGTGTACTTTACCAAATTTGTGCGATTATTAACGAAATATTATTTAGGATTGAGATACTCTATTCACTTTCCACCCAATTTTTATGATATGGAGTGTTACGTGACACGATGGCTGTATATTAATTAAAAAAATAATATTCGAGACGCTATCTATAACAATCTATAAAATTGACATTCATATCTATACACAGAAATGCATATAATGAAAAAAAAATACTTTCAATTATCACTATTACAATGCGATTTAATAATCACATATACTATTATTGTTGATGCTGCACGCGTCATTCCTGTTTGCAGAATAGAAAAGAGAACTCAGTGTTCAGTTTCTCCGTTATTGTTTATTTATATTTCGATAACAAGATGTATACACAGAAATAAATAAATAGAACACAGTAATAAACTCAGTGAAAGCAAATAAAATCCACTGTCAACAAGCGAAGCGGAGACAATAAGCGCCTATTTACCTAATTCAGAGCAATTGTGAGTCAAGACGGGCCTGACCCGTTTAATTTGACGGCGCCGTCTGCTGCATCCTCTGATTAACATCCTGTTTCAAATTTCTATTAACTTCTTAGAATTATATCTTTGTTTCTTATTAAATTTGTACTGTGTTATCAAGTTCGGATAGTACACTGTTTTATCAAGTTCGCCGGAAAATTGGGAATGGAGTGTCTTAATCTTAACTTAAAGTAGATTCCCTCTGTCTACCCTGCTGTGTGCAGGATACAGCATGAAACTGATATTTTTATTAGTATTTTTTATATTAAAGTTTAGAATTCAAGGCTTTATTTACATTAGTTAATATTACACTATACGTACACTACGCGAAACTTAAGCGGAGTTTTGCATTTGTGTGAGACTCTAAAGTAGAGTCAGGAAAATACTTTAAAAAATAATTTTTATTTTTAGATATCAATAAAAAAAACAAACACCACGCTTTCTCTACACCAGATATAGCATTCTCGTATTTTTCTTTTTTGTCTGATTTGATGTTTGAGTTTACTTTGAGTAGTGATCGAACCCACAACTGTCCGTTTACAGTCAAACTACACTATCACTGCCACCACAAATCGCCACCAGGCGCGCCAGGAAACTAAAATTTCTAAAATGTCTAAAAAATACAGGGCACAAAGTGTGGGGAATAGAGCGCCGTCGCCCATTTTCCACTCAATTTTCAAAACATTGCGTGTTGACTAACGGAACTAAACGCAGCGCTTTGTCTTACACAATTTAAACCTCTTTTTGATTTAAAAAGTATAGGTACTTCTCGTTTCTTAATTTAATTGTTTTCCAGATTATTCTAATCAGAATAGATAAAATTCATCGGATACATTTTATATTATGTAGATTAGAAAATATCAATCACATAACATTATCTCCATTGCAAAAAACATATTGAATGACATTTATCATTAATTTCAATTTATTAATGAATGTATTTAAATATGCATATGTAACATTTGAATTAATGTTTTCTTTTTTCTTTGCGTTTCTGATTGATTAAATTAGTAACAGTTTTATAGCATTTGTGTTAGAATTTAAATATAATTTAATAATTTTTGATAACTTTATCTTTATGAATCACTAAAATTAGAGTAAAATACAATATTTTATAGTAGTTTTCTTTTATTTCACTCATAACTTCGTTTTAGACTTCAAATATATTTTTAATTACAAATTTATTTCAAGTAATCCTCTTAACCTTTGAAGAATAAAATTTATGTCTTGTCTGTCATAGCCAGAATTCGTCATTTTCTTATATGCAAAACACAGTCTAGACATCTTTTTATCTACAATGTTTAAACAGCGATTTGTATGTTTTACAATCTTGAATTCATTTTTATTAGCTTCACGCCGTATTCCCATTCAGTTATGCAGGGTAGGCAGACGGAACCTGGGAACCTAGTGTAAAGACACGCCCGTTACCAACTTTCTGAAGGCATTGCGTGTTAAGGAGCAGGACTCAACACTGCACATTGTCTTGTTACCAGAGCGAGGAGATTATTATATTATATATTTTATTTCCTCGAGTGGGAGTCGACTCCACAGCCTGTCGCGTTTACAATCGCCCGCTTGTTCCCCTGCGCCACGACTGGCCTCGAATAGAATTTATGCCACAAAATTTTATTACAGATATTATACCGTTACATGAAAAACTGAGCACTAAACTGGAGTAATAGTTTTCTTAAAGCCGAGGGAGCCTTTGAAGCGAGAGTGAATAATCTAAAAACTTTGTAAAACATAATAAACGTTCTCTGAACATATTGAACGTGAGTTTATACTCGTATTTTGTTTTTCCACGTACGTCGTTTTTTTTTATATATATTATATTTTTTCATACAGGATAAAATACGGATAGTTGCCGCACTTTTCAATAAAGGAATAAAAAAAAATGTATTTATTAAGAATAGAAATATGAATAAGTTATTTTTTCAGCATGAATGTGAAAACGTAACTTTTTTCATAAGTCATTAGATATCTTCTTTTATTCTAGATTTGTAAGCATTACAAATAATTGTTTTGAGTAGATCCTGTTTTATTTGTTAAAAAAGCTTCGGAGTATATATGCCTGATGCGGAGAAAATCTTGTCCTAATCGTTTTTACAAAATACTAGTAGCCTAATTTTTCTATCATTTTAATTTTGCGGGAAAAGCTAGTAAGTAAAACAATTTGAAAGCATTATTTTCTCTTAATATAACTTCGAATATAACTTATTTAATCTATAAATCTATAAAGTGCAACAAAGTTTACCTGAACATTTGAGCTTACAATTTTCGCATCTTTCTTTCATATTATACCTAAAATTAAAGATTTAATTCTACTGTTACTACTACTAGCTTTACGCTTTATCCCTAGCGGGGTAGTTATACAGAACGTAGCGCGAAACGCTACGGTCTCTACATACCTTAAGACTTAATACTTTCCACATACATTTAATATTCTACGATAAAATACTTTTCATGTTTTTAATATTATAAATAATAAATATTATATACATATTGAAGCCAGTCGTGACGCATGGGTACATAGTGAGACTGTAAAATCAACTGATTGTGTGTTCGATCCCCACTCGAGGAAATGAAATATTTATTTTCATTTAAATTTTCATTTCTTCGCTGGTGTCTAGGCAGAACGCGTTAAGTTCCGCCACTCAACACGGAAGCCTCCAGAAATCCGTGGAAACTGGGGAACGGAGTGCCTTAACACTAGATTCCCTCTACCTATCCTGCTGTGTGCAGGATACAGCGTGAAGCCGATTTATATACATTAATATAATTAAAGAAAATCAATAAACACACACAAAAGGCGAGCGTGTACTGAACTAAATGGGCGTGCCACGTTTTCGTTTGTTTGAAACTCAGTAACGAGTTGAGCGGCTCCCTGATTGATGAATGTTAGAGGTCGTCCGGGTTCGTATTGATAACATTACGCATTAATATCGCTATCAGCCCCGAGCTCCGCAGCGATCCCCAAAACCTATTTTTCACTTCGATTGGATTTGCGAGAGTATTTAATGACATTGTAATAAAAGTTTTACAACCAGTGGATGTTTATATTGGCAGGGTTGCTTGTTTGGTAGGTATTAATGGTAGGTGGAGAGTAGTGGTAGGGCTCTATGTTTTCTATCTTACATACATTAAGTTTTTTGGGGTAGGGTGAGACTTTGTCTAATTAGAATAGAATAAGAAATATATTTATTATGTAATCTTAAGTGATAATCGAGCGATGTTTATTAATATCATTTAAAAAATCTATTAAATACATTATGGAAGAGAAAATCTATAATATTTTATAAATTTCATAATATTTTATTTTCCATCACATTTTTAATAAACAAAACTAAGAATCAAGTCAAGTAGAAGTTTCTAATATTCTTGAGTGAACGGATCAATCTTTCGTAGAAGTATCGTAAAGTTAAAAAAGTTAAATATACTTCATAGAGTCCGCCCGTCTTTAGTAATTAATTCGTCGTGGAAAATGACTTTTTTTATTCGGCGTTGTGCTATCCTTGATTTTCAATTTTTCTGTAAAGATTAATGAAGATAGACAGATGCTTTCCCAATGTTTTTACAACTGGCTGGCTGGCATTTATATGTATTCTTTATAAGATCTTCAGTATTTATTTAAGTTAGTGGATTTTAATGTATAAAAGTATTATATAGTGATCGAGGTACCAGGTATATATATGCTGATTTTTCATGTATTAGTATAGATTAAATTGAAAAAAAATACCGGACAAGTGCGAGTCGGGCTCGCCCACCGGGGGTTCCATAAAAAAATAGAGGTCTCCTTTTTTCTCACTTGACTAGCGGCTTTAATACCAAATTTTGCCCCCCTTTTAAGGCTACTGTTTTTTAAGATTTTACCACAATATAAAATTTTAATCGTTTTTCCTGAACTAATAGATGCAAGCTGCCAAATTTCATATTTTGAATGTAATTACATTATGACACTATTTATTTCCAAAACAGTCAGACAGTAGTAAGAAATATATTTTTATATTTTACCGCAACCTGTGATTGAACCTACAATTGATAGCATTTTGAATAAATTTTATTTCTCTCAACTGTTCCACAATGGAAAAGCTTAGATAAAATAGAAAATAATATTACAATACTACCCAAAATAACCCAAAAAGGAGGACTATTTGGTTCACAATTAAGTTTCCTAACATTGGCCATTACTAATGGTCTTGCGAAGTATAGTTAAGACAATTACTCGACCTGTTTTGTATTCTTCCAGATAGGCAGAAAGATTCTGATAGCTTATCAGACGTTATATAAATCAACCGCCCCTCCAGAACTGATAGCGAGAGCGAAATTCGGATGTAAATCATACATTTATTCTGTAATGGTGGAACTTCGCGGGTGAATATTAAGTACAATGTAATGCAGTACTCGTAACGAGTTCCTTTGTTTTTATAACGCCTTCTGTGAAAAACGATTTGTTGGGGTTAGGTTAAAAATTATATGCATACGTATATAAATTATTTTTTATCAATTTTGCGGCTTTGACATATTTGGCTATTACATCCAGGGGAATAACTTTCGCGTTTTTTATAGATATATACAAAAAAATTACTTCAATATATTTTTATATTTTATTACATTTAGAGCAACATTAATTAAATTCAGAGCAACTATAATTAAAAAACTAATATTATTTATAATAAAGTAATTAAATGTAGAGAATGCTCTAGTCTGTCAATTTCAGCAGCCAGTTAGAGTAAGAAACTTTAGTACCGACTAACAGTAGACGAAGAAGCAAATGTCTTCAGGACCATTCACAGAGAGCGCGTCTAAAACACAATCTCGCTAAACTTTGAACTTTGTAGACCAAATAAAAGTTAACAAGATAGAATTGCTAATTTTGCTTCGTAAAACTATAAGTATAGGTACAATAAGTATATATCTATTAAGTATGTAAGGGGTCGTCGTGGTGCACCAGCGTACCGTGTAACTTGTAAGCAAGACGATTGCGAATTCGATTCCAACTAAGTAATAAAAAAGTTAATATAAAAGTGACAAATTATTTTCCACTTCCCGACAGCACTTTGCCCATATCAAACGTAAATTTTGATAAAAAAAATCAGCTTCACGCTGTATTCCGCACACAGCAGGGTAGCTAGGAATCTAATGTTAGGATACCAGAGCGAAGAAATGAAAATATAAATGTAAATAAATATTTAATTTCCTCGAGTGGGGATCGAATTCACAATCAGTCGATTTTACAGTAACACTTTGTGCCCCTGTGCCACGACTGGCCTGACCTCAACTTAATTAATTCTATATATTCTATAAATAGAATTTATAATATGTTTAAAGGCTTAAATAAGAAAGAAGATTATCCGTGTTGTAATCCTATGTCTCAAAATATAAGTAAAACTTGAATACATGATTTATGTACGTCAGGTTGGTATTTTGTTTGTAATAAATAGGAAGGTAAACAAGTAATAACTATCATCACTGTAGCTTCAATTAATTCCACATAGAATAAATACATTTTGTGCCATTGTTTTTTTTTTTAATTATAGGTTTTTATAATACAGAAATTATTACGAAAATAAATCCAAGTCATATTTTAAAATTTTGCAGTAACTCTTAACAATACGTGTCACTAAATGCTATTCTCGAATTTAGACCCACAATTTGAAATAGCTAAAAAAATTCTGATACACACCTAGTAAGCTACTCTTCTTCTCCGTGCTGGTATTAATCATGGTTATTGCCAGGATCTACTAACCTACTCTACTTTGCACGGTATTTAGCGTCCTCAGTGGTTAGACTATTGGTTTTCATGTCCTGCATCACGACATCCGACCAGCGCTTCCTTGGGCGTCCAGGAGGTCTCATTTCAGGGACTAATATAACAAGGCACTTCAATGCAACATAGTCCTTAGGCCGGCGCGTAACGTGGCTTAACCATCTCAGGCGACGTTCTTGGAGCTTATCCACTACGTCACGGACTCCAAGACTACCTTTAATTAACGTGTTATGTATGCGGTCCACCTTACCATCTTCATTCCAAGCCGAGAAAATGCTGGCCAGCAGTAACAAATATGGGACAGATATTATTCAGGATACCCTTTGGATGCCCTACTAACCTACTGTGATATAATAATGTTATATATTTACTTGAAAAAACGTTATTTCAAAAAAACTTAACTCTATACTTACAAAACACGATTGTATTGTAAAAATTCATTATAATGAAACAAAGATATTAAAAAGTTCATATTAAAACCAAATAATTTCGTTGGTACGTAGCCAAAATAGTAACTAACATTCGTATAGAAGAACACGACAAAGACCCTTTACACCTGTCAGGGTGACAGTGTGGCGCCGCAGCTTTCACAATCTAGGCAAGTCGGTTGACATATTGCAATATCTCAAAGCTGCCTTAATAAGTTTCGAATTTTCGAATTTGTGTTATTATTTTTAGAAATGTCTATTTATATCTTTAATTGTACTTTTTTGTATTTATATTGCTTTAACTTTAGATAAGATAGCAATATTTTTGTTAAATATTGTTCTATAGAAAAATATTTTAATATATGAATAAAATAATATAGTATAAAGGCCATAAAGGTGGTGGCGCAGCGGCACGAAGTGTGGCTGTAAAACTGACTGGTTGTGGGTTCGATCCCCACTCAAGGAGATGAAATATTTATTTAAATGTATATTTCATTTTTTCGCTGTGGTGTCGAGGCTAAGCGCGGCGTTGAGTTCTGCCACTCAACACGCACTGCCTCCAGAATTCGTCAGAAAGTAGGGAACGGAGTGTCTTAACACTATGTTCCCTCTGCCTACCGTGCTGTGTGCGGGATACAGCGTGAAGCTGATTTATTTATTTATTTATAAAATAATATTGTGTTAAAATCTATATCAGTTCACTGTTCTCGTGGTTCTCGCGGTGTTGTATTCAGCTTTTCAACACGAATGAACGAATATGGAAAACGGATTGTCTTAATATTACCCTCTACCTACCTCAATACGCAAAAAAAATATTTTATTTTTTTGATATTAAACAAAATTATAAATATCATATGCTTCATAGCATATTCATTTTAACAAAATAGTTTACTTAATTTTCTTCCACCCGCTGTTTTAACTATATTTCATAACAGTTTAATTACTTCACGGCTAATTTAATGATATGTTGTACAAAATGTGCCATACAAAGCTTTCAGTGTAAAATGTGTTTTAAAGTTGCTTTTACGTACTTTGTCATCATATATGTAAGTATAAGTAATGTATCTACATACACTTTTATACCAAATTTGGTAGGTTTTCAAATTTTATATTTCTTTTTATTTACTCACTAATTGTTAATATTAAACAATATAAAGAATTTTGAAAATCGTTTTATAACAACTATTATTTTTATAAAAAAATTAAAGTCCAATAATCTAATTTACATACAAAAAACCAACAAAACTCGTTATCTTTTGCTCTCAATCTGTTTGCATTAAAACTGCACTTCTTATAAAGGTCACTAAAATTTCGAGTTTCATGAGGCCTGTTTTGGAGCTGGGGCTGGGTTGCGGGTTTGATTCTCACACGACGAAGTGAAATATTTAAAGTTTCCTATCTCCTCGCTTTGGTAACGAAGCAAAGCGCGGCGTTGAGTTCCGCCATTTAACACGCAATGCTTCTCTTCATTCTGATGAGATAAAAGACAAAAATAATTTAGTTACATGTTAGTATTAACTATTACAGTACGGTCACCTATCACAAAATCGCTTCCCACTGGCACTCAAACTACGAAACGGTTAATTTGTGGTTTTCACTAACAGACAGAGAAAGCTTATACGGATAATATTTTTATTTTATTCTCACATAGTTCAAGCGGGCGAAGCCGCGAGTGGAACATTAGTATAAACCGGTATAATATGTATATATAAAGTCATAATTTATAGAATATCTTATTTATGTAGATGTTGGCCTTTTGCAACATTCTTGCACTTTATGATAGATATATTACTTATTTATTAATATATGGTATTCAATTCAGTTATCAATGACCTCCAGTTTTTCTTTGTGACTGGAATAAAAAATAACTATTATTTTGCTATAAATATTTTGATTACAAATTCAATTTATCGTAAATCACAAAATTTTCCAACACTGAGTGTACTGAGTTGGATGTTATCTATATAATATAATATATTATACATTCTTTACAATAGAATTAGAATAAACATAAAATATCTTCACCGTCATCCATCGTATACACTAAGAAATACTCTCCACCAAAAAAATGTGGAGAGCTTCCGCTCCACATTTTCTTAGCATTTTCTCTGAGCACAGGGGACCTCTCTTTTAAGTTAGGAATAATTATAGCGGGGTAGATATAAATTAAGAAATACTAATAAAAAACATGAATTCATATGCATGTGACTGTAAACGCGACAGTTTGTAGGTTCGATTCCCACTCGAGTAAACGAAATATTTACTATTTAAATTTCCTCGCTCTGGTACAGAGGCAGAGCGCGGCGTTGAGTTCCGCCACTCAATATGCAATGCCTCTTTTGCGTCAAGTGAGGAACGGAGTATCTTAAATCTTGGTTTCCTCTGCATACCCTGCTACTGCCACAGCGTCAAGCTGTAAAAAAAAATAAGGTATGAAGGATATCCAAAATAATTCCTAATATTATACAAATTTACATACATCCATAACATGTTATATAAATACTTTAAATATAACATAATAGCTATTAGTAGCGAGGAAATCTGTTCGACGCCACTTCCATCCATCATTCAGGCGGTCGTTGGCCGTGACTTAGTACCTACTACTACCTACTTTAACGTTACATCACATTAGACTGCGATTATGTGTGCGAAATGCTATATGGCTTTAAATATTTTAGTATATTATATATTTTTGTTTGTTATATAATTTAATTTATATTAGAAACAAATAAACAAATGCTATAGGAACTACTTAATGTATTACGTAATACATTAAAACAGAATTCATTCACTAAATATATCTATATCAAATTTCATTATACTTCTGCTGAGCGGAAGACAAAAGCACTTCAAACTTTGAAATCATGAACAGTTTCTCAAACACGATTAAATGATATTTAACACAAACTTTTGAATATTTGCATTATAATAATATTGGAAGACAATCCTATAGAACGAACACTTTAGTTATTTAGAAGAAATATCAAGAAGCACGTAGTATAGATACTAAAAGTTCTTACTTTGGACCATCTGTTTAATATTCACTACTAAAGTTAGGTAGAGAATATTCTCGATTCTTTTATCAGTCGGCTGCGGTCGGAAGTGGTTTCCTTGTTTGACTCTATTTTCTTGGCAAATCGTGGAAGCGATCATGTGGCAAAACACTCTTATAGATTTTGCCCGAGGGAACTTTGACTTGAGTTGTATCTAACAATCGCTGGTGGAACGTTGCAATGTATTTAAGAGCAAAACGATGTTCGGATGCTGCTTAGATGTGCATGTAAGCAATATAGCCGAAAGGTTTCTGGGCTATTGCACAGTTGTCGGTTGGACTATTTTAATTAAATTGTAATGCGGTGGGTGATAACGCAAGTATTTTATGCCTTTGGTGTGTTTAATCTGTATAAATAAAAAATGTACTGTGGATATAATTATTAAAGTATGTGTTAGTTATTAATTTATACTTAAATATTATATATAAAATGAAGATTCGGAAGTTTCAATTCACAGTTAGACAGATTATTAGTTTATGTATATTAGTTTATATGATATTAGTATATGATATTAGTTTTCTTTTTTGTCTTTTCAATAAAATATATATATATTAGATATACATATAAATCAGCTTCACGCTGTATCTCGTACGCAGCAAGATAGGCAGAACCTAGTGTTAAGACACTCCATTCCCTACTTTCCGCTAAAAATCTGGAGGCATTGCGTGTTGAGTGGCTAAACTCAACGCCGCGCTTAGCCTCGACAACAGGGCAAAGAAATGAAAATATAAATTGAAATAAATATTTCAATTCCACGAGTGGGGATCGAACCCACAACCAGTCGATTTTACATTTACAATTTGTGCCTCTCCGGCGCGACTGGCCTCAAATTGACCTCAAATAGAGAAATAGATAGATATACATAATGATGTGTAACCTATACCATCAAAAAGCTTATCGAAATGAACACGCTTAAGTATATTACTGCAAAAAGTTTTTACGACCATCAAATCGCGTTATTATACTTCTCCATGTTGAGATATTATTCTTCTGCATTGATGGTCGTAAAAATTTTTTTGCAGTAATATACTTACGATAAAATAGCTTAAAAATACGATAAAATAGCTTAAAAACTCATCCTAAGTTAATGAAAAAAAAATTAAATAAACAAATAAGTGATAAGATATGGCATCAATTGCTTTGGGACAAAACTATCTCCATTTCAACAAACACAAATTGAAATTCCATTGTTATGTTACAACTCGATCAGTTCATAACCCTTTAAAAGTCACGAGGCGTACAAAATAACAGAGCGGTCGGCGACAACGTCTAGGGAGTTGTTGAGCTAATTCCGAATGAGAAACGCGATATTTTCCACCCAATAAACTTTTGCAGAGGTCCTATAATTTTCTGACTTACCAAAGAGTTTTATTATCTATTCATTTCGGAAAAGTTTCACCAAGTGGCTAGCAATTTGCATTTATAATTAAAACTGTAAAGCTAATATTTGATGGAAGTTCAAACGGTGTTCATAAGAAATATTAAAGAACTGTTATTATATTTTGAAATCCAGCAATATGTGGAGGCAGTTAACTGTAGAGCTGAAGATAATAAGAAAAAGTTAAATTACGTCGATGTGGCGTCGCAGACCGAGAGACGACCGCAGTCGTTCCAGTGTAATAAAAGTTGAATTTATGACTCGAATTATTTCACCCGCTACCCTAATTTCGCTACTTCGCCACTCGTAGTGTCCAGGTGCATGATATGAAGTGAACTTTTAAATGGAAGGGGGGCATTTTATTCCTTTTGGGGCTATTACTTTTTGATTTGGTACGAAAAAACATGTTGCTGTAAGTTATATTATGTGAGTAACGTTTAATTTCTTTGTAGTTAAGTTTTTTTTATTATGATGCATTTATAATTTCTTTAAAACGAAGAAAATATTTTAAAAACCAATAGATTTTCATACATATTTTTAAATTACACTTCGGGCACGTGTATATCTTTTAAATATCTTATATTATGTGAACTAGACCAACCTTTATATAAATGAAATTGGAGGAAATACACAAACTTCTTAATGTACATGTATAAAAAAAATCCAGTGTTGTACTTCTATTCTGATTCCATAAAAGAATTCTGATTACAGAAAAGATATAAAATGTGGTTTCAGTTACGTTTCTCTAATTTTAATCGATATCTGATAAGAATATTTTAATATTTATTTGCTTATTTTAGTTTAATTTATCAATGTAAATAAAATTTAATAACTTGTTAATTAATACTTGTTGATTAACTGAGGCCAGTCGTGGCGCAGCGGCACGAGGTGTGACTTTAAAAACCGACTGGTGGGTTCGATCCCCACTCGAGGAGATGAAATATTTACTTAAATTTATATTTCCACTTCTTCGCTCTGGTGTCGTGGTTAAGCGCGGCGTTGGGTTCTACTCAACACGCATTGCCTTCAGAATTCGGTAGAAAGTGGAGAACGGAGTGTCTTAACACTAGGTTCCCTCTGCCTACCCTGCTGTGTGCGGGATACAGCGTGAAGTTGATTTATTTATTTATTTATTTTGTTAATTAATACTACTTTCAAATGAAAAAAAACGAAGGATCTATCATATACGTAATAAATAATAGGTATATAAATATGATATCGATATATATATATATATATATATATATATGACAATAAAAGGCAAGAAAATTCGAAGAAATTCCAAATATCGTATATTTATTAACTATATATATTACATATAAGTACTCTATTAAATAACGATCTCGTTATTATATAAACGTTTCGTGAAAAATATTTGTCACTAAAAATATTTGTAGAAATGTACGAAAGAAATTCGTCAAGTGCTCACTCGAGGCGAACTCAAGTTCTCTATTACTTACGGTCACCTAATCTATTGGATGAGTCGGCGTTCCCACACTACACTATAAACGTTAAACTACATATAAAATTGAATTTTGTATAGGTTTAGGTATTTCTTAAAGAATAATTAATAGATTTTTTTTATTTAAATTATTTTTATTTTCCAGTAAGAAGAAAATAATCGATTAAATGAATGAGGTAAGGTTGAGACGACGTTTCTTGACATTAAATTCTCTTTACTGACATATTGTGTGAGAAAAACCTGTATCTTGTGCCTAAGCCCTTAAGACCCATAATGAATTATATAATCCACTATAATGCGTAAAAAAAATTGCAATTATAAAATAATTGTAAGAAATTATGAACAATTTACTTTTAATAGTTAATTTGGAGTTTTATTAATAAATATATATAATTATTTGTACAAATTCTTCGTAAAAACCTGAAAAATCACTTTGTTAAAGTGTTTTTATTTCTGTTTAGTATAATACATCGCCCTTAATTTAGCTAACTTTAATAAAATATATATAGATTTTTTTTTTCACGAGTGAGACAAAAAAAAGTAAAAGTAAACACGTTGTTAATCAATAACGCACTATGACTATTATGGGTGTCAACCGGTATCGCGACCACACATGTGTGTTTTTACACCCATATAGCATTTCAGGGTTAAAAAGTTATTAAATATCATCACAACGACCTATAAAAATTCAATACCAGACTTATATTTTTATAGTTCAAGCAGCTAGCAGTTATAATTAAATTTAATTTTAAAACGTTTTAAATCCTTGATAGGTCAAGAGTTACTCGATTTTCCAAGACAATTGGCGAAAATGATTGAAATCGTTTGAGATAAATTTTGCACAATTGTGACGAAGCTAAAACTTATTTGACTGATGTTGGTGGGATGGGATTGGCTTAAGGAGAATATTCTAATTGTAAAATCCATCATGCTTAACTTCTATATGATATGAATTTACCCAAGACACATAGTCTCTCAAATGGTCTGAAAATAGAGAATGGCGTCCGTTACCACGAGATTTTCTATACTTGTACACAATTATGTTAGATTTGATATCTGTATTACAAGTTCAAAACTATAAATATTAAGTATTGAAATTTAGTTCATATTTTAAAAAACGTGTTTGATTAGTAAATTTAAACAAATGGTGGCGTTAGTATCTATTCTATTATCTAGACAATTTTCCTATATGCCTAAATTTTACATCAATAGACCATTCATTCTATCTACTTACCACCTAAAAAATCAAATCAAATCAGCTTCACGCTGTATCCCGCACACAGCAGGGTAGGCAGAGGGAACCTAGTGTTAAGACACTCCGGTTCCCCACTTTCTGCCGAATTCTGGAGTCATTGCGTGTTGAAAGGCAGAACTCAACGCCGCGCTTAACCTCGACACCAGAGCAAGGAAATGGAAATATATATTTAAGTAAATATTTCATCTCCTTGAGTGGGGATCGAACCCACAACCAGTCGGTTTTACAGACCGGCCTCTAAAAAATACTTACCATCTAAAAAGTAAAAAATATATATTTACTAAGAATATAATAATGTCTGATGTCTATTCGTGGAATCAACTCTATTACTCACGGTCACCTAATTTGTAGTTGATCAGTCGCGCGCACTGTCGCCGCGTTCTGAAGGCAGGCTCACGCTACGGCGGGCACGAGGCGTGTCTAAAAATGTAGATGGCAATTTATGGAAGTTTTTATAGCTTTTTTTTATTTTTGTATGTAAAAAAAGTTTTTTTTTTCGGATTTTTTTTTGAATATGATGTGAATTAGGTAGGGGACTTGATAGGATGAGGTACAATTTATTATATTATATCATCGTTTTAACTTTTTCTATTGACAAAAATCTAAATATATTTTGTTTGTATAGAAGTGTACTAATAACTTGGATTTTTTTTCAGCTTTACGCTGTATTCCGCACACAGCCAGAGTAGGCAGAGGGAACCTAGTGTTAAGACACCACAGACCACTTTCCGCCTAATTCCAGAGGCGATTACGTGTTGAGTGGTGGAACACAACGCCGCGCTTTGCCTCGATACCAGAGCGAAGAAATAAAAATATAAATTTAAATAAATTTCATTTCCTCGAGTGGAGATGAAACTCACAACCTGTTGCATTTATTATCACACACTTAAGCCCTAAAAATTTAAATACAAGAACATGATAATAAAAGCAAAGGACAAACACATTTGTAGTAACAATAAAGTTATCTTAAATTCCGCACATGCTCGAAAAAGCTAGCTCAGAATATTTTCCGTTTAACCTAAAGAAATATGTTTAGTTGCGATTTAGTGGGCTATTTGTCTTAATAAAACAAAATCGTCGGACCATCGCAGGCCGATACTAATCCTAAGCGAATCCTCAGTCAATGTCGCGACCGCGCGCTCTGTCCTGTCCCTGTGTACGATAAGCGTGGTTAAAAGAAACCAAGTCGACTTATAGATTCTTCTATTATAATTTCTGAGTAAAGGATTTAAAATTATTTTCTAGAGGTCAATCGTGGTGCATAGGCAAGACTAATCGCGACAGGTTGTACACTTCTCACACTTTCTCACACAGGGTACAATTCTCACTTGGAGGAAATGAAATATTTAAAATTCTCCATTCAACACTTAACGCCTCCAGAATTCGTCAAAAAGTGGGAACGGAAGTCTCTTAGTGAGAAGAGACACTAGGTTCCCAGGTTCCATCTCTCTAGTTGGCTATGTGCGGGATGAAGTAGAAAACATTTTTTTTTCTATAATTTTAAATTACTGTTGCATATTTTATTTTTTTCTTAAATTACAAGGACTCTTTCTCCAAGAATAATAAACTAAATAAATGCAAAAGTTTTATCATTTGATTCAAAAATATTTAGTTTATAGATGCATCAATAAAAAGAAAATTTATATACATAATAAAATATTTCCTACAGCTAAATTGTCAGGCAGAAACCATGTTAATCCGTGACAGATCCGCAGTCACCGTCGTGGTCGCACGCTGGCTGCCCAAGTATCCGATACCCGGGATTGAGAGACATGTGTAGGAGATATATCCAAATACATTTTGAATTTATTTTAGATATATATTTTTTATTTTAGTTTAGTTGTGATAATATAATATCTCTAATGTATGACTTGTATTATTGATAAAAGTTATGGCTGTAGGCCAATTGAACTTTGTTATGTAAAAATAGACTTTTCTCATCATGTCTGGTTAACAAGGTTCAGCAGGTATTTCACAAAAGTACAATTACAGTAAAAGGATGTTAGAGGAAAAAAATATAGTCAGTAATTGAGGCCAGTTGTAACGCAGCACAAGCGTGCAACTGTAAACGTGAAAGGTTGTGGGTTGGTTTCCCAGTCGAGTAAAATGGCAAAGCACGGCATTGTGTTCCGCCACCCAAAACTCAATACCTTCAGAAATCAGCTGAAAGTGTGGAACACAAGCGTCTTAAAATAAACAGAGTGTCTTAACACTGTGTTCCTAGGTAACCTCTGCCTACCCTGCTATGTGTGGCAAAGAGGATGAAACTAAAGAAAAGATATAGGCAATCCTTTAAACAAATTTTCCTTACGATAATTTAATAAGCTCACGTACACACACCATATCTAAACCATCCCAACCCAATACATCCATAGTACCCTTCCCCATATATTTATTTATTTTCATTTATTTAAACTACCTCAGATATATGGCTGTTAATAAACAACATATGGCCCAGTGACCCGTCGATACTAATCCCGCAACCCGCACTTCGTCACTGTCCCTTCGACGACCTAGCCGGGATTAACGAACGTGTTCGGAACGCTTTAGAAAATTCGCTCTACCGCTCTAATAAATCCTTTGACACTTAAAATTTACAAGGAAACTTTATTACATTTAATATAGGTATATTTATTTGGAGTTTAATTTGTATTATCGTAATGTGGAACGATTGAATTGTTTTTTTTTTGTTTCACGCTGTATCCCACACGCAGCAGAAAGGTAAAGGAAGCTTAGTGTTAAGACACTCCGTTCCCCACTTTCCACCGAATTCTGGAGGTAATGCGTTTTGAGTGGCGAACCTCAATGCCGCTCTTTACCTCGACACCAGAACGAAGAAATGGAAATATTAAATAGTAAATTTCCTCGAGTGGGAATCGATTTCACAACCTGTCGCGTTTGCAGTCACGCGCTTGTTCCCCTGCGCTACGCCTCTGAATTGTAGTTGAATGACAAAATTTCAATATAAACCGATTTACAATTCAAATAGAGGCTAAGAGGCTAAAAATGCATCCTTTTATAATAAGTAAAGTGATAAAATATAAGTAAAAAATAAATTGTGATGAATAGAAGTTGTGAGTTTGTTATTCATTTTCTAAGTATCCTATTATACATACTAAGCATCATATACTTATACAATACAGAAGTCACATAAACAAATATAACATCTTAATACCAATGTACTTAAAGTAAATACAGAAAACAGTAAAGTTATTAACAACTATAATTAAAAATAAACAATTTACATACAACTATTTAAACTTCAACATACACAAATTATAATCACACACTCCAATTACATTATTCCAATTAACATTTATTAATTAAGATTAACCTAGCTTGTATATGAAATACATATTACACTGACCCTCGAGGACTCAGGCAGTTCGAGGGTCTGTCATCTAATTAATGATGTTATATCCATATAATTATAAGTACGGGAAGTCAAGATTTCAGTGAATTTTGTTCGGGTTTTAATTTTTTGTCAACTTCACACCATATCCCACATATAGCATGGTGTGCAGAGGGAACCTAATGTTAAAAACACTCCGTGCCCCACTTTCCGCCGAATTTCCCGAGGCATTTAAGGGTGGCGGAATCAACGCCGCGCTTTCGCCGTGGCACCAGAGCGTAGATATGAAAACGTCAATTGGGAATCGAACCCACAACCGTCTGCGCCACAATAGCCTGTAGTTTAACTCCAAATTACTTCCGCTGGTAGTCCGCAAACATTCATACGGTTACGAATTCGTAGTCATTATTTACCCTCGCCTCGCACGTTGCGTCGTTCTGCAAATATTTACCTCTTAACGAGAAGCCTGACTCCGTATGTGATGTAATAAACTTTTCTATTGTATTGTAGCTACTCCGCGGCTTGTACACGTTTAACCAAGTAATTATTAAGTTAACGGTTTAATGGTTTTGTATATTATTTTCTTATTATATATTATATATGCGCCTGAAAACATTAATTTATGCGAGAGTATTAAAGATATTTTTAACTGAAAATTAAAACGATTTTTCTTTATAAAATGACATAATAATGTTCTTTTTAGGGTTCTGTATCACAAAAGTTACTTTTTGAGGTCCAGGGCGGGATCCTTAAAAGACCACTTTGCTGTCCGTCTGTCAAGATCATTTATCTCAAGATCTCGTGGAGGTACCGAGCTGAAATTAATATCTAATATTTAAGTCTTGCAATCCAAAAATACAAAAATATTTCATAATACAGTTATGAAAATTTGGTACAAAATAAGAAATCATAATACCAATAAATGAAAAAATCCAAAAAGTGAAAATTTACCAATAAATTTTATAGAAAAAAATCATAACAAATTTATATTTATCGTTAATTTTATACAAAACGAGTGCATATGGGCAAATTCAAATTTATCATCTTTTATAAATCGTTCTTCCCGTTGACCTACAATCCTAAAATGGTACAAAACCCTCGGTTTTTACAACATAAATCTATATTAACTTTACGCAAAATATGAACAGTGCATGTATGTCAGTAATGTGTAATCATGCCTTTATAATCCGTTCTCTCTAATCCGATTTGAAAGCTAATCGATGAACGTTAACTATTAAATCGATATATCTATCGATATACATCTAACAATATACATAATAGAAGCCTGTCGTGGCGCAGCGGCACGAAGTGTGACTGTAAAACCGACTGGTTGTGGGTTCAATCCCCACTCGAGGAGATGAATGTTTACTTAAATTTATAGTTCCATTTCTTTGCTCTGGTGTCGAGGTTAAGCGCTGCGTTGAGTTCTGCCACTCAACACGCAATGCCTCGAGAATTCGGCAGAAAGTGGGGAACGGAGTGTCTTAACACTAGGTTCCCTCTGCCTACCCTGAAATATATATGATTTTTATTTTATAGCTTTTGATTTTTATTTTTTATCGCAAAATTTTTATACATTTTTTTCTATCATAAGTAATATAAGCTACCTATAATAAGCTGTAGCTAAATAATTAAAATAAATCCCATATACAGCGGTTATAATAAAATATTGATATTAATGTATACATAATTGATTTAATTTTAACTACAGAGAATGCAACTTTTGAAACATGCTCTATAACTTAAATTGAAACTTGGTCGTCGTTGATATAGGCGTTAGGCTGATATTTTATGAAGCAATATATTAAGAAAACTCATTTATTACGGTATTTTTTAAGAATTGTTATGTAAAACATTTGAGGCCAGTCGAGAAAATAAAATATATAATATCTTCATTTGCTCTCTCTGGTGTCAAGGCAAAGCGCGGCGTTTAGTTTCGCCACGCAACACGCAACGGGGTGTCTTAACATAAGGTCTTCTGTCTACTTTGCTGTGTGCGGGATACAGCGTGAAGCTATAAAAAAATATACAAAATATAATAACAGCAAAAATATTTACTCAATCGATGAATTTCAAGTGCAGCAGCTGTTGAAATACATACATATATTCATATCACACTTTGAACGTAGATTATGTGCAATAGTTTTAATATGGACCATTTAAAACATCTGAGCTAAAACTATCTCTTAAAGTTTTAAGCGTCGTGTTGATAACGGTCGGGAAGCTCAAAGTATCAAGAATCATAACCGATTGCCATTCTACACAGCTTTTGTTGCTGGACTTTGACTTTTTAACAAGTTAGTGATAAAAATCTTACCATTTTAGTCTCATATTACGTAAAAAGTTTGAAATTTATAAATATGCAAAAAGAAAATGCCTCGCAAGCTCCGATTTCTAAGTGTATTTTTTTTATTTTCAGAACGTTTCATAATATAAGATTACATCAATTAAAATATCTACGTACGTTACGTTTCATAACATTTGGGTATATATTGATTTTTTTTAGTTTCACGCTGATTCCCGCAGGCAGCAGTAAGTGAAGGAACTTCTATTAAGACACTCCGTTTTCAATTTTCCATGGTATTGCGTGTTGAATGGCAGAACTCAACGCCGCGTATATTGCTAAAAAATAATAACAACAGCACACTGCATAAAAGAATTAAATATTTACTACAACACACGTCACTACCACACTAAGCTATTAGTAATTTATAACTGTGGTAGATAAATGAAAATATTTCAAGTTACGGCTCCTAATACGGCCAGTTGTTCCGCTATGAGCGATGACCTCTAATGTCGGACGTTGACAAAGCGTTCGGCGGCTCTCCTGAAAACGTTCAAATACATCATCGCCGGTGACAGCACAGTTCTGCCGACTGCGAATCGCCATATTTTATTTCTGCTACGATTGCTTGATATTTGATTAATCTGGACCAAGAAATGGATCATTTTTAGTCATTTTTTGAAATATACAACGGCGTACCCATTTTTCTTTTCCGTTATAATATACGACGAAACTCATTAGTTTCGCTCGTGAAACTTTTCGTTCGAAACAAACGGGTTTCATGGTAAAAAGAGAATATTTCCAGTTTCATACGACTGTTGTCGGTTGGATACGAATTCAGGTATGTTTTATATTGCCTTTTGGTAAATAAAAATAACATAGACAAAGCGAAAGCCCACACGCCATCGCTCAAAGCGTTGGCGTGTGTTTACGGACAATAGATATTATTCCCCTCTAAGTATTATGAGAATGCAAAAATACGTCTAACGGTGACGTTGAGTGATGCGTTCCCGTTTGGTTCCCGTTCCTCATTGTTGGCCCAATAAAAGATTGCGCAATATAAAAATATTTCAATTTCAATTGTAAGCATTTTATTGAACGAAGCGAAAAGGCACTGTGGAACGCCAATATTTCACACTAAATATTCATATCAATTTGGGCGTACAGTGAATACGTTCTACGGAGGTAAATGGCAGAACGCGATTATGATATAAGTAGCTGCCACGGGCCTCCCTCGTCCAGCATTTAAATAGCCTGTTACGTTAGATAGTTGGTTTCGTCGGTTTCGGCCTTGTAAGCCTTAAAGTTCACTTATTCGAAAGTAGTCTTTAACTTGTACTGTGACGTGTCAAAATAGCTTATCAACATTCTACGATTGAAAGTTGAGTGTACACATTCAATAAAAATACATAAAGCGAAATGTGGGTATATATAACTTGCAGGGTGCCGTGATACTTTATTATCATAAGTCAATTCCAGTATTTGCATATATTCAAATTAATACTCCCCTAAAATCTACACGAATACTGGGGACGTTGACTTAATTCGTCTAAATGGAGGTTCCATTTAGAATACATGTTCCTAATATGTAGGTAAGACCTGAGTACACAAAATGAAATAAAATATTAATATTTTGTAAAAAAAACATAAAGTGAAAGGTTAGATTGATTTAGGTAAACCTAGGAAAAATTTACTTAAATTAGGTAAAATTTGTCAACTCCTTACAAGGAATAAAAATACATTACGAATAAAAGTAAGAAATTCACAAATAATGGAAAAGTATAAAATTTACTTTATACAAAGGCACTGATAGTCAATATGTCTGTTTTATATTTATCGCAAATAACTTTTCGGATCACAAGACCTAAAACCTAGAAATCTTTTATCTGAACACTAGACTAAAAAATATTCAGTACATCTTAATCTTAAATTATATACATTATCGAAGTAAAACTCAGAAGCCAGCATTTATACCTCTACGCCACGACGTAGCAGGGTAAGCAGAGGGAGCCTAATGTTAAGACACTCCGCTCCTCACGTTTTTCCGAATTCTGGAAACCGTGCACCAGAAATATTAAATAATTAATTTCCTCGAATAGTAATCGAACCCACAACCTATCGCGTTTACAATCACTCACTTGCGCCTCCGCCACGACTGGCTTCAACGATTTTAATAAATCAATCAGAATATATTAATAAAAAATGCAGTTTTTACGTACGAACCATATCAGATGTAGCTAAGAATTCTCATAGTATTGGCTCAAGTAGAAATAATCTTGCGGAGGAGCAGTTTATTACGTTCGCAATATCGCGGAGAGGCGAGGCGCGATTCGATTGCCGGCGCTCTGTGCGCCTCAAATTGATTTCTAAATAATTTGTCTATTCGAGACGTTTCCACAACTGCTGGAATTTATGGAGCAATATATGCGGAGCGTACGTATGTAACGGTACGGTACTGTCTGTGTGCTTATTACTAATAATCTGTTTGTTTGTTTAGATATTTGTGCTTTGAGTTTTAATGTAGGTTAATGATATATGTACGAGTTTATTAAAGTAGGAAGAGTTAATAAAATAAAGGAATATTATAGTTTTTGTTAGGAAACCAAAAAGCTTAGACTTTTTTCCTAATTATAACCATTTTTTCAAACATTGCATTCTTTTTCTTGATTATTTTTTTTTCTGATGGGCGGTATTTTATTCATCTATTCCAAATATTTTCATTTATCTATTATACTTATCTTTTACTATGTGAAGGCAAAGTAAATTATCACTTAGTCGTCTCTATTACCGAGCGCAGTCGTTATCTTTAACGACCTGAGATGATATGTCTAAGAGAAGACGTGGTTTTGGGGATCTGAATTTTGGCTACAATAACAATAACAATAGAATAATATTATTGTGTTCGTTTTAATTAGGACGAATTTCTAGATATCTTTACTAAATAAATCTCTGAAAAAAAGTTCTGTGCGTAGTTGCCGTTTGTTATAATCATAGACATTGATTTTATATTGATAAAACAACCATAAATTTTGAAGATTGACCTAGTCAGAAAAGACGCAGCTTCGAGTTTCATCATCTAAGATACATTGCCTCCAAAAAATTTGGAAATGGACATTGACATGAGTATCCCTACCCTGGTTGATTAAAAAAAAAGTTCAGCTGAGAGGAACCGGTGCTAGATCGGTTCTTCTCAAGTCTGAAACATTAACTTCAAAGACCTGGTAGTAAATTGTTTGACGTTTAAAAAAAAAGAAACATATCTTTTATTTTGAATAAAATTATATGACTTTGAGTTTAGAAAATATAATTATAAAAAATATATACATATACTTACTTAGAAAACATAGAAAAATTTAAACGTAGCGGGACTGGAACCCTCGAAACCCCCCCTGGAAACCGACCAGAACTGGTCGATTTTCTTTCCTAAGTGTAGATTAGCACTTTAAAAATTGTTAAAAATATAAACAAATATTTTTATACAACAAAATGTTATTATAGCTAACAGAGTATCCATCAACATATACACACACGAAGAGTAAAACAATGAACATCAATTTGCCACTAGTGCCACGCAGTTATCGGTCAGGCCCACTGGCCTGGCATTGTGCACTACAGTATAGAACATGTTAATTATGTCCCGGGTGATGCTTTGGTAGCGTCACGTACACGGTAATTGCTCAGCTTTCGAAAGGATAGATTTATATTCGCACTGCAGGTCGTTAAGGACATGTGTGTGATCGAATAAATCTTATATGTTTGTGGTTAGGTTTTCGATGTTGTGTTTTGAGTGTTGTTTTTAAATTATAAGTTGTGTAATTAAAGTTTTATTTTTTATTTGAAGTTGTATTTTAGTTTTTGTATAGAAATGTTAGTTTTCTTGGAAAATGGTTAAGTGCGAGTCGGACGGATTAACGCTTCCGTAAAATTCCCACTTGGTGCCAAATTTTATAACTACTGGCCACGTGTCCACTCTATAGGTTTGATTATAAGGCGAATTTCATATAAAATGCAACAACATCGTTGCATAAATTCTCGTTTCTTTAATTGCATTATCATAGAAACTTAGTTTTTTGTTTCTGTATATGATATTAATATCAGCTTGATACCTCCACGTGATCTGGAGATTCACAAACGAACAGAAAATGCCACGATATGCTAAGAATATGACTAATGTTTTATCTAATCGGCTTCTCGCCTAAGAAATATATATAAAAAACAAGTAACTGTTTAAGTACGCTTAAAAATAAAAAATATTTTGTTCTTTGGAAAGAAAAAAAACGCATTATTTTGGTTAAAGGCAACAAAATATTATACATATTGGCAAGCTATTTATTTAAACAGATAAACTATTATACAAAATTTTATTTAACATTAAATAAAACTCCGCTTATACTTCACAAATTGCTATATTAACCAAAAAACGTATAGCTTAAAATCTCTAATATATTTAAAAGAGCCATTACACGTTCACAAAAGCCATCGAGGCATTTCCAACCGTCGAGTCCAGGCAGGTATTAAAAATTTGTTTATCCCAACTGTGTCCAAAGCGTAGATTTTCATTTTGATCAAGAGTACCGCGGGGAAGTGAACATTGCGTATCCTTTTGTGGGTGAGGTAATTTTAATGAGTTTTACGTTAGACTAGCGGTGACATAGCCTCGAGTGACGGCGTTAGTAGCGCGAGGGAAGAGCCGGAAAGCCCTCTGTGGCCTCTAAAACAAGTTTAGTGAAGAGAAAATAGTTTGTCGATGTACTGTGTGGTTCTGTTTGCTTTTGTTCGTTATTGTGTGTTTATTTGCTTTTTAACATAGGCGAAAAATAGTCAGCATGTGATTAATATCCAATGATAACAACTCAAAAACGAATTTACCAGCTTCACGCTACATCCCGCACGCAGCAGATTAGGCAGAGGAAACCTAGTGTTAAGACACTCCGTTCCCCATTTTCCGCCGAATTCTGGAGGCATTGCGTGCTGAGTGGCGGTACTCAACGCCGCGCTTTGTCTCGACACCAGAGCGAAGAAATGAAAATATAAATGTAAATAAATATTTCACTTCATCGAGTGGGGATCGAACCCACGACCAGTTGATTTTACAGTCACACTGTGTACCTCCACAGGCCCGGCCACGACCGGCCTCTTAAAATATAAAATTGTATCTTTCTTAAATATCTAAAATTTTTCTCATTTTCGACACTGTTACTTAGATTACCATTTACGTAAAATCTACATTTTTCCAAATGACCTTAAAATATTCAGGACAATATACGTAAAATTTTATTTTAAGCCATTCAGACATTCTCTCACATCACTAATGTCTCTATTAATTTCCTCAGTTATAAACGTAGCAGTTGGCGTTATTAGCTTCGCCCTTTTATGTGTAATAATTTACTGCACTTAATATTAAAACAAAACATTTTCAACTTTCCTAACGAGGTTGGGGTCCGAGGCTATAAAAAAAAACTTGTACACAGGGTTAGGAATTTTCCCAAACAGAAATGCATATATTATAATCTAAATAGCCGTCGTTAGGGCTAGGGTCAGAAATGTCTATAAAATGAAGTGCATATAATATATAATTTAAATAGTGGGTATAGAGTTTAACTGTACACGCGATGGTTACGAATTCGATCCCCACACAGGATTTTTCTTCTCCGTCTTCGAAACTTGATGTTTCAACAATATTTCTCTGTAAGATTCAGTACATATATATGGCATAAAATATGACTGATACACAATAGGTTTTGGCTTCTATTCCCACTTGAGGAAATATTTAATATTTCCATTTTCTTCGCTCTGATAACGAGGCAGAGCGTGTCGTTGATTTCTGCTACTCAAAACTCTATGCCTCCAAAAATTCGGGGGAAAATATAGAACGGAGTGTCTTAATCCCAGGTTCCCTCTGCCTATCCTGCTGTGTGGGGGATACAGCGTGACGCTAAAAATTCTATACGAAAAATATATTAGGCAAAACACATTTCATTAATACATCCAAATTGTACTGAACAGTGTGTCACTGTACAGTACAGTATACCTACAATAAGTAATACAATATAATTTATTCGCACTCTCGTTTCACGTTTGAAACAATAGCTTACACTTTGTTAACTGTCCGTCCTGACTATTAGGTGTAATGAAAATAATCATTGCTCCAGTACCGACCTATTTAATGGCGGCTCCATTTTCTACGTCTGTTCAATGTTTTTGGGTAATGTAATAAACAATTTCGTTTTAGTTTTCAACTTCACGCTGTATCCTGCAAGGCAAAGTAGATGTAGTGTTAAGACACTCCGCTTCGCACTTTTTTGCCGAATTCTGGAGGCTTTTGTCCAGACATCAGAGTGACGACTTCAACAAGTACTCATTATCATCAAGTGCTATTGTATATATTTTTGGAATAGATATAATAGACCTTGTTTTTTTCAATATTATCCATAATCTAATTTTATATAAACGTAACTAACTAACATAAAACACTGTCGTCAGACACGAGAATCCATGAATCCTGCATAAAGATATTTTTTACATATTTTCTCGTACAAACATAAAAGTATTTTTCTAAAGTTCCATAGTAAACTCCCCAAATACATTGATCTTATAATATTTCATATGTCATCCATCCCATATAAACTCAGGCGGTAGCCCCAAAATTAATTACTTATTGCACTGCCAGTAATTCAGTTTCCGTATTTAATAAAGTTAAAGCACCCCGTTCGTGCCACTTACCCTAAATTATAAACATGCGTATAATTTTTTTTATGAGTTGGCAACTCGTTTACTTTGTATACATTTACCGTTGCATTTCTCGTGTTTATTTCTACGGTAACATGATATTTCATAAAATATTTTGACTACATAGCTTTTCACTGAGTTTCAGTGCGAGTCAAAGCATTTAGGTTGCTCTCGACAACATTTTGAAATTATATTTTTTAATTAAACGTGGACATTTATTTATAAGATTGGTGGTTTTTTTAAACTGTTTATTTTTTAAATGTTTTTTTTATGTATAAATGTTGCTTAAATACTCAGGATTAATAGAAGTAAAACAAAATCTATGTACTTTTACGAATAGATAAAATTTAGAAAATCATTTTTTTGAAAATCATAAACAATAATTGAAGTATAAAGGACAAAATTTTATATCAAAAGAAAAAAGTAATTAATGATGAAGTTCGTTGAAATTATGGAGGTAGGGGAAGCTTAAGTTTCACAAAGAATCGTTCAAAGTTAATTCGAAGTTGATTTAGAATTAATTGTAAATGTTCTTTTAACGAATATGTTTAAAAAATAATTTGTTTATTTTTTAAGTTGCTTAAAATTCATATTTGGAGTTTCCAAAGCAAACATTACGAAATTAAATTCCTGACAATAAATTATAATAGCACTTTTGTAGATGATTATTTGACAATGAAATGCCAAATGATGAAAATTGAATGTTCGAAATATCTCGGAAACGACCATACATAATAAAATACATAAACACAATAAACAAATCTAACAAGCATATCTTTGTAGAGTGAAAATAACTACAATAATATGTTAATTGACAAAGTTTTAATGACAAACACGTAAAACTGTCGCTGTTGAAAACGATTAAAACCGAAATTCAGTGGACGTGTAAACACGGCCAACTTTATATTCAGAGCGTCGATAAAGCCGCCTAAGTTGCTTAAAAAACCGAGAAAAAGGAGCGTAAAGGGTACGAAAGCAATTGAACGGTCCGAGAATGGAAGAGGCGGTCTATCGATGGGATGAGAGAACTCATTAGATGCCTACTCTGTGTTCACTAAACGCTAGTATCACTTAATAAGGGTTTGTGACGTTTTCGCTATGTTACAAAAATAAAGTAAATATTTGGAAGCCAGTTCGTTTTTCTTTTTATGCCTTACAAATGGGGATGAATTGCTTTATAAAATGCTATGTAAGACTTAAGAGTCTTCACTTAGAAGTTTCTGTCCAGTTTCTTGACATCTTGGACTTATACTTTTTTTAACTATACTATATATTCGTATGTAAACAATTAGGGATCCACCGTAATTTCAATACAGAAGAATACTAAATTTAATAAATCCAAAATTTCAAATAGGCTTTCGATCATGTCTACATTAACAATATAAATATAATATTTAAATACTAGCGACCCGCTCGCGGCTTCGCCCGCTTTAACTACTGAATTATTCAAATAATGTACCTATGCTTGCAAAGCACTTAAGATTACTAATGTGAAAATTATTTAAACCTTAATGCAACCCGCATGTTCCAATTATGTAAAAAAACACACTTAAGCAAATGACACAAACAACAGAAAACTTAAACGAAAGAAATTATAAACAACATTATGTTGGTTACGTATAGATTCCTACACGACACCTACCCATCACGCCACTGTGACGCGATAGCGTTACCAATTCTTATTATTCTACCCTGCAACTTATTTGTAAACGATGATACAAAAGGCTGCACGGGCGTTGTACGTTCAGTCTTGGCTCTGGTGTGGGTCGGAGCACTACTCGTGCTCCACCACTGGCTAACCTCGACTATTTGGACAATTGCTTAATTAATTAATTGTTATTTTAATTATAAATGTGGTTTAGACCTATTTATAATTATCTACGTGAAGTCTTGGCTCTGGTGTGGTTCAGAGTACCACTCGTACTCTGCCACATATCCTCGACTATTCGGGTTATTGATTATTTAGTTAATCAATTATTATCGTAATTATGAATGTGGTTAACACCTATTTGTAATTGCACTGGGCTGGAGCAGTGAAAGCGAGTGTTGATATATCGGAAAGGGATCCCTGAAGCCTACACCTGTGGTCGCAAGTCCCAGGCACTGCTTCTCATCATTTAAAGGCCGTAAATAATATTAGTTGCAACTACCGTCCACATTTATGTGGAATGTTTGTTCCATACGACTACCCTCTTGTTATCACTTCCGACATATGTGAGGAATATGTCAGGATGTACGAGCGGTAACGATAACGATAAGTACTTTGTGTTAATTGATTTATATTAAGTTATGTGATTATTATGTTCCTTAATTTAATAATGTTCCTTAATTTAAGTTTTGTACATGTTTAAGCAATTAAACATGTACAAAACTTGAAAAAATGCAAAATTTAAACCAAATTGTTACTTTACTAATTGTTTTTATTTAATAACTTTCTAACTTGTTTCACTAAATTCAGAAGTGGGATCGGAACAAACTCCGATCTTAATTACTTCATCTTTAGCTTAGGTTCCACCTGTCACATTAATATCAGTACATGACAACGCTGGCTTCTGAGCTGGGCAGTCGGTCAGCCCTCTCGAGGCAGTCGTCAACGGATAAATCTGGTGAGTTTACAACCATATTCATTTTCAAAACTTTGTTACAACTCCACTACCTTTGTATTATTTATTATCCACACAATTGTAACTCTCCATAATTAGCTTACTTTAGAAATCATTCAGTTATTTATGCCTTCAGTTACTATTTGAAACTACCTTGCTAAAAGGATTTATGTTAAAATTACTATTTGTACATATGTCATGTGTTCACATGTGAGTAGAACCAAAGGCCAGGACATGGTTCTGTGTTCATGTGTTCTGCTCGTTTAACGCCCACCACGCGTCTTTGTCTCCAACATCAGACGTAATAACTTGTATGGGTACTAGTTATTACTATCTATCTATCTATATCTCACAATTAAACTTCTGTTTAGTTTATTTACATTACTTTGTTGAACTACCGTTTATTTCATTTTTAACTTTGACTTTGTGTGTGACTATTGTGGTGCTCTTATATCGCTGATTTCTTTACTATACCACTCGCGTAGAATTAGCCTTAAAAAAATAGCTAAATAAAACAATAAAAATATAAATAGTATATTATAAAAAACAATATATATTATATATATTATAAATAATAATAATTTATTATATAATATATTATATAAAAAAAGAAAAAGAGTAGAGTTCGGAGAGTTCGGAGAGTTGGGAGACCACGCTTTATCCCGTTAGCAGTTAGCAGGGCAACTTAGTGTTAAGAAATATCTTACGCAATAGCGTATAATGTATGACTGATGTGCGAAATGAAAATATTATTAAACGAAACAAAAATATTATTAAATTATAATTCAATCCTCCAAGTGGGCATCGGGCCCACAACAGTAGCGTTATAGTCACAACTTTGTGCCCCTGTGCAGCGACGTTAAAGGCCGTCGTAAAAGAAGAGAAGAGAAGCGTCAGCGCTCCATTTACGGAAACAGAATATAGGGTAAAATATTTTAAAGAATAATAATAATATAATTGTTATTTTTTTCTGGTAAAATTTCTTTGTACTCTATGATAAAAACTATTCTATAAGTTGCATTAGGTTTTGAACTATTACCATGCTAAAAATAATTTAATTTCATACGGTAGTTATCGGTATTTTAAGTAATTTACGTTTTTCAGTTTTTATTTTTTTTAAAATAAAACTATAATGAAATTCGAAATGAAACCCAAAAAAAATGTACCTTGGGACAATAGGTTAATACCATGCAAAAATTCATTAATTTCTGTCTGGTAGTTTTTGCGTGATTGACGAACAAAAAATCCGACAGACAGACAAGAATTCTGTTGTGTGGTTTTTTAGGTTCTATAATCGACATATAAACCGACCAGATTTTTATTTTTTTATATCTTTCATGTACAGAATTGACTTTTCTATCCTTTTATTATTTTTAACATTTTTAAAGTGTTAATTCACACTTAGGAAAGAACAATACTTATTTAGAAAACGTATAAAAATTTGAACGTAGCGGATATTAATTAATATTTAAATATAGATAATCTATACCAATTCAGATTTCAGTCATTTCTATACTACAATCTACAGATCTGCCAATTTCGTAGAGTGAATCTTGTAATATAAATACAATTCGAACTATTCAACGAATTTGACGTTCGGGAAAGTAAAGAAAGTTTAATAAGTGCTCGGGCAGATATCATGGTAGTTTCAAGTTTTCGATAAGAAGCCGCTTCAGCACTGTTCGACCATTTTTACTCAACCCCGCCCTCTCACGCTTCGCCGGCAGCTTTAATGACTTATTCGCTTTTTCTTCGTGTTCAAAAGGAATTCGTTTAATAAAACAGTCATTGTCTAGACCAAAAAGAAATTCTAGTGAACATGGCTTGTTTTACTTATTATTGACGTAGCTGTGGGCGGACAAATATTTACGTAGTTTTACAATGAGTGCTAAAAACAACAATTTTATTTTTGCTGTCTTTTTTGAGTTTCTATGTTAATGAGAGTTTTTTTTTAAGTTTTCTTGCAAAGCTCTACAATTGTATTATTAATATTTATTTATTAAGTTTTCTTAGTTTCCTCCTACAAAAAGTAAAGTAATACATAATTTATGTGTGTATAGACTTGCCACATATATAGCATAATCACACTCAATTGAAAATAAAACTACTCAGTAATAAACATATTTTATTGCTGAAATGATCCTACATTGTAAAAATAATAAGCGCCGTAACAAAAGAAATAAACTTCAATCAAAAAATTTATAGAGATGGAAAAATTTGCAGAAAATGATGAACAGAATACTCCACTTACTCTACATACTCTACTGGTTAATCTCTTTGTTCATATACCTAAAGATGCAAATATTTAAAACAAGATGTAATAAGTACCTATTGACCTACTTTTTTTTACGACGATACACTCAATATAGAGCTTAAGCCCACATTTACACGTGAATGTTTAGTCGCTGAACTTAACCCTGATTTTTGGTAGTTGACAGTAGAATAAATCATATTAAAAACGTGAATTTTCTTATAACAAAAATTTGAACCCGCCATCATTTCCAGTCAGACACATATTAGTAGAACCGATTTGGCGAAACCTAAGTAGAATTTAATTTACATTTCTTTATAAACATATTTAAATTAATTCATAAACTAACTGAAATTTATTTGTGAATTTTCTAAATTAAATAAAATACAACATGAACTAGATAAAAAAAATGCATACATATAATGCAATCAAATTGAACGACACTCGCACACAGCACATATCTATTGAAACCAAAACGCATCATTCAAACGTATCAACTGATCGCTTTAGACTATAAAATAAATAAAATCGAACTGCACACACTCGTCCAGATAAAAACTACAACTTCCATTTAGCATATATCGCTGTGTAATAAATAAACATGAATCATGAAAAACCAATTAGAATGGATATCGATTTATTTTGCTAAGCCCTGAGTGCTATGAATTAGTTACATACAAATAAAACACCTGCTTAGTGGTCGTGCAAATATATATATATAAGTTTGAGGAAAAGAAGAAATATGAATACGCTATTGTGGTCTTAAAACCTAGTGTTAAGACACTCCATTCCCCAAGTTTAGAGATATTGTGCGGAACTTACGCCGCGCGTTGTCTAGTTATCATAGAACTCCCAACAGTCGCATTTACAGTAAGTAAAAAGTAAATGAAATAAAATAGAATAAAAATATATATTAGAATAAAATAAATTAAAAAAATATATATAAACGATTTCTTGCTTAGTCTTTTTGATTTTAAAATTTGTCCCAGAAACACAAAAAAAAATAATTTAATATGAACCAATCATGTAAAGCAAACATCTAGTTATATATTAAATAACAGTATATAATAATATATTTCTTAAAAAGGAAGCGTCGACAAATGTTAAAATGATTTTAAAATATGTGCAGTCAATTTCACGGCTGGCGCCCTGGTTGGCGCTTAGACGACCAAACCAGAACTGAATTATGGCAAGTACGCCATCCCTGATACCAATTTATCATCTCAAAATGGAAGAAAGCATTATCTACGCATCTTTTAGGAAAATGACTCTGTGATAAATGACTTATGAGTTGCTGAAACTGTACTTTCTATACTTACATCAAATTAAACAAAAATAAATCAGCTTCACACTGTATCCCGCACACAGCAGAGGGAACCTAGTGTTAAGTTAAGTTAGAGGCATTGTGTGCTGAGTGGCGGAACTCCACGCCGCTCTTTGCTTCGACACCAGAGCGATGAAATGAAAATATAAATTTATAATAAATATTTCATTTCCTCGAGTGAGGATCGAACCCACAACCAGTCGTGTTTACCGTTACACTTTTTGCCTCTGCACCACGACCGGCCTCAACTTCCTATACTTTAGATGAATTGTGATATCTTGTTATATCTTATAGGTTAATGTTGTTAGATTTTAGTATTGTTGGTCGGTCAGTCTGATTTCCTTTATGCATGTACGTCGTACATGTCACTACGCAGCGACTGTAGGGCGTGCCAGTACCTATAGAAAAGGTAAAAAAAACATATTTGTTATATGGGACCCACTAAATATTTATTTAATTTTTTAGTATATGTAGTTAAAGCGGCAACAGAAATACGTCATCTTTGAAAATATTAACTGTTTAACTATAACGATTCATGAGATACAGCCTGGTGACAGACGGACAGACAGACATACAGACAGCGCTTTTACCCTTCTTTGCAAAAATGTGTCCAACTAAAATTACATATTGATAATTAGTTTTTGCCGCATATTTCATGAAATTCGCCGCGCAATCAAAATATATAGGACACTTTCCGTTGACCTAGAGATATAAAAGTAATAACTTACAGTATAAACACAAGAAAACACCCGAAAATTTTAAATTTACGGTTAAAAAACCATTACAAACTTATATTTGTAGTGCATTTCATTCTAAATAAGTACATACGCCCGCAAACTTCATTTGTTGACCTCCAATAACAAAATTGATGAAACCCTCGGTAGGGGAGTTCGACTTAAACGTTTTTCTCAGATGAAAAATAGAAGAGTAAAATAATAACAAAAAAAAAAACAACTAAGTTAATGATTAACTGATAATGACATATTTCCTGTAAATATAAATAAGCAAACGCAGTTATAATAGTTAAAAATACGAAAACTATAGTTTGCCTCTACATTTTAACAAGGGTTATCAACCCCGTCTGTAGGGCGGGACCGCCCTCTAACTCTACGCTGTATTATTAATGACAATCCCTTGCCCCGCCTTTTCTCTACTACAAGTGTAATGCAAATTTCGCAATATTTTGTTTACACAAACGCCAACACAGCCCGATAACAAACTAGGTAATTATACAAGCTGACTGTTGGAAAGTTATAACCCCAGTTGTTTCAGTTTAGTTTAGTTTACTATACATTTTTATTTATTATTATTGAAGAATTTCTCGAATTTTGCCAAATAAATAAAATAATTGAAAAATCATTTCCGCTTTCCGCTTATTTTAATATATTCTTATTAAGTGGCGGAACGGAATTCGTCACTCAGATTAAAAATAATAAATGAATTTAGATGAAAGTTTACAGTCATTTAGTTTAAACAACAGAATATCACATAGGCTTCAATTTATGTAAAAATATATTTAATTGATGTAAAGATTATGTTAATTTTTTTATAATACAACAATCGGCTTAACCGGACGGGCTTTTACTGCACTTTGGCTGCAAAATTTTAAACGTATTAATTTCATAACTTATATGTTATATGACCTTTCTAGATGACATTGATGAAGTGAGTACGCCACTAACTAGCTTAAAAGCCGTAATAACCTTACAAGAACTGAATTGAATTATATATTAGAAATAATAACTAAATGGAATCTTAGTTACATAGCATTTTTTAAATATTTAAAATGATAAAAAGATTAGAAAGAATAGACATGATTATATGATGAAGAACCCATAATGTTGTTAAGAAAACAAAACAGATAAATTTTTATGAAATGCTAATAACATCGCTTTATCAACAGAAAAAATGGTAAAACTTCATTTTTTCTGTTCATTTTTTGGGTAGATCGACCATATCTAGTGCCATTTTACTGATCACGCTTTTCTTTGCCCAGCAGCACTTTAAATCTTGGTCCATATATGAAAAATAGGTCACAACAGCATTTAACAACTTAGAAACATTATAAAAGTATGACCCAATTTCGAAGTCATCAAAATATAGCTTATAGCACTTCTATAATACGGTAATGGGAAGTTAACTTTTATGGACGTCATTATCCGAACTCGGCTTATACCAATGAAGTCATTTGCATACATAGAATGTAATTGAAGGGTGATTGACGGTGACAAATACTCTGTGGCACACGATCCAATTTCTCGAATAATGAACACTTTTTATTCTGCTTCACGCTGTATCCCGCATGTAGCAGAATAAACAGAGGGAATCTAGTGTTAGGACACTCGCTCCCAAATTTCTGGCGAATTGTGAAGGCATTTTGCGTGTTGAGAGAACAGAACTCAAAGCCGCGATTTGCCTCGAGACCAGAGAAAAGAAAATGAAAATTTTTAATATTTCATTCGATTGGGAATCCAATCCACGCCCGGACTCAACAAACAAAGTAGTAAATACTCGCTTTATAATACTCTAAGCTAATTTTGTTAATTAATAACTATTCCTAACTTAGATACCTATAATGTTCTTCAAGCATTTATATTTAATAATGAAATTATTGTTATGACACGTCGTTTTCCATCTATTTTACAACCACTAAAAGTTTTTACTATGTAAATCATATATAATATTAATCTTTATATCTTTTTTTTTCTTTTTACTTTACGTTACATTCCTAGTGTGGTAGCCAGAGAGAGCAAAGGGCCAAACGCTACGCATATTTTATACTATTAACCTCTTAATACATGCCCTCCGAGGGGTCCTTATTAATTCTACGTGACCTTCCCCCACCATTGTCGACACTGTTTTTTTTTAATATCAACTGAGGCCTCCTCTTGCCTCTTTCTTTTTTAATCATAATTTCTTAGTAATCACGATTGCTGATTAAATTAAAAGCTAGTTAAGTTTTATTTCTAAAATATGTAATAATTATAATTCTACATAATTAAAGAACACGCTACGTGTTGAAGTATAATGTATAATTAAAGCCACTAGCAACCGTTCCTTCTTCCCCCTTTATATGAGAATGGTTTTCCCCATACAAATGTTATTATATAGACTTTTTTTTTTACCTTCAAGCTAACTCCCTCATATAGGAGGGTAAGCAGAGGGAGTTTAGTATTAAGACACTCCATTTCCCGTCCTATTTTCAAGACATTGCATATTGAGTGGCGAAATTCAACACTACCTTCTATCTAATAGAGTGAGAAAATAAAATTATTTCCTTCTCTCGAGTAGGGATCGAACCCGCTTCCATCACTTTTATATATTATATAAACATAATATGTATATTGAGGCCAGTCGTGGCGTAGCGGCACAAAGCGTGACTGTAAAACAGACTGGTTGTGGGTTCGATCCCCACTCGAGGAGATAAAATATTTACTTAAATTTATATTTCCATTCCTTCACTCTGGTGTCGAGGCAAAGCGCGGCGTTGACTTCTGCCACTCAACACGCAATACCTCCTGAATTCTGCAGAAAGTGGGGAACAGAGTGTCTAAACACTAGGTTCTCTCTGTCTACCCTGCTGTGTTCGGGATACAGCGTGAAGCTGATTTCTTTATTTATTAGTATGTATTCATGCGACCTATTATGGGAGAAGCGTAAAGTTGCAAAAAAGTTTAAAATGGCCTTAAAAAAACGATATATACCACCCCTCAGTATACAAAGACATGCAGCAAATTGGTATCTAACTGTCATTGCTGTCGCGCTGTTTACTAAAAATGTTTCACAGTAAAAAAAGGCATAAACTAAGCCACAGATAATGAAAAACACTGCAATGCAACGATCTGAATAAAAATTGAAGAAGCTTGCGTGCAGTCACCGGCGTCGATTTATACGTTGTTTGGACTTTTAGGTTGAATTATTGTATAGCACAAATTTAGCTAATCTTTTTAACTCTATTTTAGCAATTTTTTGGAGATATATTGAAATTTAAAAAAATTAAATCAGCTTCACGCTATGTCCCGCACACAGCAGGGTAGATAGAGGGAACCTAGTGTTAAGACACTCCGTTCCCCATTTTCTGCCGAATTATGGAGGCATTGCGTGTTGAGTGGCAGAACTCAACCCTGCGCTTAGCCTGGACACCAGAGCGAAGAAATCGAAATATAAATTTAAGTCAATATTTCATCTCCTCGAGTGGGGATCGTACCCACAACCAGTCGGTTTTATAGACACACTTCGTGCCGCTGCGCCACGACTGGCGCAATTATTACAATAAAATCTTAAATTCAATAAAACCTAAATTAAAAAATCTTTTCAGTTTAATATTAAAAAATCTTTTCAGTTTAATTTTTTCATTATGTATTGTATTTTGTTTTTACTATTCTAGGCGTTTTATTTGATACCCATATTCGTAATCCAAATTTCATCTAAATTGGACACTGTCAAATAAAAGCCTGTCAAAATATGATTGTAGTGATCGTTATTGTCTTTCATTTATTAATAATGCTTAAATTAGTTTTGAAATAAAGAACTGGATGTATCTATTGTGCTGGATGTTTTAATAATTATCATTGAACATTAAATGTTGTAAATTATTTCTAAAAGAAAATATTTGATTAATTACTTAACGAAATTATTTTTTTTTGATTTTTTAAATTTGAACTTGTAAGACTTTTTTTATTAATAAAAAGTATGTACAGGCACACATATTGTAACAGTATATACCTAATAAAATAAAATATGCATGGCAATACACATAAATAACATAGTTAATTATGAATAATACACACTATATATTTTTAATGCCAAATTAATCGAGACGAGTTCGTGTATTGTCGTCCCGAGTGTCGCGACCGTCGTTCTGTCTATATAGGTGGTGGTGATGCTGGAAGGCAGCGGTCGAGTCGAACTCTTAAGTACTACGGTACTGATAAATATGATGCACATAAGGACTCGTACCAAATATATTATAAATATAATATAATAATTCGACGCCTAGGGTGGCACGATCTTTTAGGATCGAATTTCTTATAAAGGCAATTTATGTGTAGGAGCGACACATATTGTGGATCAAAGTTATCTTTGAGCAATATTATAATATTGAATGTTGCTTAACATCGCGGAGGCTGACGTGATGGGCTTATGCGAACTGTTATAGCGACATTAACTATGTCGTGGCTGATGCCGTCTCGCAGTACGCTCGCGGTACGTAAGCTATGCTTGTATGGCGTTGGTCGTTGACATTTTATATACCACTTCTAAGACTTGGTATACGACTAGTAGGTGTGCGATGCTATTTTATGTCCCAGCTCTGGTGTATGTAGTAGTGTCCGCCTGTCTCGTACGGGTGTGTGGTGCTATTTTATGACCTGGAACTCTGGTGTATGTAGTAGTGTCCGCCTACAGTTCGAGACACGACTGTGGGGTGTGTGCCGTGCGTTTACTTAACATATCGGCCGCCTAGCGGTAGTGCGTTCGTTCCAACGGCTTATATTGATCTCACAAATCAATCAACATCAGGAATCACTATTCTAATACAATCTTAATATAAACAAGCGTAACAAGTACCTTCGGAAAGATCACACACAAACGTCTCGGAGGGTTCAACGATGACTGTAAAGCTACGGTCTGGTCGGAATTCACGGTGTAGGGGCGAGGCGGTGCCCGTACTCTTTCTTCCTTTTATTATAACTAGTTCGCAGTTACAGTGGAGAGGAAGATAGGACGCACTCTTGGCTTATCTTCGGACGAGTTTCGAGTTATGACAATGTTATATTGTCGAGTCTACAGTTATTTAAATAACTGACACAAGAACAACTTCTGATGGCAAATGGCTTATTAAAGCGATACCTTCTAATGACATGAATAAAATTCTTAACACTGTTACTTCAGAATCTTTAAAAGACTTTGGGTTCTCCACGATCACAACTATAAACGGTTCTAACCACAAGACACATCACGAGCCAAGGTATTATTTATTAAATAATATTTTCAAACGAGTTTGGGATATCAGTTACAATATGCAACGTATTCTAACAAAATAATGGCATTTAGCAGGATAGGTAAAGGGAACCTAGTGTTAAGACACTCCGTGCCGAACTTTCCGCCAAATTATTCGAGGCATTGCGTGTTGAGTTGCGGAACTCAAAAGCGAAAAAATATTTTATAATGCATTCCCCTGACTGGAAATCGAACTCACAACCATCGTACAGTCACACCTTTATGCCCCTGAGCCACGACGGCCTCAAATATTAAATGGACTATATCAAGTATTACAATTCATTCCTTGTGCGACTCATTCCATTTATTTTAACAGCCCTCTTATCTTACAGCCCAATTACCATTACGGTGAGCTTGCATTAGCCGTCACGCGATACTAAATTAAATAAAATCAAACCGTGTAAAACCTTTTTTGGCTGTCCTTGCTCCTTTTGGTGTGTAGTATTCTTTACTTCTCTCAGCCGATAAAATTTTAAATAAGTAAAAAAAATTAAAAAGGAGAAAAGAGCCTTACTATGTTATGAAAGTGGAAGGGTTGATGATTGCCATTAATTAACCGACTTCTGTAAAAGGAGGAGATTTTCAATTCGACTTATTTTTATTATGTTTGTTATCAGAGTACCAGAACTTTTGACTGCGTGAACCGCTATTAATGATTCTTTTTTTATTTGAAAGCTACTGCTTTCTGTGTGATCCCATTTATTTCCATAATTTGGTCCATTTCTGACAATGGTATCCTTGAGAGAATCGCATAAGTCTTTGTGCATTTGCAATAAATATGAGAAAAATGAACGACTAACTTAATATTCCGCAACCTCGCTATGAAGGAAGATATTTCCAAAAATGTCATTATGTAATTCGTGAATCTTTCAAGCCAATATAAACAGTCATGAGAAAGGAAACCGATTTTTCAGTAAGTGAATTTAGCCACACGATGTCCAAATGTCGTTGTCTCCAAATAGCAAAAGTCCTTTGTTGCGGTGTTATTTTATTATCTAGTAGGTACAGTGCGATCGACGAGTCTTGGCCGCTCTGAAGCAAATTTTAGATGGTTGCGCAGATTTGATTTAAAGATTTTTCTTACTTTTTCTTACTTTCTTTCCGAGTGGAAAATGCGCTAAATTTAAGAAAACTTCACTTCAAGGCGGCCACGACTCATTGGCCGTACTATACCTTACGGAATAAAAACAATGGAAATTCAATGATAAATAAAACCAGGGCGGTGCCGCCTGATGACAAGTAAATTACTTTGTACTGGCAAATTGCAAACGAACTTTGATAAAGTAACAATTTTTCTACTGAAGCTTTTTTATTTATTATTTGGTAACTTCAGTACGGGATTTGTTTTTATAATAAATTGAAAAAATATTGCTTAAATAAAAAATATCCAATAATCCGTAGGAATAATCCTTAAATAAAAACTGTACAGAAAACAGCTTAAGTTTTGATTCAGATTATTAACTACTTCTACTAGGCAAAAGCTTTTGCGTGATTAAAAACTCATATATTCAATTATCTCAATTCCGGAAAGCGAAAAACTGCGTGTCTTGACACTAGGATTTTTGTTACCCGAGGGTTATGTTTTTAGGGCGTATACAAGTATGTCCAAGACTTTGTTCTCTTGTAACTGTTAAGCAAATTGAAAGCGAAAAAATCCCCAGGACCTGACGGCATCATCAATGGCCGTGTGTTTCCGGCTCAGAATAGTAGTAGTTCGTCGTAAGAGGCGACTAAAGTACATGTAGGAGAATCGAGTCACCAGCAATGGAAACTAGTGGCTTAAAAAATAGCTTTAAGTAGAGGCTTTATGCCACTGCGTTTCGCATAAAGGAATGCCGGGCTCCGGCGCCCAACCGTCACCCCTCCTTGGAATATGATACCTCAGGGTACCAACACCTCTGGTTATAGAAGTGATTACACTTCTGATTTCTAGTAATAGATATTCTTGTAAGATATTATAAAGAAATAATTGTTAAAAACAATATTTTAATTTCTACAGTAAATAACAGCTCAGGCAATTTTTTGTTATGTGACTGTGCATGCTTAATTCTTATTAAAACGAATAAATTTTCATAAAGTTAAGTACTTATAACAGTAATTACAATGACGTGCTTAAGCAGTTTAAAATAGTGAAATGGAATTGTTTGAGCTTGTTTACTTTATTACTGTGCCACTCGTCCTGTATTTAAAATTAAATAAAGAAATATATTTCCATTTTTATCGTCGTATAATCTTGGAAAGTTTTAGCACTCGATAGTAATATTAGTGACTTGTAATATTTAGGTACTATATGAGATCTCTGCCGTGGTATTTTTTAATGCTGCTTAGGATATGAGGGCAGTCGTGGTATAGGGACACGCGTGTATGTATGTTTCAGGTGGGTTCAATTTTCACTCAAGGATTTTTATTTTTTTAAACATAAAAACATAAAAATGTTGCGGGATTTGAACCCGCACCTTCTTACTTCTTACCCAAAAATAATTGATGTTTTTATGTTAATAAATGTTTAAAGTATACTAGTGCTTTTTATAACAATTTGAACGGTGGTTATTACCAGTGTCTTCAAGGTTGGAGAACTGAGGAACGGCGTACTTGCGGCAGTATTTCCATGTCGATACGATATGGATATCAAAAACCGCATGTATCTCCACCTTAAAGGCTGGTCACATGTAGCTCCTCCGATATTGCACACGGTCGTGGGCGGCGGTTACCACTTACCTTCAGATGACGTGTACATTCGTTTGCTTTGTCTTTTCCATAAAAAAATAAAAATCCTACAAAATCGTCTTGGTCTTTATTACATAATTCTTTATATTTTAAGTTATTTACATTGTGCCTTCATCTCTTAAGGAAAAAAGCCACAACAATTTTTCACAACAAAAAATATATCTATATTACTATTATACTATACTCCATATTGTTATTACCAAATTATGGTGTCAAATAAAAAAAATAAAGAGAAAAAGGAAGAAACCAATAAACAAGACGACTCGTACATGTGTATATCAATTCCTCCCAGATAAAATAAAAGCTTATACAGCTTAAACCTATTCCGTTTCACTCTATATGTATAGGGTGTTGAAATATCGCAGTACCAATAGCTATGAATAATGCATACATGACGTAAGTAATAATCCGCGAGCACCCCAGCCAATATGTGATTTTGTTTATTTTCACCACGGAAGTTGTGACGTGGTCATTATTCAAGATAACATTGCCTATTACTCATATGTACAGCGCCAACACATATAAGTAACAACCTCTGTTATGCTTAGTATTCTACTCCTAAAAAATAAAATTCTCGGAAAAAATAAAAAAAAAATCTCAAACATAAACTTTACCAGACTCACTTCTCCCTAAAATATAGGTTTGTTCCTAGTTTAGAAGGTAGAGAACTATTTTATAATTGTGTGAGTTGTACCAGTCTCTTTCATGTTATGTTCTTCGTTTCTGTGATTACTTTTTTTATGGCAATAAACATTTTTATAACTTTACGAGATTTGAACCTCGATACTTGTATATAGTGAAACTGACAGCGTTCGATAGTTGTGAATTTAACTTACACTCGGATTATATATTTTATTTATATATTTAAATTATTTCTTTCCCCGCTCCGACTACATAAAGTTCAGCGTTGAGTTCTGTAACTCAAAACGTCATATCTCGAATTCAAGCAAATTTAAGACAATGGAATTAACTCTAGCTTTCCTTTGCCTCTACCACGCGAGAATAAGGATGAAACAGAAAAAAAAACATAAAATCATAAACTATATGTCTTTAGCACCTATTCAAATATAGTGTTTAATCATAACAAAATCTCCATCCCTTAAATTTTCAATTACCACACATCCACACACTCTGTATAATATCTGGCTTACAACAGCAACAACACAGTGAAACCAGAAACAATAATAAATGAAATAAATCGTCAGTGATGTGCACAATCGTGTCATCCGGTTGCGGAGTGTGGATAATCCGCGGACGTGGCGGCGCGGGCGCGGGCGAGTGAGGCAATCGCGTGCATCCACTACATTGCACCGCGCTAGATAACTTTATATGGATGTGCTATAAATGAAACAATAAAGCAATATTCATCTATGGTTGTTTAGATTTATTAATTATATTGTGGATTTTATGGTTAAATGGTCGACTTATTAATTATATTGTGGATTTTATAGTTTAAATGTTTAACATTTTTGTAATTTAAATGTTCCTAATAGAATTAATTTGTTGAAAAATTATAAGAAAATGATAAAAAACTTGTAGTTTCGGATTTTTTTCTTTATATACACTGAATTACTAACTGGATGTACAATTTTTCCGTTCTGGGTCTTCTAGAACTGTGTTAGAATTGATGACTTTTGGACGTTATTACTCAAATAGGCGTTTGAGCTGTGTTTATGAAGTTTGATGGGCATATGTATGTATGCCACGGGTCTCAATATAGAAGCCAAATTTGGCAGGTATAAGTGAAATAGTTTTTGAGTGATAAAAGGGTCAAAAGTGACTTCAAATTCTTTGTGTAAAATAACACACGGTGCATCTCGATCACAATTATTTTTACTGCACTTGGCTTGACACGCTACTGCTCATCCAGATGCTTTTCAGTTTTTTGTCGGTTTACTCTTTTAAAGTGTCTTTTATAGTGTTTTTGTTTAAAATATTTTTTCATAGCTTGTATAAAATATGCAAAGGACTCGATATAATATAATAGTAGTCAAAACGTATAATCGTTAAATAAATCTCACATTGCTGATGATGCTTGATAACTGTGCTCATAAATAAACGAATCAATTGTATTCACACTTAATATAGTCAGACCTACTATAATAAAGGCCAGTCGTGGCGCAGCGGCACGAGGTGTGACTGTAAAACCGACTGGTTGTGGGTTCGGTCCCCACTCGAGGAGATGAAATATTTACTTAAATTTATATTTCCATTTCTTCGCTCTGGTGTCGGGGTTAAGCGCGGCGTTGAGTTCTGCCACTCAACACGCAATGCCTCCAGAATGCGGCAGAAAGTGGGGAACGGAGTGTCTTAACACTAGGTTCCTTCTGCCTACTGAAGCTGATTAATGATTACTATAATAAGAGGCTTATGACGAAAAATGCCATCCACACATTATGTCAAAAGAAACTTTATATTATAATATTATGTAATATAACTAAAACAAGGTATTGTTTATTAACTTCTACACAAAAATTAAAATAAGACTAGCGATGTAAGTTTACATGCCCGTAAGATAACAAAGACTATAAAAGTATCCACTGACACAATTTTCCTGCATATAATAAAAAAACACACACACAATTTTTCATACAATGATATGATTAGTTGGCCAACCCAACGATGTGTCACAAATGCGGTGGTACGAGCCAGCATTAAATAGTTCGCTTTGTTGCGCAAAATCAAAAACAAACTTGAATCGCTTTGCCTACATCATTGATATATTTCATATACTAAATATTCACAAAATTTCATATATATATTAATAATAATGATTGTATAATTATTATAGAGGTGCTACTGTAAACGCGATAGGTTGTAGGTTCTATTTCCTTTCAAAATAAAGAAATATTTGAAAAAAAAAACAAAAGACAATCATTTATTACCAGATTCAGCTTGGGTAAATAGACAAAGATATTTTTTCCCAGATTCTACTTATTTGTCTTCCAATATTTGGAAACCTTTTAAAGAAATACGTATATTTCGAATTCGCAATAGTATTGAAATTTCTGATCATTTATTAAATATTTTTTCTTAATAATAAAAACATATATGGACTGTTTTCTTTACGTTTTTACGTTCGGCATAAGTACCCGCACATTAAAATATTACGACCTCACCTACCTATAATTTTACAATTAAACCTAACATAATCCACAAGTGTCACGTGAAACTATGGCAATGAAAATATTATAATCACGTTTCTTATACACACAATATTCCTATAATAAGCTCATAAATTCAATAGCTTAAAAAGCCTATGACTCACTTAAGGTGTCACAATAAAAGTTGCAAGATTACTTTGAAAGAAAGCTGTAGCACGCGAACGGCCGCTCGAGCTTACCTAAGGTAACAATTATATGGTCATGCGAAGCCTCAATCGATCACCCATTTGGCTGCGCCACTGGCTATGGCCACTCGGTTCGTACTCTAAAGCAATTTCCGGGGCCCTTATCTGGTGAACTGGATTTACTTTAGTTGTTAAACAGAATTAATCCAACTGACAAGAATCTGACATTTTGGAGGTGTACGGCCTAAATTGTTTTCAATTTTGGATCTTCTATTTACAGTTAAGATTCGTAACAACTATTTTATTTATTATCACAACTATTTTATTTATTTATTATTAAAATTACACAAATTTCACAATACTTTACTATAACCACATTAAAATCAATAAATTTCCCCAAAATGCACAGCACTAAAGTATTAATAATGCACAGAGTGACGTTAAAATACGGAACAGCACAGGAATAAAAATGTTCCATTATTTATTATTAAATTCCTTTCATGTAGTCGCTCTTAAGCCAAAAGTCCTGCCGTGTACATAATTCTTTAACAAGCCTTTTGAAATATTGCGGCATCTTTCACATTTCCCGCAAAATTTATAATAGTGAATTTCCATCGCTCGACACTGGGTTTTTAATTATTTTCTCTTGTTTGTACAAGATTAAGATTTTGCAGATATAACTAATATATTGCTAATGGAAAATATTGTAAGTTGTCGGAACAATGTTCAACATAAATATGGGTACTTTAAACAAGAAATCGCTTCGCACGTTATTCCTTTCGGTTCGTTAGGTGATTTTACAAGTGCCTGTAGTTTATTTTGACCTACATGTTTAAATGTATTTCAAAAATTGTATATTGTAAAATTATTCTCGATTGCTTTGTGAAAATTATTAAATTATATTTATTTGGCTCGGTGCGAACAAAAAATATTAAATATATAAATATATTGTTAAATAAATCAGCTTCACGCTGTATCCCGCACACAGCGGGGTAGGCAGAGGGAACCTAATGTTAACACACTCCGTTCCCCACTTTCTGCCGAATTCTGGAGGCATTGCGTGTTGAGTGGCAAAACTCAACGCGCTTACCCTCGACACCAGAGCGAAGAAATGGAAATATAAATTTAAGTAAATATTTCATCTCCTCGAGTGGGGATCGAACCCACAACCAGTCGGTTTTACAGTCACACTTTGTGCCGCTGCGCCACGACTGGCCTCAGTATTATTATCATATTGTTTGTAATAATATTATTTAACATTTATGTGACAGAAACTTGGTCTCTAGATATTTGGAGACCAATTCCAGTCAACCGCGTCCCAGCCATTGAACTTTGGTAATGGAAAACAATAACAAACGAAAACGACTTTGAAACATTCATTGAAATTGAAAGTTGGGTCGTCCAGGACGCGACCGGGCGGGATGCAGCAGGTGCCTTACACGGGACTTCAATTGAACAAATACAATTTAACTTAAAATTCTGTTTTGTGTAATGTGAGTCCAGCTCTCCTTTTATAATCATTTCAAGTCCTAAAGCAACAAACCTGCTTGAACTATGATAATTTATTTTTACTACTGCGTGAATAGTGTTTTCGTCTGCTTTGTTCTTTTATTTTAAAAAACATAATAAATAATAAGCTATAAGTAACTTAAATAATTATATTATTGAAAATCGATCGGCCATTTTTTTTTCAAATATTTTAATTAAATTGAATAAGAAAACCATTTGCAGCCCGAATAAAAATATAACCAAAACAAAACGATATCCGAGGCGACATTTTTACGATTTCAAAAAGCACTTCCCCGTAACAGATGAGCCCTGCATCTTATCTTACAAACGTAGAATATTATAAAATGTCGCAATAAAGCAAATAAGTAGACAAACGCGTTCACGAGCCAATGAACAAGTGATTTTAAATCTTATATTAACCCGATAAAGTGTATAATAGCATGAATTTATTTAACATAATGCTGAAGTACCGCTTGTGAGAAATATTATGAAAACAAATTCGAGTTGAGCACGTTCGCTCCCAGTAATAAATAAGAGCAAAAGTGGGTACTAGACAGAGGAAGTCAGCCGCAAAATAGCCCTGTTTGAACTTTTATTATATAGTAAGTCGGGTATAACATGGTATTGCAATGTGAGAGCAAATTATCTGATTGGGTGTTGGTTTAGTAGAATAGGTGGATGTTACTAACATATTGGAAGTTTTTAACCTTTTGAAAAATTTTAACGTAGCGGGACTCGAACCCACGCCTCTTGGTAACTGACCAGGCGCTCCGACCTTACTGACGTTTGGCTTAGTGGTCAGAACGCCTGGTCAGTTTCCAGGAAACGCGGGTTCGAGTCCCGCTACGTTCAAACTTTTAAACGTTTTCCAACTAAGTATATTAGAAGTTATGTTCTGAGTATTGGTTTTATACATCGGTGTCCTGTGTCAAGGTACGACGCTGTGTTACTAGATTGGACTATGATTCCAGAAGTGACTTATTTGAATTGTAAATATTATAATTGGCAAGTAGCGATGTATTTCAAAATTATTTGTAAATAGATGTACATATAAAAACTATATTTTTAAAAGTATTTTTAATAAATTAAATCAAAATTAAATCAAGTTAAACCAGCCTCACGCTGTATTTTGCACACAGCAGTACGGTAGGCAAAGGAAACCTAGTTTTAAAACACTCCGTTCTTCATAATCCGCCGAATTCTGGAGGCATTACGTGTATGATAGAAATGGAAATATAAATATAAATAAATAATTTCATTTCCTCGAGTGGGGGTCGAGTCCACAACAAGTCGCGTTTACTTTCTGCCACTGCGCCACGATTGGCCTAACCTATCCTAACATCCTAATAATCCGCAGTGCAAGGGCACAGTGTATCTGTAAACGCAACAGGTTGTGGGTTCGATTCCCACTCAACACGCCATGCCTCCAGAATACAACGGAAAGTGGGAAGCGTAGTGTCTTAACACTAGGTTCTCTCTGCCTACCATGCCACGTGAAGCTAAAAATAAATAAATAGTTTATTCACAGGTATACATAAAGCAATAACTAAATAATACATGTTACGTATGCAAAAGAGTTACAATAAACGTAAAAGAAGAACGAAAATGTAATGTTAAACAGCCACGTTCGTATGAGCATTTACAACGTGAAATTTCGTTCAAACTTTTGTACACAATAGGCATTGAACGTAAAAGTGGCAAGACGAGGTCTTTACTGTGTTTTATTTTTCAGATATTTGCAAAATTTTTGTGGAAAAAGATAGATTTTATTGGTATGGCAATACATTTTGCACTTTCTGCCCAGCTTCATCCAATTCATTCGGAATATTAAAAAATATAAAATTCAATACATCATATAAATTAAAAATTATTAGTTACAAAGTATATTTTTGCCAGAGGCCATCGTGGTGCAGGGGCACAAACGTCGTCCAACTCGGGTGAATTATTAATAATTATTATTTTCTAATATTTTCATTTCTTCGCTTTAGTAACAAGGCATAGCACGATGCTGACTTCCTCCACTAAAGCTCCCAATGCCTCGAAAGTTCGGTGGAAAATGGGGAATGGAGTGTTTTTACACTAGGTTCCGTCTCTCTATCTTGCTATACAGCGGGATACAGCGCGAAGTTTTGAAAAAAAAATCAGCTTCACGCTGTATCCCGCACACAGCAGAGTAGGCAGAGAGAACCTAGTGTTAAGACACTCCGTTCCCCACTTTCTGCCGAATTCTGGAGGCATTGCGTGTTGAGCGGCAGAGCACAACGCCGCATTTTGCCTCGTCACCAAAGCGATTCATCTGAGTTGGAATCGAACCCACAAGTAGCCGGTTTTACAATCATACTTTGTGCTCCTGCGCCACGACTGGCCTCATTGAAAAAAAAAATATATATAATTATATTTAACAGTACAAATAAAGTACAAGTAAATAAAGCATTTGTATTACCAAAAACCATTCATCAACAGAACATTAACAGTGGGTGAAGTACAGTTCAGTAAATTGTTCGACGAAGGTCCAAATGTAGGAATGCCAAAAAAACCACCCGTCACTCGCAGGAGGTGGAGGTGGGGCGAGACAGCTGTCTTGTTGTCGGATGATGACCGGGGGCTCTTAATTAATAGTTTACGAAATACAGACTGACTGGCTTACTTTGTTAGTAGATACCTAAATTGGTAGACGTGAATTTTAAATGTTTGTTTATTGTTATTATATACAATTTTAATGAAGTTCGCGTTATATTTTCTTTATAAGAAGACATATTTCTTATACAATAAAATCTAAATACCATACAAATTTGTTTCAACAAATCTTTTTTTTTTTAGGCCAGTCGTGGCGCAGCGGCATGAGGTATAACTGTAAAACCGACTGGTTGTGGGTTTGATCCCCACTCGAAGGGATGAAATATTTACTTAAATTTATATTTTCATTTATTCCTCCAGAATTCGGTAGAAAGTGGGAAACGGAGCGTCTTAACACTAGGCTCCCTCTGCCTACCCTGCTATGTGCGGGATACAGCGTGAAACTGAAAATCTATATTTCATTTTTATTTTTATATTTCGTTACCTTATCTTACCTTTTATATTCTCGGACGTTATGAATTTAGTATTTTAAGTGGATCTCTTTTTAACCTGCATTCTCCTATTGTGTTACATTTACCCCTTTTTTACTGTACACTCTCCTTCGCGTGCTGTCCAAACTTCTTGAAATTGGCGTAGTGTTAAGACAATCCGTTCCCCATTTAGACAATTCCCTTTCTCACTTTTCGTCAAATTCTTTAATCATTGATCGTATTGAGTGGCGGGACTCAACGTCGGGCTTTGCTTCTTTATCAGAGCGGGAAAATGAAAATATTAAATATTTCATTTCAACGAGTGGGAATCGAACCCGCAACAGCGCGGTTACAGTGACTGCCTCTGGCAAAAAGATTATATATAAAATTCAATTATCGATTTATATATGAATACATAGCGTCCATTTCAATTGTAGCACCCACTTATTCGGTTGATTTTTCATAGTACAATGCAATAAAGTAAATTTTGTGGTGCTCTCATTCTGTGAAGCGAACATTAAGATAATTAAATGTTTGGTTAAGCGCACTTATCTCAAGAACAAAATAATAGTAGATGGCCATTATAATTTAAATATAAAACTTTTAATGTACACGGCAATTAGCTCGTCTGATTTTAATATATGCATAAAGAGAGCATAAATATGGATAAAATTTCACAGCATGAAAAGACTTGCGGTAGATTGCGAATTAAGCGGAATGCGGAACATTTTACTCAATTAGTTTTTTATATGGAGTAAAATATTAAATTTATATTTCTATTTAATAACTATATATATTTTTATATGTATTTTTGTATATGTAGGTAAGTATTTTATATAATTAATTAGGTTATATGAGGATTTTATTTAGAAATTCAACGTCATTTTGTAGATTTTATGGGTTGAGCTAACATAGTTGAGTGATAGTTATTGGTTCAAATCACAGTTGAGGCCAATCATGGCATAGAGGCGCAAGTGTGTCACTGTAAACGCGACTAGTTGTAGGTTCGATCCTACTCGAGGAAATTAAATATTTAATATTTTCATTTCTTCGCTGTGGTTCCGAGGAAAAGCGCGGCGTTGAGTTCCGCTGCTCAACATGCAATGAACTTAACACGAAAATGGGAAACGGAGTGTCTTAATACAAGGCTCTTTCTGCCTCTCTGCTCTCTCTCCCACACACTGCAGGGTGTTTGGGCACAACCTGCAGTGTGTGGGAGAGTGTGGCGTGATGCACAAAAAAACACATAATATCTACTCTTTACATATGAACTACTTCATATTTATTAAACAAAGCGCCTCGTTTAATCATCATTACCATTTAAGCTTAAAATGAAAAAAAAAAAACTGCCCGTTTTCTATAGCACTCTTAAAGTCACTTTTATTTTTTTAATATACAATCTACACAAAACATATAATAATATGACACTACATCAAAAATATTCCTCAATTATACATTTTTTTACTTTGAGGCACGTAAATTATAAATAATTTAGAGTAATACAAGCTTTTACACTTATAACATCTAGAGCTAATGCCCAAGGGCAATATCCATCACGACACCGCTCTCATTTTTTATTTATTGCCAACCACCAAGATATACTGTTACATGACTTTTAAAAGCGTCGATAAAAAGAAAAGAAAGAAAGAAAAGCAAAGTCAAAGTGAAAATAAAGCATACTTTTATAGCTTCGTCTTTTGTTCTTTCATAGTAGACAGAATGCAAAGTTAGGACACTCCGTTCTCCGCTTTTCGCCAAAATTTAAAAAGCTGCATGCTTTGTGGGTAGTGACTATTTGTCATGTCAGAACGGGAACATAAATATAGATGATTACCATGACTAGAGATTGAAGTCACAGATCGAGTTTACAGTCAAACGATCACTGCGCCACGATAGCCTTAATTTGATTTAAGTTAAATAAATCTATTTTACAAGCTTTTAATTAACTTGGTGTGTTAGTGTATGCAAAATCTTGCAAGATTAATTTGACCCACTTCCCATTGTCAGATGAAATTTATTACGACTTCAGTTCTGCTGACAATGAAATTACATATAATAATAAGCACGCTGTATCCCGCACACAGCAGGGTAGGTAGGGAACCTGGTGTTAAGACACTCCGTTCCCCACTTTCCGCCGAATTTTTCGAGGCATTGCGTATTAAGTGGCGGAGCTCAACGCCGGGCTTTTGCTTCGGTGCCAGAGCGAAGAAATGAATATATCCATAAATATTAATACATTCTCTCGAATAGGGATCAAACCCACATATCTCACATGTAATCAATATTGTTGTTAATCTAAAATGGCCGCCGCAACAAAATGGCAGAATATTTTAACACAAACCACCTAATGTAGGTGTCAAATGAAAAGCTTTATAAAACATTTAATAAAACACAATGTACCAAGATGTAATAACTAGAAAGCTTGTTTTTTTAATTAATATTTTATTTATGATGATATTACCAAAAAGTAAATATAAAATTATTTTTTCTATTTGTAGAAGATACACAACATATTGCAATTAGCTCAAAGGTCTACGCTTGCGAATAAAATTAATCGATTGATTGTAAACTTAATAAAATCAGTGAGCAGACAGGAGTTACAGTTATATAAACATCGATGTTTAATTACGTTACTACGGAACAGGTGATTGTTCAATATATACCTACGTACAGGAAGCATGCTATTGTTCAATAATAATTTTAATAGTATAATGATATAGAATAATTACTTTATATTTTTTACAATTTCAAAATGTTGTTCCATAGGTCAAGACAGAAAAATATTTACTTTTTTTAGAAAACTTATAAATATTCTCGCTCCGTTCTAATTTTCATACATTTCATATATTTATTCTTTTCAAAAAAATACTTAAGTTATCAATCTATGCATTATTTTCATTTATCAAATGAAAAATGTCAAAATAAAAGATAATTAATATCTTTTCAGGTAGGATTTCATATGACCCTCGAAACAACATCTGTTTAACCGGTGTTCTTTCAAACCGTCTACAATAATGTGCCATTAGGCGATGATGCAGGTGCCCGACCCTTATCTGCAAGGCACATATTTGGGAAGTTTACCCCAAAAACTGGGAAACTAGGGGAAGGGACAGCATCTGTAGAGGTCGGACCGTAACGGATATGCAAATGACTATTTGAATTTCCCTGCAAGTATAATCGCTATGTTTTGAAATGTAAACGTGTTTCTCATGCATTTCGAGGTGACCGTTCTAAATTGTGAGATCCTCACATCGTTTGAATTGTATTAGAATTTAGTATCTACATCTACATTTCTAAACTTAATTTTGGTGCTTTTACAGTTTATAACTTTGCAGTTTATGAAAAAAAAGTCAAAATCAACTTCACGCACACTGCAGGTATCCCGCACACAGCAGGATAGGCGGTGGGACACTCCGCTCCCCACTTTCCACCGAATTCTGGAGGCATTTCGTGTTGAGTGGCGGAACTCAACGCAGCGCTTTACCTCGACACCAGAGCACGGAAATGAAAATATAAATTTAAATAAATATTTCATTTCCTCGAGTGCCGATCGAACACACAACCAGTCAATTTTACAGTCACACTTTGTGCCCCTGCGCCACATATATAACTTCTTATTTTAAATAAGTTTAGTGTAGTGGCCCAACTCTACGCATCCTATGGGAAAACACTAGCAAATACTGCATTGTTCGTTTATTATCAATCAAACGCCCAACTATAGAATGATTAATGTGTGTAAATCACTGCATTGTTATATAATGAATACGATTATAATGTATTAATTATAGTTGAAGATACACTATTTGCGGGAGGTAATGGCTCGTGATAATGTCTAGGCAAGTTTATTATAAGCCGATCTGTTTATCAATTGGTCAATCTGTCTCGAACATCTGTTCGTTTGATTGTAAAGACGTCATTAAGGTTAGTTGACATAGCCTTATTATGTTTATCTATATATCTATATGTTTCTTGATTAGCTTTACGCTAGTTTTTCCGTGGACTATAGTCCATCAGTCAGTCAGTCCCACTACTACAGTGGGACTGACTGACTGATGGACTACCCACTATGGGTACATGGGAGAAAAGGCACTCATTGCTAAGACATTTTTTAGTTAATTTTTGAGAGTGTCATGGACGGAACTCAATACCGCGCTTTGTCTACCAGTGATACCAATAAATTCGGCGGAAAATGGGAATCGGTGTGTCTTAACACTAGGTGCCCTCTGCCTACTCTGCTGTATGCGTGATACAGCGTGAAAATAATTTAAGTATAATAATTTCTTCTGCTTCTGATTACTTTAAAAGCGAGTATATTTTGAATAAAAATGTATTCTCTAGCAGAATGGAACGTAGGAACCTAGTGGTAAGACACTCCGTTCCCCTTAAGACTCTTCTGTTCCCACCTTCCGACAAATTCTCGAGGTATTGCGTGTGTAGTGGTCGAATTCAGCAAAGCAAGCACATGAAAATATTAAATGTTTCTTTCCTCTTTCACACGTGCCAACGCCCCGTCTGCCACCAAAAATATCGATTCAAAATGAAAAAAATAATCATTTTTTTTTTACTTTTACATACTAGGATATAAATTAGAAAAGAATCAGAAGATAAAATAGATTTAAAAATGCATTTAAGTATATTTATAGCAATATCATTTGGCAACTTGTCTAAATCTTACTTGATACGTTTTCAAAATAATTCAAAGCATTAATCATTCAGGACCTGTAGGAAGATAAGAAAATATCAAATGTGACAGTATGACTTATATACTATGAAATGTTACTAAATTCTGTTTGTTTATTATTCTGTTTTTGGCTAATTGTTTTAAGTTTTTTGTTTTACTTATATTATAATATAAGTTATATTGTTATTATTATATAAAAAAGACCATATTTTGTTTATAATATATATAATATAGTTTAGGCAAGCAAACATAAATAATATAATTATAATAAGATCACTAGGCCAAAGCGCGGTGTTGAGTTCCGCCACTCAACACGCAATGCCTTGAAAATTCAGCGGAACGTACGATATAGTGTCTTAACACTAGATTCCCTTCCTACAACGGGGAGCTAAAATAGCTACATAAATACATATTAGGAAAAAAATACATCCATCCATGTTGAATGACTCATACCTATTCCTTAGATTGGACTCGAACCTGTGACCTTATTTACCCACACAGCACTCACACAGCACACGTGGATAAAAAAAACACATCTAATATTTAGTTGAAATTTGTTTAATGGTCCAGCAACGGAATTTTCGCTCGCCTTGAAGTTAGACGGGATACAATGCCTGGTATTTAAACGGAACCGGTAACGGACTGCCGTAGTTTGTGGGATGATCCTCAAAGCGATATAGCCGTATTAAACCCATTTGAATAGCCCGCCGGTCATTAATTTGATCGTTCTAACTCTATAACGTCCTAATATCAACAAAGGCTTGTACACGAGTATATTTCAGAAAAAATGACGCTAGCAAAATTAGTCCCACAAGTTTAAACACTTTTATTTGTATTTTATTGTATGGATCATGTGGAAATGAGATTTTATATAAATAAACAGAATAATTTAATGTTGACTTAAACTAAAAAGTACCATAAAAAGCAGATAACTATTTTTATATTTAAAAGAAAGCAAAATACGAGGTAAAGATTTCGACTGTCCCACGATGCTCTCGCCGACTTCAAATACGTCTCATTTGTAATAGATTATACTTTAAATATATTTTAGTGTTAAAATATATTATCGTATGTATCGTACGAAAAATTAAGAAATAAACTATGAAATATTTTCACCTAGTTAATTATATATTAAATAAAAATTCAAATTATAACGTTAGTTACCTCACGCTACAAGTGTCAACAGTCACGCCATGGTTGTTAGGTGAAAATTTTATTTTAATTTTTTTGTTTATCGCTTAAGTAAATTAGTCTAGTATTTTGCTTCAGGAACTAGCACAAACGGTACATATAAAGTAAATATGAAATGGATTTTTTTTATGTACATTCCGTACTCGAATATCAATATGTCAACCTAAAGCACGCGATATAAGAAGAAAACAACTTCTTTTCAAATTTAATTTCAAAAAGTTCCGCTCAAAAAAATTAAATAATTGCTATCATTACGAAAGGAGATTATTTCAGTTAATTAAGTAATGTAATGAAATGTAATACTTAACCAAGATAAGATTACGGTGGTGATGAAAAGAAAAGCATTGTGTATCTTTCTAGATCCTTTAGTAGATTATATTGTTTCTAAGGGTGTGAGAGCTTGGCGCGTCTTAGCTTTGTTAAGATAATCTTAGTGCGGCTCCCCGGGGAGCGTCAACAAAGAAAATTGGATGGGCAGTCAGCCAATAGCTTTTAATCCTAGGCCTTTTTGACCCTCGTTATATATTTGTATGTTATAATCGCGTTCTTTGAAACACGTGGATGGATAGACTAATCTATATTAAAATAAATTTAATATGTATTTACATATATCGCTCGTCTGGTGCAACAATGACGTATTTGTACTTTTAAAAGTGTAGGAGTTTTTAATATTTTAAAAGTGTTATTCTACACTTAGGAAAGAAATATACTTATTTAGAAAACGGATAGATTTTAAACGTAGCAGGACTCGAACCCGCGCCTCCTGGAAACCGACCAGATCGGTTCTAAATAATGTAAGAGTTTGTAAATAGTCTGTGCATATAATACCATAAAAAGGTAATTTATAAAGGTTTAAACATACAATTATTAGTTATTACGAATAGGTAATTTAAATTACACGTTATGTTATAATGTTAGCATAGTGTTATAAAGTATACAAATAAAGACACCGTCAGTAAATAGCAATTAAAGAAAGTACTGTAATAACTAGTTTTTATCAGCATCACGCTGTATCCCGCATAAAGTAAGACAGAGGGAACAGTTAGTGTTAAAACACTCCATTTTCCGTTTTCCTCAATTTTTTTCGGGACGCGAAACTCAACGCCGCACTTTTGCCTTGGTGCTAGAGCGAATTAATAAATAATAATTTCCTCGAGTGGAGATCGAACCCACAACCGACGCGTAACAGTCACACCCTTGTGTCCCTGAGCCACGATAGCCTCAATCAGAATCTGGCAATTAAATGAAGTACTATAATTAAGTTAATTATTAAGTAATAATATTAATGGTAGAGCAATAAATTAAAACACGTTAACTACGAAGTTAGGCTTTCAGTAAATGTCGAAAATGATTAGTGGAAACGATGATATCGATCTTAACGCAATAAGGTTTATGATAAACTAAAACTATAAAATATAAATAAAAGCGCCATTGTAAAGCATTTTTTTAATGTTTCACGCGATATTCTGCAGTAGATATTTAGCAGAGAAGGCAGAGGAAATCTAGTTAAGACATTCCGTTCCCTACTTTCTTACTACTTTCGAAATGTTGCATGTTGAATAGCGGAACTTAACGCCGCGCTTAATATTCAAATAATATTGTATTACAATTTTCTTATTGCGTTTGAAATCATTGACGTAACGCCTTAAGGCTCAGCTGCAGATATTCAGTAAATTGTTTCCATATAGATGAAAGACTGTAATTTTTTACCAGCCTCAAGAAACATTTTGATGATAACTTACTTTTTATCAACGAGGTTGAATAAGATAAATGAATAATGTTACATAATAGTGACAGCTTAAATAGGTACCTACTGAAAAAAATGATCAATCCGTAAAAAAATATAAAATCAGCTTCACGCTGTATTCCGCATATAACAGGGTAGGCAGAGGGAACTTAGTGTTATGACACTCTACTCTACTGGAGACATTGCGTGTGAGTGCCTGAACGAAGAAATGTCATTATTCATAAATAATTATTCTTTCTCCCAAGTGGGGATAGAACCTACAACCGTCGCATTACAGTCACAGCCTTGTGCTCCTGGGACACGAGGATCTCGATCAATAGGTACAATGACCATATCCTTATATACCTAAAGCAACTTACACAAAAAGCTAAATTAAACCGTACTTCAAAATCAAAACGCTCATTTGATATAGGTCAGTACTTAGACCTTCATTTCGATCCCTCTTTCCTTTGTTCCATACCAAAGCATAGCCTTTTTTTTCTTAAAGGATGTTCGGTGAATTGCAAATCTTTTCCAGAAGACTTCAAGGGACTTGGTCGGCGACTGTGTAAATATTTAATGCATATTTCATGGAGCCGCCGCTTTCTTTGTAAGAGATCGGATAGAACAACTTCCCCGTATAATGATAGCTTAAAATATTTTATGAGTTAATTTTTTATATTAAAAATCATATTATTGGATGTCATATTAAAAATGTTATCGAGTGTTCCCTCACGGACTATAAAGGAATGTTGACTAAATTTGTTGTTGTTGTTAATTTATCAATGATATAGAGTGTTATAGTCACGCTTGCAGGTTCAATTTCCACTCGAAGAAATGAAATGTTTAATATTTTCATTTCTTTGCTCTTGTAACGAGACAAAAGCTCGGCGTTGAGTTCCGCCACTCAACACGTAATACATCCAAGACTCGTCAGAAGGTGGGGAATAGAACGTCTTAATATTAGGTTTCCAGGTTCCCTCTACCAACCCAGCTATGTGGGGGGATCCAGCCAGAAGAAAACTCTACTTAAGTCATCATAATTATTATTCATCACCACATTTCATTATCATAAGTCATAAGAAAATAATTTAGAAAATTACTTAAGTATTAATAAAAAGCATAAAATTAATTACAAAACGTATCTTTTATTTAATTTGTTAGTAAATATTTTATTTTTGAATTTATTTGAAGTGTAAAAATGTTTAATTGAAGTTTAAAAAAACGAATTTGAGGTTTCAAGCGGTGAATTAGATATTTAAAAAGTGCGAATGACTTTGGAGTGAGAAACCTATAAAACTCTTAATTTACTGAGTAGCTACGTTATATAACAAATGATTTATCATTTTTTATGTTTACAAAAGGAAAGTATTCAAAAAACATTTTCCGACAGCGATTTTTTTTCCTGCACCACACATAAAAGCTAGACCCTATCTGGCCAGTTATCTAAATACGAAATATAGACGTTTTAATGATTCAAATTAAATTTGCTCTCGGCCACGTTATTTACGTTTTTCATTTTAATCGGGCCATTTAAAATGATATGTTAAAAATAATTGCCTTGCCCGTGGCCGCGCGAAAGTTAACGAGTGTTATTTAAACTGGCGGGAGTTCCCTCGTTTCGTAAAAAAAAACGTTCTGCTTTGAAAAATTTGCAGAAATAATGACGTAAAACTCATATGAGAGAGGAGGAGTACGAAATAAATACAGTGGAGCCCCCAGCCCCCGGTTTATTAAGCGCTAGCGTCGGTCTGGAATGTGCAATAATTGCGTATTTTTTTTTATTTATTTTTTTTTTAGTTTATCACACGCTATGTTATTTAAACTTTTCAATATGAATACACATTCATTTGAATGAACTAATTATATTAATATATTCTATCTGATTTAAAAATATATAAGTATATTTATGAGGCCAGGCATGGTGTATAAACGTGATATGTAAATAAATAACTTCTATGAGTACGGGTTCGAGGTTTTTTCTTATTTTCATTTTCTCGTTCTTATAACGAGCGCAGGATTTTTTTCCGCCACACAACACGCAATGCTTCCAGAATGGGGGAACGAAAGTATCTTAATGGAGACGCAATGTCTTAAGACTGGGTTCCTAGGTTCCCTCTCCCTACTCTGCGGGACACAGTGTGAAGCTGAAAAAAAAATTATTTGGCTAACAAATTTATTATTAACCAAATAATAATTCACAAAAAGAATTTCAGGACTACTCCGTGGATATTTTATAGTACCTATTACCAAATTTCTATCAAATCAAATGAAAAACTCGAAGGGCTGCTGTAAGTTACTGGCTTTTGGAGTACTAAATCTAAATTTCGACAGTAGTGTGGGGTATAAATCCAAGAGATGTTATGCGTGACTCGCTCGCGTGCCTTTATGTACAATTTATTATAAGGGAAAAGAAAAAAACGACGCTCCGATGGGCAATGTCCAATAGCAAACCACGTTTCCAGCCACTAAAACAAATAATGTAGTTTCACCCATTTATCATACTTATTTATTTTATTCTGCAAGAGGAGTATATCGATCATGTGCAAGTGTTGTTGTGAAATGTAGGTATATACATGTATATTTATAAAATGAGGCACACACACACACTTGAAAGAATGACTAGTTTTGGAATAAGCTTAGGAGAGACTTTTAGAATATATGTAAAACTAATTAAAAAAATATAATTTATTTTGTTATTTATCAATTTTTCTTTTTCTTAAATATGTTAATGTTTTTTAAGATAGACCTAGTTAGCCTGTGATTGTTGACAATTTTTATGAATTTTAGTCCCTTACTTATTTGCTCGATTTTTTTTCTTTTAGCTTCACAATGTATCCCGCACATAGTATGGTAGGTAGATCAAACCCATTAATCTAGTATTATGACACTCCATTCCTATCGAGACACTATCGTTCTCTACTTTCCACAGAATTCTCGAAGCATTGCATGTTGAGTAATGAAACTCAACGCACCGCTTTGCTTTGTTACCAGGGCGAAGTAATGAAAATATTATTATAAATACTAATAAGTAAAGTAATGAAAATATTATTATAAATAAATACTAATTTTATTTATAATAATATAGAGGCCAGTCGGGGCGCAGTGGCACGAGGTGTGACTGTAAAACCGACTGGTTGTGGGTTCGATCCCAACTCGAGGAGATGAAATATTTACTTTAATTTATATTTCCATTTCTTCGCTCTGGTGTCGAGGTTAAGCGCGGCGTTGAGTTCTGCCACTCAACACGCAGTGCCTCCAGAATTCGGCAGAAAGTGGGGAACGGAATGTCTTAACGCTAGGTTCTCTCTGCCTACCCTGCTGTGTGCGGGATACAGCGTGAAGCTGATTTATTTTATTTACTAATTTTCTAAAATTGGAATCGAGCCCACAACCAATCCCGTTTACCGTCTCACGCAGACCTACTTAGCCTTAACTACAACTATTTTAAAAACCGGTTGTATAATATTAAAGGTGCTTCTAAAAAAAAACCTTAACTGTACTGAATAGTTCCAGCACACAAAACATTCAATTCCAACATTCCACCCCTCTTTGTCAAGGAAAACGAGCGTAAAGAAAAATTCGCTGCGACATCAGGTGTGCTAGTGGAAACAATCGCGCTTCATTAGTACAAATATTCCTTGTTCTTTTCCGTCCTTCCCCCATTTTGTCGTACAACTCCAATATACTTTGTTTCTTGTTACTTATTTTGATTTTACAATACGACTATAACTTACAATTGTTGAATAAAAATGGTATTTTTGTTTGAAATTATATAAATTTTCATTTTAAAATTATTGAAGAATGAGTAGCTTTAACTAGTGCTCTCTCTCACTTACTATAATATGCATATTATAGGTACGTATAAAAAATCTACTTATGTATGTATAGCGAGATTAGTAGTGGAAACCGCATTAAAATTGAATTTGTTCTTATATTTTAGCTTCACGTTGCATCTCGCATATAGCTTGGTAGGCAGAGAGAAGAGCCGCAGCTTGCCACGTTATCAGAGCGAGAAAAATAAAATATTATAAATATTTCATTTCCTCGAGTGGAAACCCAATTCACATCCTATCACATTTACCCCTACCCAGTCGCACGCTAGTCCCCCTGCGCCACGCTGACCTTAACTAACTTTGTTTTATATTAAAAGATAAATTATTACGACCATTTATATTCAACAATAAGCTAAACGAAATAATAATGAAGTTGGGAACCATCAGCATTTCCTATTAAATCTATATTATTTTCCACTGTATCAAAAGCAGATAAAGCAATGTTCAAGCGTCCGGCCTGATGAATCACTCCCGCGGGTGTCGCTTCAACGTCGCATTACGTTGAAAAAGATACGTTAGGGAAAGATGTATGTATGTTTTTACAAGGATTTTGTAGGCTCTTACTAAATGTTACATAGATAAAAGTGCTTGAAAGTTCTAATTCTATGTACAGGACTTAGGGTATTATGTGCTTTTGGTGATATAATATTTAAAAATTAATAAATAAATCAGCTTCACGCTGTATCCCGCACACAGCAGGGTAGGCAGAGGGAACCTAATGTTAAGACACTCCGTTCCCCCCCTTTCTGCCGAGCTTCTGGAGGCATTGCATGTTGAGTGGCAGAACTTGACGCCACGCTTTCCCTCAGCACCAGAGCGAAGAAATGGAAATTGTAAATTTAAGCAAATATTTCATCTCTTCGAGTGGGGTTGAACCCACAACCAGTCGGTTTTACAATTACACTTTATGCTCCTGCGCCACGACTATGAGGCCAGCCGTGCTGCAGGGGCACAAAGTGTGAATGTTGTGGGTTCGATTTCTACTCAAGGAAATAAAATATTTAATATTTTTATTTTCCTCGCTCTGGTGTCGAGCGCGCGGCATTGAGTTCCACCGAGTGTTTTAGCACTAGGTATCCTCTGCATATCGCTAAAAAAATCAGGAACAGTCAGCCATTCACCAATTGCTTCTACTTGGCAATAAAATTTCAAAACAACGATACAAAAAATAATACATACTTAAACAAAGTCTTACACAAAATGAAATTCTAAAATATATTAATAAGTTCTTTGAATTTCACGACTTTTATTATCTAGTAAGATACAGTCAACCCATTCTGCAGGAATCCAGGGCAGTACTCGAGGCAATTAAGAAATCGTTGGCGGTAGTTTAATATAATAAGTATGTCTTCCGTACCAATTTCAGAATTGTAGGTCAACGGGAAGTACAAGTTATAAAAGTTGACACACTTAAACTTTGTATGAAATTAATAATTTCTATGAAATATCTAAAGAATACAGTTCAGTTACAGGTTCAGTTTTAACCTTTTAAATACTGAACCCTAAAAATTAATAAGCATAACATTTAATTTAAAAAAATGACACCGCTCAGAAAATTTAAAAATCCAATAAAATCTTTAAAAATATATTTAAAAGCACTGCGGACGCAATAAACAACAAAATAAAGGTGCTTAAGAATGAATTATAGAATGGGCATAGGATTCCGCAAAACACTTAGCTATTTCTTTGAAATATGAACAAAAGTCACTAGGTAAAGCAAAATGCTGTAACATTGTCACAAACGGAGATTTCCTCATACTAAATTAATTAGACGAAGTGGACGCCAGATAGTAAGCGAAATGAACTCTTAACTGCAAGAAATTAAGTTGACCTGAAATATTTGGACCCTTTTATTCTAGGGTAGGGTGTAGTTGCGACATGAATGCTAATTATGTAAGGGTTGTTTAAATTTATTGAATAATTTAAGTTAATTCTTGTGTATAAATTGTCCAATAGTAGAAATTCTATTTCCCTAAAGTCCATTATATTTGGTGTTTATTGTGTATATTTTCGGGGGCTAATTGCTTTAATTAATTTTTAGATCGCTCTATATAGGAATTCGGGAATTCTTAATGGTAAGTAAAATGGTAATTAAAGTGGGGAACGGAGTGTCTTAACACTAGGTTCCCTCTGGCTAATCTGCTGTGTGCGGGATACAGCGTGAAACTGAAAAAAAATAATTAAAATGTATTTTTTTGAAACATGTCATAAAATTTGAGAAAGTAGACTGTTTATTAGTAAGACCATTCTTCGCTCACCATCCATAAACGTAGAAGGTTACCTCAACGCCGCATTTTATTTAACTAAAAGAGAAGTTCTATATTATATTCCCAGGTGTGGAATTTAAACCAACAAACGTCGCGTCCATTCCAACTTATGTAAGTAGTTAGACTCTTCATTACAGCGACAGTATAGTCAATTTTTAATTAAGCCACACTCTGTGCCGTCTAGACCGTCGTGGCGCAGTGGCACAACTGTCTGTGTTACTGTAAAGATGGCGGTTGCTGGTTCCATTACCACTCTGGAAAATAAATTACATAGTTTTTTCATTTGTTTGTTCTGGTGACAAGACGTTTAATTACGTCTCAACAACGCAATGTCTTGAAAATTTTGCGGAAAGATGGGAGCTGAGTATTTTAACACTAGGTTCCCTCTATCTATCCTGCTATATACAACTTAACTGCGAGATACAACTTAAGCCTATAGCATACGAATAGGTACTCTATGAACTATAATTTAGAAATTTACCATATTTTCACTACACTTCTATTTGTCTACACTCCCAGTCGTTTCTTAATGTATAAAACAGTGGGTTGCATTTAATAGTAACCTCGTAGCCTCGGTTCGGTATGGCTGAAAGGGGAACGTTGTACGTCGCGCCACAAAATGTTTGAACTGTTGTTGAAAACTTTTAGTTCAATGGCGCTACTCAAAGCTTTTCTTCTATCTCCAATTGCTTTAAGAGCACATGTCCTAAAATAGTGAATAAGACAATTTTACGATTCCATCTGTGGGTCCTATTCTATTTTTTATGTTTATATTTTTAGTGGACTTATGCAGTTTATGATATTTTATATTCATATTTATTATGCGTCTGCTTCTATAAAGCCTAATATAGTTCTTTTAATAGAGACCAGTCGTGGCGCAAGGGCTAAAGCGTGTGACTGTAAACACGACAGGTTATGGTTTCGATTCCCACTCGAGGAAATGAAATATTTAATACATTTTATTTTTTCACTCTAGCGTCTCACCACCACTCAACACGCAATGCAGAATTCAACGTCAAATAGGAAAAGGAGTATCTTAACACTTCGTTTACCACTTCTACTCTGCTGCGTGCGTAATACAACGTGAAATTTAAGAAAAATCTATTAACAGCAATAAAGGAGTGGCTTTTTGTGTCTGCAGATTTTATTATAAAAACATAATAAAACGAAAACTTACGTTTATAAACAGAACCAAGAATCAAACTTGTAACCTCCGAATTCAACACTCAACAGTAATATATAAATCTGATGATGAACAACTAGTAGAAAATTCAAAGCCACAGAGTCCACTTTAATACATATATAAGTATGTAAGGTTGAAGGTACTTCACCGATCAATTCCACGATCATTCAGCAACACTGATTAGCTGGCTGCGGTTGTCTCCACTAGATTCTATCTATACCCAGGGCTTCATATAAGAATATGAAGCCCTGGGTATAGTATGTATATGCAGTCTTGACAGTATTGAAGTATAGTTTATAATTTTTTTATTTGGCCTACTTGATTTGTAGAATTTCGTAAAATGATAATTTAAATAATATAATACGTATGTAAAATACTGAAGGTAAATGTTGTGATTCTAAAACATTTTACGAAATGGAAGATTTTTTGAAAAAAAAAAAATCTTGTGTCATTAATTTTATTTCTTTTGGTAATTTTCCGAATTTTCCGAAAATTATCCGAATTTTGGTTTATAAATAAAAAAAAGTAAATATTAAACTTGACAAAGTGTAAATAGTTCCCAAATATGATGAAATGTAACCGTATCAACAAAAAACCAGTCAAGGGTGAATCGGGCTCTCCCACTGAGGGTTCCGTAAATAAAAATAGGAAGTCTTGAGCTTTTTCTGAAATTCAGTGTTAGCTTAGGTTGAACAATTCTAGCTTAGCTAGAGCCCTTTCATCTAATACCTCACTTGAACTAGTGACTTTTACACCTAATTTTGCCCCCTATTATTTTTGAGTGTTTAACCACAAATGTATAGTTTTCAGATTTTTTTCCAAAACTAATACTACCTGTAGACGCTAGCTGCCCATTATCACAATTCTAGGTCAACCGAAAGTACCCTATGAATTTTGATTCTCTTATATATTTTTTCTAAGTAAACAGAAATATATTTTTGTCAGGAATTCATGCGGCTGTAGATCTGAGTATATGGTTTGAATTTCAACGCGACATCTCTACACGTTCCTGAGACAAAGGGTCTTGACAAACAGACAGACAACAGAATGAGGTATGGAAGCCTAAAAAACTATTAAAAGAAATGACAAAAGTAATGTAAAACTCAAATACTCATGGCTTTTCTTCCGACATACAGTCTTTTTTTAGGTTAATATAATTTGTACCTATTTATTTAATTTAAGCCATTTCTACATTATAAAATCATAAAATATTACAACAATAAATTTACAACGCTCATATATTCTTGCATAAATTTCATAATCCTTTATTGTTTAATTCAAAGAAGACATACATTTTATACATGTCTTCCACCTCCCTCATAAAATAACATTACACTGTGAGCTATTTTTTCTTTATTAAGCTTAAACATAAATTAATTTAAATTACGTGCTTAACACCACCAAGTTCTGGTCTAATTCGCTTAGTTTTAAAGCAAAGACGTGTTTTCATATATAACGAAGATTCCCGAGAGTTATTTAACTAATTTCACATGCGGTAAGTTTTAACCCTACTGTCATTTATATACGTTTTCTGTCGCAGAGGCGTTTTCACCATATACGAGTGAGCCAGTGTATTTTTTTTTAAATTGTTGTTGCGGTTTTCCCCATATAAATTTCAGCACCGATTCCCTGAAGGGTTTCGTTTGGAATGGAATAGAAATTATTTTTTTTATTTACATTAAGGAACACCATAATGATTAAATATATTTTGTAGATTACATTTTTCGCATTCACAAATTCTTTATTTGTCAAAAGAAAGAAGAGGAAGTACTAGTTAAGTAAAATAATAATTTGGATCCATTTAAAACCAGATTGATATCTTCAGCTTTAAATGTAGTATGCAAATGAAGAATTTATTTCAAAATGTAAAACAAATTTTCACGATGTCTTAAAGACAAACAGGTACACTTCGGAATTAGCACTGCAATTCGTCTTCACTTCAGAACAAATATTCATTTAACTTTACCGTCATCTACAAAGCTGTTTTAAACATCTGAAATACTTGAAATTTAGTTTAATTATAAATCAAAATCAAAGCAGTTTTACGTTGTATCCCGTATACAGCAGGGTAGACAGAGGGAACCTAATGTTAAGACATTCCGTTCCCCACTTTCTGCCGAATTCTGGAGGCCTTATATGTTGAGTGGCAGAACTCAACGCCACGCTTGTCCTCGACACCAGAGCGAGGAAATGGAAATATACATTTTATTAAATATTTCATTTCCTCAAGTGGATCGAATCCACAACCAGTCGGTTTTACAGTCACAGTTTGTGCCCCTGCGCCACAACTGACCTCGATTAATCATATTAAAATATTACAATATTTATATACTAAAGTAATAAATAATGTAACGCAATAAAAATCTGAAATTGGACGAATTTCAAAAGAATAGTAGCAACAAAGAGCATATTATTCAGTGTCACCGACGGGACGTGTTGTAATATATGCTTTAATAAAAGGGTTCCAGCTCTCTGCAGAACGTACATCACGTGGGCCCAAAGTATCTGGGATCCTAAATTTATTTTTCATTGACGACATTCACATTCCTTATAAATTCGAGTACCTCTCCTAAATCATCTTTGGGTTGCCGGAAAATGCGTTATTTTATGTTTTTATTGTAGCTAAATACTTTGATTATATTGTAGTAAAATTAAATGAATTCATTTTTTTAATATTTATTTTATTTTACATAATATACTCAATATTATATCTTATTATAATTGGGGGATCTAAAAGGCCTTAAATTTAATTAAATTTGTTACTATTTGTATTTTAATTTTGATTATTATTATCATATCTTGAAAAATTGTAAACCTTTTTTTATTCTAAAAAAAATACTTTTTATTTCCAGCTAGTTTATTTTCTAAAATCGAGTCAAGTGTAAACCTTTATATATCTAACCTTGTCACACTACAGAACTTGGAAAACAAGAAAACCCCGCAGTCATTCCTTTGCATTAACAATACGTTCAACCTAAACAAAGAATATCAGATGGACCTCAGCCAGGACAATGCTACACTCACTAAAAGATTCCATAAAAACTGTAAAGATACCCTCGTCACGTTCGAACATCTTATTTATCTAGTCCCGGGAAAATCATTGTTTCCTTTTCGCTGTTCTCGAAGAACACGCCTTATTACGGCCACAGCTAACTGATGAGCTGTTGTTCAAAGCTATTGTCTCGAGGTATTGTAACATTAGTAAAAAGGTCACTGAAAAACCTGTGATGTAGGTACTATATGTTTCCATGGAATTTAATACGTAAATAAAAAATCCCATCCTCTTCTCCTCTTTTAGTGGTCTTCTACACTTCCGAACTTGGCTACAGGGCAGATTTCAACATTCTCAGTACAGTTGAGGCCATCGTGGCGTAGGGGCACAAGGGATTAACTGTAACGCGACGGTTGTGGGTTCGATCCCCACTCGGAGGAATGAGTTGTTATTTGTGAATAAATTCATTTCTTCGCTCTGGCACCAAAGCAAAAGTCCGACATTGAATTCGTTATCCCGACACTCAACACGCAATGCCTCGAGTTCGACGGAAAGTTCGACGGAAATTGGGGAATGGAGTGTTAACACTAGGTTCCCTCTGCCTAACCTACCATATGCGGGATACAGCGTGAGAGTAATTTATTTTTTTTATTATTATATAGTTTCGCCTGTGCTTCGTCTGTCAATAGGTAACAGAAGAGATTTCTACCAAAAGCTTAGCCTAATAACATTTGTGCATTTTTAAATATAAAGTGTATAAGTATTTATATGTAACGTGATATATACGTATTTCCTTTCAATCTCGGTCCTCTCTTGTTTGCATGTATCGAAGCAAAGTAAAGAACGAATACGCTGAGTTCATTATCTGTAACAATCGTTGATATTAGAATGTGAGATTCTTTATCTAAAATTTACTGGGTTAGACGGATTTAGGTTTTTCTTTATTTTAATCTTTATTTCATTGAACAATATAAAAATAATTTACTTATTTTTGTATTCTTGTGGTGGTTGTGAATTTGAATTTTACTTACGGTTGTGTGTTCCTACATAAATATCTACATCTTAAAAGGTTTAAAGTTGTAATTTCTTAACATATTTTTTTTATTTTCACGCTATATACGCACATGGCAGGGCAGAGAGAACCTGGGACTTTCCATTCCCCACCGTTCCGCCGTATTCTCGTATCTTAACATAATATTTAATAAAAAAAAACCACAAATATTTTATTGTTTCCCAACATTAAAAAAACATACCATATAACAAAAAATAACATAAAAAAACTTCACAATACCAAAGAAAATCTATTAAACTTACAGAGGTGAAAGTATTTAACGATAACGGGAACATCTTCCAACCGGTAACAGTGAGTGGACGATTAGCCCTTTCGACGAAGAGTCTCATAGTGCTCTTGAAGCGGCGGGGTCGAGGCGTCCAGTCGCAATTGTAAATTGCCTGGGATAATAAGCTGCTCTGAAATAAAATACGATGTTCTATTGTAAAATATATATATTTTGTGTTTTTTTATTCAGTTGAAAATGATTTCAGTTGAGATTTTACACGTAATGGTAATGAATTCGATTTGTAATCTATTCTTATGTAAAATAATATCGTTATCTGATTGTTCTGGTATTGAAGTGTAATGGACTCGGTTGGTGGTTAGATGAAGGAAGTTTGTATTGTTAAATCATAAAAAATATGAGAAAAATAAATAAATATTTATTTGTAAATGTAACCAAATTTTTTAAGCTGCAGCTTTTCTATGATATTAACCTAACCTTTGAATAATATTTAAACGAGATAAAATGTGGAAAAATTTCAACTAATGGCAAAAATTTGTTTTATAAAATAAATTCAATACACATATACTTGTAGCATTTATGTATGTAAAAATAAATAAATATTTATTTGTAAATGTATCCAATTTTTTTAAGCTGCAGCTTTTCAATGAATATACCTTTGAATATAATATTTAAACGAGATATAACGGAAAAATTTTACCTAGTGGCAAAAAATTGTTTTATTAAATAAATTCAATACTACCTGTAGCATTTATGTATATTCGATTCAATGATGAAAAACTAATTCATATTTTGTGTAATGTGAACGTTAAAACGTGTATTTTAAATAAAAACGTTTACTCGATATGTGATATGCGATCATCACGTGCTTTAACACATTTGTCTACTAAGCTGCGATTATTTTACTTGTTTTTAGTTTTATACAAAAAACGCAGAGAGAGAGATATGCAGAGAAAACATAATGATATGGCGCTCCTTTCAATATTCTCTGCCGAGTTTTCGGGACATTGGTGCTAAGTCCGCATTTCTTCAATCGAACCTGCTGCTTTTGACTTAAATAATTTCACCGATAAAATATAAACATACACACCTTAACTATAATACGAGTACCAAACCAACAAGGAACCGCAATTTGTATAGTCATCACAAACATGTAACTTGCTAAAAACATGTAGTACTGGATCGGAGCTGGCTGCAAAGTAAACATCCATTATTGATATTGACTGTTGTGTTATAATTGTTAATGGTAAAAACAAGTGAAATAAGTGCAAGTTAGTTAGTTAGTTTCTTTAGATACTATTTTTATTAATTTTCTATACCAATCCCATATCATCTTGGGTAGCCAAAAAGAATGTAGATTTAATTCATTATAATTTTTTTAGCTTTACCAGTGTGAAGCTATTAGACAAATAACACAGCAGTGGAACCTGGATAGATAAATGTCCCGCTTCGGACGAAAGAAATTCCATTTTTAACTTAAAATGTTAAAAAAATCCCACTTTTCACCGAGAGAAAATCTATCAAAACTGGCCCAGAAACCCACAATCCTCGATAAAGTGGTCCACAATCACTGCTCTTACGATCAGATATTGTCTCAGTGCACCACTATGGCCACTTATTACTTTACTAAATTTATTTCCTGTGCCGAAAAAATGATTTAACTAGAAGATGAATTTATTTAAAATGTAAGAGTGGTGGTCGGAATTTACACACGATGCAAGTATATATCAGTTATAGAGTAGATATACAATGATGAGCAGTTGTTACCTTTAACATGTGAATATAACTAAAATATTTTAATTTATACTTCCATTTCTTCGCTCTGGTGTCGAGATAAAGCGCGGCGTTGAATTCTGCCACTCAACACGCAATGCCTCCAGAATTCGGCAGAAAGTGGGGAACGGAGTGGTTCCCACCTCCCCCCCCCCCCTGCCTACCCTGTTGAGTGCGGGATACAGCGTGAAGCTAATTTTTATTTTAAAACTAACTTAGGCTTAAAAACTCAGAATTATTTAAATAAAAATACTTACCAATGTAAACCGAAATAAACATACACAAATAATGCATGAAGCGATACCAAATTGTACAAACAGAGTAATGCTGAAAACGTCTTCTATTAAATCACAAAATCTAAAAAAGTTTATATATAATTATTATTATTAAGATAGCATCGCATTTAATAATATAATATAATAATAAGTGATAATTTTTTCGTTATGGTGTCGAGGTTAAGCGCGGCGTTAAGTTCTGCCACTCGCCCACTGCCAACACACAATTCGGCAGAGAGTGGGGAACGGAGTGTCTTAACACTAAGTTTCCTCTGCCTACCCTGCTGTGTGCGGGATACAGCGTGAAGCTGATTTATTGCATTTAATATGTATATTAGTAATACTTACTGGCTAATCTCTGTGTATTGTACAACACATTTGTTTAAATTTTTTACAAATTCAAGCTCATAAATATTTGAGCTATTCCTGTTGCCCGTTTTAGAAATACGTAATTCAGAAATATTAGTTAATGTAACTAACTTATCTTCTAATATTTCCAATTGAGCTATAGTAAAAATCATTAGGCCCAAGAAAAATGTGTCTATATTTACATTACACAGCATATGTACGTGCATACCCAGACATTGATAGACGTAAAGTGGGTAAATGAACCTCTCTTTGAAACTGTCGGTTAAAAAGGAGTAACTACATAAAGGCAAAACAAGTGGTACGGACAAACTCAAATGAGCTATAAGAGGCGATAATATATGAACTAAATGTGAAAAATAAGAAACGAATGCTACGATTCTCCAGTATTTTACATTAAATTTCATAGCGTCAGTTGCAATCTGTAGTCCTTTTTCTGTGTCCGGTTTAAACTTTTCGCTGTCTAACACGTAGAGTATTTTAGCGAGGCTTTCACGCATCAAAATATATGTCAATACTTTCGATATAACTGACAATTCCGTAAAATAAAATATCAATTCCTCGATGAAGTGGTCCAAATCTCTTGGTATATAATAAAAATTCAATGTACTCATTGTATCGTAAAAGAAAATGAATATGAATAGAACGATTCTTGAATACCAAATATACATTTTCGAATCTATAGTCGAATAAATGCCTATCACAGTCCAATATTTCTTATTAATAGAAAAGCAATCGCTTTGTTTCAGTGGCATGGTAATTTCAAATACAACTAAGTCTACGGCTCTCAAAGTTTACTTCGTTGTTTCCGCTTTAAAATAAACATTTCCTTATTAGTTTTAACTTTTTATACTAACATTTTAATTGCACACATTCACACGCTGGACTTCGGGCTATAAATTAAAAAAATATATATAAAGAGCTATGTTATTAACAAGGTGTCTTTAATAAAAATGCACTTTTAAATTAATAGCCACGCGTCCGCGGAAATGACACCTCGCCACCAGCTGGCTAGTGCGGTCTTATCATTTTGAATATTTAAAAATTCATCCAACGGCTGGTGCTCAAAGGCAAAAGTTCTCAATACTGGAGTGGTGGGTACTTGTGCATCTGTTGGTACGTTTAAAGATGCAAACGTATGTAGGTTAATTGTAGGGCCGGTAATTCCTAAATGAGACGCAATTAGTGCGGGTGACGTCGTCCACCCGCAAAATAGAGCACGGACACGCTCTAATTACTCACCTCCATCCAAGTTTTTCTTGAAGATTTTTACTGAAATTGATATACCCTGACCTGACCTATGAGACTAATCGTAACGCTGGGGCACAAAGTATGACTGTAAATGCGATTGGTTGTGGGTTCGATCCCTACTCCGGAGAATGAAATATTTATTTAAATGTATATTTCCATTTTTACGCTTTGGTGTCGAGGCAAGACATGGCGTTGAGTTCCGCCACTCAACACACCATCGCCTCCAGAATTCGGCCGAAAGTGGGGTACAGAGTATCTTAACACTAGGTTCCCTTTGCCTACCCCGTTGTGTGTAGGATTTAATTTTTTTTGATATACCTATACCTAGGTATATAAAGTTTAGAATAGAAAAATGTTATTCATTCCATACTTTCGAAGTCGGTACTATTCTGTAACGTATTTTTCTTAAAAGCCTTGAGCTTCTGCTTTGGGTTTGCAATCAGTCGCCGCCCAACCCCGCTCGCAAATGTTTGCTGTTGAATTGAGTGCATAGCAACGCAAAATAGATTTACTACCAATATTATCCTTTCGAGACAACTATTTTATTTGGTTTTGGTTTAAGAAAAATATTTTTAGTAGACTTAAAGTATCACTTATTAACTTTTCGGACGGACTCGTCCGAAAAGTTAATAAGTGATACTTTAATACATTTAATTTTAACATATTAAGGTATTACTTATTGATATAATTTTGTATGTAAAAAATATTTATTAAAGATCTCAACAAAGAAGAAGATCAATCTAAACAAAGAAGCGAATATCAATAGTTAGAATAAAATAATACAACTTAATAATAAATATAACATAAGTAATATCCTAACGAAAAAGCAGTGCTAATTAATCCACTACCACACTAAGAAATTACCTATACATTTATAAATATTAGTTAGGTTCACGGCTGACAATAAATAAATCCGCCAAAGCACCTATCGACCCATTAAGATACTCAAAGTGAGTCAAACGATTTAAAATTGTCGTTACAACATATTTTTATAAAAAGCAATTTTCAAAATTTGATTTTGCAAGTTTTCGAAATAATTTTATATCAGGAAAATTTAAGAAATTACTTATATAAACAAAAATACTACAACTATTTACTTGACTTTTATTATAAGAACATAAGATAACAATTACAACATAGGCAAAGTAGCTTTTCAGCATTCCATTTCGCTATTTAAAATTCCCTCAACAACTGGAAGGTCATGAAAGAGGCAAAAATTTAGATGAAAAATCCCTATTATTCTCGCTTAAACACAAGCTTTTTTTTGTGTAGAGGCGATGAGGCACACAAGTCCCACTTGATTTTCAGAGAGCATACAACAAAGGAACACATCTCCAGGTATATTTTCAGGTAGCATCATTAGATCGTGTACTACAACAACACTTTTATTCAGCAGATAAAACACGCCCTCGGGCATTCGTTACGTCGAACTCGCATCACATCCCAGGGCGCCCTCATCCACTATTCGACAGCTTTTTTAAAGTATACATTTTTTAATACTGTTTGAGGGTTCCGTACTAAAATGTAAAAACGGAACGCTTATAGGATTATCGCTTAGTTGTCTTAGTCTTAAGGTGAAATTGATATCAAAAATTCAGGTCTATCCCTGTAAGCACAAAAAACATCAAGCTAAGTCAAAGCAATCAAGAGGTACGAGCTATTCATCGATTTTTCAGCTTTTTGTATGAAATTCGCCTCGCAATCAAAACCTATAGGGTATTTCTCTCGGACGTAGATTTTTGAAATTTGGCACGAAGTGAGAAGTTACAATACAAATAAAGAAACAAAATCAAAAAGTTAAAATTTCTAGGTATTATAAAGGTTATTACAAACTAATATGTGTAGTTCATTTCATACAAAAGAAATGCATATGCACTGTTATATGCAAACCTAACTTTGTCAACTTTCATAAGTTCTACTTTCCATTTACCTGTAATCGTGAAGTTGATATCATGGTAGCACAAGCTATCAATTTGTGGTTGTAAAATCAAAGATTGTGGGTTTGATTCGCGCTCATGTTAGTAAATTATTTAATATTTTCATTTTCCAGCTCCCGTTTCCTCAGTAACAAGGCAAAGCGCGGTGTTGAGTTTTGCCACTCAAAAGTAGACAGTGACACTCAGAAAATGGCAAAAGTATTGACGCTAAGTTCCCTCTGACCACATAACCATATGCGAGATACAGCGAGAACCTAAAAAAAGCAGAAATTAGGCAATTTAAACTATTAAGCAAAATAAAGGATTAATAAGGAAAATTTACGGTTTAAACCACCCCACAACATATTGGCGTTCAATTAAACTTGTAGTATTCACATCGTTATAGCGAAATCTCTTTTGATGTAAACCATCTTTGTTTCTCCGTGGAAACAGTAGGGTATTATTTGGTAATGATTAAATCTGGCAATGCCTTCTCAAAATTACAATGTTGAAATGTAAATGTTTAACTTCGAAAGTGAATTGTACGCGAGTAATTTTTGCAGAACAGAAAACGCTATAGAAATTGTGTTTAATTAACTTTTGCTTTTGCTTATTCCGCACATGTTTGGATTTCTTGCTTTGTTATCGTTTAATATTATTGGGTATGTTTTAGGTATTTATTTCTTATTTCTAATAATATGTAAATGATTTAATAAATCCAAATGATAATTGTCTAACTGATGAATTTTGATTTTATTACTTAAAATTAGGTAATATTTAACGTAGTTTCTGAAAATTTCTAACAAACTAGTTAACTAAGCAATTACTTTGTTAATTTTACCACAAACCGAATACGAATAAACATTTGCAATTTCAAAAAAAAATGTATTGAATAATCAAATATTTTACAACATTCGTCTTATATTTAGACATAATATATCAAGAAGAGAGAATAAGAAGAAGAACAAACATTTTTCTTCCATTTTCAACAAACAACGCCCTTCTCTTAGCTATAGTTTGAAGTTAAGCGAACAGATACAAGTATAATAGATCGAAAATAAACACTTAATAAATATAAGAATTACCCTAAAAGCGATTTGAACCCACAACCGTTAGTTTAACTTTACGAAGCGCAACACCACAGCCATGCTCATATCGCAACTAGCCCCCATCCTAATACTTTCAGTGAAGTACTCTCCACACGTCCGTAGCCCGGAGAGGAGACTTATCACTAGCAACACTATTATCACGTAGGCTCCACGTTAACAATGACTTGAACTACGCAACCGAGATTAAAAACAACAAAAGTCAACTTTCCTGTTATTGTAACAAAGCATCCAAAGGTTCCTTAAGTGCACTTCGGTTTATCCAAATGTGTTGTACTGTGAGGTTTAGGCTTTCGCCACACTAAAATTGATTTATTTAATTTTGTTACATTTTTTAAAATACTTACTTACTTAGTAATGAAAAATATTTAATTTCTTAGAGTGGAAATTGAACCCACAACCCGCCGCGTTACAGTCAAACGCTTGTGCTTCTACGCGACTACTGGTCTCATTAAATTGCAATTTTCATGATATAAAATACTTTGTTATTGCCATATTATTGGAATGAACCGAACAAAAATATTTTAACATATTTTAGATCGTAAATAAACAAATATATTATTAATTTTATTTGTATTACTTATTCTCAATTAAATAAAAAAATTAAAATTTACAAAGCCTTAATCCATCAACATTCCGTACGTAAAAGCCCTAAGAGCACTCCAGAGTCCAGGTTATCCAAAGATTACCTCCCGTACTTGAGGCACGCACCCTGTAATGGCTACGCTCATTAGCACTGTTCAAGTACCCTCCATATTAACAGTTAGCAAACTTAACAATGTATACAATAGTAACAACAGTACGAACAAGTTTCAGTTTGCTGCACAGTTTTTAATGGAACTTTCTATTCTGAAAGTTCTAAAAACATTTTTCGAATAAAATATTGTTTGAGTTTAGTAACGAGCTCGCCGAGTTGGATCTTCTTTTGCATAGTGTTGTGCAATAATTTTTAATAATGCTTTATTTCTGTGTTCGTTTTTTTTTTCATATAGATTTTATATTTTGTCGTCTTTGCAGGGTTTTTTACGGTTTTTTGTTTTAAAAAGTATTTATATAAATTTAATTATGTTAAAAATAAAAACAATTGAGAAGGAAAACAGTAAATAATACTAAATATATAAAAAAATAAGGATTTGAAGGCCTTAGTGTTCTATTGTATTTTGTTCTTTATATAATACTAGCGGACACGGACGCGGCTTCGCCCGCTTGAACTATACGAATGCTTATTATAATAGATATATTTATGAAATTGTTTTTGAAAATATCTAATTTGATTGAAAAAAAATATAAGTAAACGTAATCATATTAAAATATTTATAAAAAAAAATTAAACAAAACCAGCTACATTATTAATATCATCAAAGTAAAATAAATATTTAAAAGAATTAAAATTAAATGTGTTGTGCTATGTTTTTGCAAGTGCATGTGGTTATTTACATAATACTTAAATACAATACAAAATATTATATTTTTTGTCTCTGTCTGTCTTTCTATTTCCCCGAGCTAATGTCCAGAATAACTGAACTGATTTTTATTGGACTTTCAGTGATCGATTTTACTGATTTACCCGGGAAAAATCCTTTTACACGTTTTCCTTGCGCGCGTACATAGATACTATATGAAATACCTAACTAAAGTCCTTTCTACATTAAATATGATAAGTATTGCGAGCAAATAAAATCCCAAAAAACTAAAACCATATTTTATTAAGTGTATAACAACGCAATAGATAACCATCCAAGATGAAATAACCAACAATTCTTTCCTTAAATAATAAGTACTTAAATAATATTATGCCGCTGCCGCACAGGGCCGCAACTTACACCACACCAAGAAATTTAAGAAAATCTAACTAAACTACTACTCGAATAAGCGAAGAACCAAAGAAAAGTATAAATTAATTATAATTACATAAAAATTAACAGTAGTTCGAAAATGTATGAAAATTTACAAAACTGTCAAAGTCATCTGCCCGTTCGCGTCGGTCATACTATGCCGCTCGTAGGCTAGGTCATTTCGAATCAGTGACATCTCCTTAATTATTTATTAGAATGTTATACAGTAAACTATAATTTCAATCTAGATAAAATATTAAAAGTGACTATTACATTCATTTTCATAAGGATCAATATAAAATTATAGAAAATACATACAACAAAAACCCGATAAATATAAAGTAAATTAATTAAAATGATTACTTTTGCTTAACCTTCAGAGATAAACATGGTATATGTATAGCGGACTTTTTTAAACATTAAAGAACAATATTTTTGTAAAACATTGTTTTTATGTATCTCATAAGGTTGAGTCGGCGCCCGCCATGTATGCGTTAAGCTCATTTTGGGTGACGTTTTCTTATAACAAACAAACTTTGCAAACCGTTGCTTAGCAACGGTCGGTTGTTATTAACATGGCGGAATAAATTGCTGTCAAACTAAAAAGTATTTTAATATATTAAGTATATATCGACAATATTACAAATATGAGAAAAAAAAGTAGCCTATGTTCATCCGAAGACCCTTAAGTATCTCTTTATGAGTGTTTTATCACAATTGAATTAGCGGTTTGGCCCTGATTGCGTAACAGACAGACAGACAGACAGACAGACATACAGAGTTACTTTCGAATTTATAATATGGACTAGCGGACCCGGACGCGGCTACGCCCGCTTAAACTTTACGAATGCTTATAGATATATTTAGGAAATTGTTTTTGAAAATATGTAACTAATTTAAATAAAAAAATATAAGTAAACGTAACTAAAGTAAAATTTTAATAAAAAAACTAAACAAAACCAGCTACATTATTAATAATTTTGTCTCTTTCTGTCTTTCTATTTCCCCGAGCTAATATCCAGAATAACTGAACTAATTTTTATTGGACTTTTAGTGATCGATTTTACTGATTTACCCGGGAAAAATCTTTTTACTCGTTTTCCTTGCGCGCGTACATAGATACTATATGAAATAACTAATATGATAAGTTTTGCAAGCAATATCAAATAAAATCCCAGAAAACTAAAACCACAATTTATTAGGTGTATAACAACGGTATAGATAACCAAACCAAGATGAAATAACCAACAATTCTCTCCTTAATACTTAAATAATATTACACCGATGCCGCGCAGGGCCGCAACATACACCATACCAAGAAATTTATGAAAATCTAACTAATCTGCTCCTCGAATAAGCGAAGAACCAAAGAAAAGTATAAATTAATTATAAACAGCAAATAATTACATAAAAATTAACAGTAGTTTGAAAATGTATGAAAATTTACAAAACCGTCAAAGTCATCTGCCCGTTCGCGTCGGTCATACTATGCCGGTCGTATGATAGGTTATTTCGAATCAGTGACATCTCCTTAATTATTTATTAGAATGTTATACAGTGAACTATAATTTCAATCTAGATGAAATGCTAAAAGTGACTATTATATTCATTTTCATAAGGATCAATATCAAATTATAGAAAATACATACAACAAAAACCCGATAAATATAAAGTAAATTAATTAAAATGGTTACTTGTTGTTACTGTGTTACTTTGCTCAAGCTTCAGAGATAAATATGGTATGTGTATCGCGGACTTTTTTTAAACATTATTTAAAGGACAATATTTTTGTAAAACATAATTTTTATGTATCTCAAAAGGTTGAGTCGGCGCACGCCATGTATGAGTTAAGCAAGCACATTTTGGGTGACGTTTGCTTATAACAACAAATAAACTTTGCAAACCGTTGCTTAGCAACGGTCGGTTGTTATTAACATGGCGGAATAAATTGCCTGTCAAATTGAAAAATATTTTAATATATTAGTATTTATCGACAATATTACAAATATGAGAAAAAAAGTAACCTATGTTCATCCGAAGACCCTCAAGTATCTCTGTATGAGTATTTTATTACAATTGAATTAGCGGTTTGGCCCTGATTGCGTAACAGACAGACAGACAGACAGACAGACAGACAGACAGAGTTACTTTCGAATTTATAATATAGGTATGGATTGATTTGTCTAGGTAAACTGTAATTGCGCGCACACTGCAAACGTAATTTTTCCCACATAAATTCCGGGTTAAAATATAGATTACATATTAGTACTAATACAATAACAAATCTATTATACACAAATTGCGAGAACTACGTGGCTGCTTGAAAAAGTCTCAACTTATATTGGAGAATATTAAATATTGAAATCTTTGTCGAGTTTTTTCTGTCATCACACAAACAATAATTGAAAACTTAAGATTTTCACTTTCTGCGCAATTTATGCTTTGAGTACAGGAGTCACGCCACTATGACGCGATTGCGATTGTCAATTCTTATTATTCTACCCTGCAACTTATTTGTGAACGATGGATATAAAAGGCTGTACGGGCGTTGTACATTCAGTCTTGGCTCTGGTGTGGGTCGGAGCACTACTCGTGCTGCACCACTGGCTAACCTCGACTATTTGGACATTTAATTATTTGATTAATTAATTGTTATTTTAATCATAAATGTGGTTAAGACCTATTTATAGTTATCTACGTGAAGTCTTGGCTCTGGTGTAGTTCAGAGTACTACTCGTACTCTGCCACATAACCTCGACTATTCGGGTAATTGATTATTTAGTTAATCAATTATTATCGTAGTTATGAATGTGGTTAACACCTATTTGAAACTACCTTGCTGAAAGTGTTTATGTTAAAATTGCTTTTTGTACATATGTCATGTGTTCACATGTGAGTAGAACCAAAGGCCAGGACATGGTCGGGTGTTCTGCTCGTTTAACGCCCACCACGCGTCTTTGTCTAAAACATCAGACGTAGTATGTGTATAGGTACGAGACTATCCCAGTCCTGTTACCTAAATTAAGTGGGATAAAGATCTCAATTAAACTTCTGTTTAGTTTATTTACATTACTTTCTTGAACTACCTTTTATTTCATTTTTAACTTTGACTTTGTGTACCTATTATTGAATAATATATTATTCAATAATATAATTCAATATATTGAATAAAAATGTATATTATTGATTAACAAAATATATCGAGACTGGCTGGCTGGCTGACTGGCTGTAATGAGACGGTTGTGGATTCGATCTTCACTCGGGGTATATAGCGTGAAACTATTTTTTATAATAGTAACTGATTAATAAAAGTAGTTTTATTTAAGATACTAACACAATATTTATATAAAAAACAATAAAAATAAAGGAGTTGTTCGGAGAGTTCGGGGAGTTCGGAGAGTTCGGAGAGTTCGGAGAGTTCGGAGAGTTCGGAGAGTTCGGAGAGTTCGGAGAGTTCGGAGAGTTCGGAGAGTTCGGAGAGTTCGGGGAGTTCGGGGAGTTCGGGGAGTTCGGGGAGTTCGGGGAGTTCGGGGAGTTCGGGGAGTTCGGGGAGTTCGGGGAGTTCGGGGAGTTCGGGGAGTTCGGGGAGTTCGGGGAGTTCGGGGAGTTCGGGGAGTTCGGGGAGTTCGGGGAGTTCGGGGAGTTCGGAGAGTTCGGAGAGTTCGGAGAGTTCGGAGAGTTCGGAGAGTTCGGAGAGTTCGGAGAGTTCGGAGAGTTCGGAGAGTTCGGAGAGTTCGGAGAGTTCGGAGAGTTCGGAGAGTTCGGAGAGTTCGGAGAGTTCGGAGAGTTCGGAGAGTTCGGAGAGTTCGGAGAGTTCGGAGAGTTCGGAGAGTTCGGAGAGTTCGGAGAGTTCGGAGAGTTCGGAGAGTTCGGAGAGTTCGGAGAGTTCGGAGAGTTCGGAGAGTTCGGAGAGTTCGGAGAGTTCGGAGAGTTCGGAGAGTTCGGAGAGTTCGGAGAGTTCGGAGAGTTCGGAGAGTTCGGAGAGTTCGGAGAGTTCGGAGAGTTCGGAGAGTTCGGAGAGTTCGGAGAGTTCGGAGAGTTCGGAGAGTTCGGAGAGTTCGGAGAGTTCGGAGAGTTCGGAGAGTTCGGAGAGTTCGGAGAGTTCGGAGAGTTCGGAGAGTTCGGAGAGTTCGGAGAGTTGGGAGAGTTCGGAGAGTTGGGAGAGTTGGGAGAGTTGGGAGAGTTGGGAGAGTTGGGAGAGTTGGGAGAGTTGGGAGAGTTGGGAGAGTTGGGAGAGTTGGGCGAGTTGGGCGAGTTGGGCGAGTTGGGAGAGTTGGGAGAGTTGGGAGAGTTGGGAGAGTTGGGAGAGTTGGGAGAGTTGGGAGAGTTGGGAGAGTTGGGAGAGTTGGGAGAGTTGGGAGAGTTGGGAGAGTTGGGAGAGTTGGGAGAGTTGGGAGAGTTGGGAGAGTTGGGAGAGTTGGGAGAGTTGGGAGAGTTGGGAGAGTTGGGAGAGTTCGGAGAGTTCGGAGAGTTCGGAGAGTTGGGAGAGTTGGGAGAGTTGGGAGAGTTGGGAGAGTTGGGAGAGTTGGGAGAGTTGGGCGAGTTGGGCGAGTTGGGAGAGTTGGGCGAGTTGGGCGAGTTGGGAGAGTTGGGAGAGTTGGGAGAGTTGGGAGAGTTGGGAGAGTTGGGAGAGTTGGGAGAGTTGGGAGAGTTGGGAGAGTTGGGAGAGCTGGGAGAGTTGGGACAGTTGGGAGTGAGAGATAAGAATACAGACGGCAGATTTCTTATGATTTATAATCTATAGAGAAACTACACACTCTTTTTATGCTTTCACAATAATACATATATTTTGAGATGCCCCTTTGCACTACGATGGCGGCTCTGTTCTTGCACATTTTCCTTTGAAAATTAGTGGCATAACTGTAACAGTTACACATGGTATCGTAAACTTTTTTGTAGATATTGATGCGTTCTATAATACTGTAGAACATTATTTTGTTCTATCATCAATAGTTTTCGCAGCGCACGCGATGATAAAATTTTTTAGATCAACTTCGTCACACCTTGGGTTACATTATTGCATTTTTCTTAGGGATCCCTATTTTTGAAAATGTAATATAGCCTACGTGGGACGGTGAAGATGCAGCTTTCTATTAGCGAAAAAATTTTTGAAATTGGTCCGGTAGTTGTCGTGTGAAAACAATACAAACATACATACATACAAAAATACAAATCTTACCTCTTTATAATATTAATATAGATAAGGATGTACCAACTGTACAAAACATTATAAATTATCGAGTTTCTAAAAATACTGACTTCTTCGGACGATGGACGATCTGGCTTATTGCTGCTGGTAAATTAGTATGGCTACGATGGCAGCATATGCTAAATCGTGACCTGCACCTCTTCTCAATATAACGTTTTTTTACAACAAAACTTAGGTAGGAAAACTTATAAAGTAAAAAAAAGTTTTTTAAAAAATACATCATTTATAATTATTCTGTTTTAGATCTATCAGCATCAATCACTTTTTTAACTGTGCCTTATATTTCTATGCAAAACAGAATCTTCAGGATATGGGTTCGATTCCCACTCGAGGAAATAAAATATGTAATATTTTAATTTTCCACGCTCTGGAAAAGCGTTGAGTTCCGCCTCTGCTTACTCTGCTATACTCGGGATACAGCGTGAAGTTAAAAAAAATATCAAAACAAATTCTCATATTGTCTTATTTAATTTTAATCCTCAAATGAAACAACCGTATAATGCGCCGGCTCATTAGCATTAAGCTCGAACCACGGCATTAAGATTTTACAAACAGTTAAATAAACAGTAGATAGCAAAGTTTTCTTCGTTTATGAAATTTCGCTCTTCACATTTCATAATTTTAATTTGAATAAAATGCAGGTAGTTGCATGAAAAGTAACTGGAAAGAATGTAGTCTATGATACTAATTATTTACATATTTAACAGTTTTGTTATTTACAAGGCCGTCATGGTGCAGTGGGTGTTGTTGACTGTAAACACATTGATTGTGGGTTTTCCCGCTTTGACAAGACAAAGCGCGACAAAGTTACTAACATGGCTACCAGTCGTCAATTCAACGTACAGTGTTCATATAGATATCTATGCTATCAGTATATATATCAACACTATCCTGCTATACATGGAAAAGCGTGAAGCTTAAAAAAAAAGAAGAAAAATATTACAAGCTAGATTTCTTACAAGAAACCTATAGGTGGCTATTTGTTAGAATTTATTAAAAAACACCGAATATTTTTTTTATAACTGTGAACATTACAGAAAGTGCTCTGTATTCAGAGTTTTTAATTTGTGGGCATTAAAAGAAAAAATATATATGTATATGTTACATAGAGTTATTTAAAATCCATTGCAATAAGAAAATGATTTATAGATTATTTTCAAATATATACATTATTATCTTCTATATGCGGGATTCTTCTATTGAGGCCAGTCGTGGTGGTTGTGGGTTCGATCCCTCGAGGAAATGAAATATTTATTTACATTTATATTTTCATTTCTTCGCTCTGGTGTCGAAGCAAAGCGCGGCGTTGAGTTCCACCACTCGACACGCAAAGAATGGAGTGTCTTAAACCTAGGTTCCCTCTGCCTACCCTGCTGCGTGCGGGATACAGCGTGAAGCTGACTGACTGACTGTAGATTATTATACACACAAGCTTCAAACTTAACAGGAAATGTAATAATAATTAGAATAACTATTAATATAAGAGGTATACATTACTAAAAGCAATTAGTTGGATATGGCGCTAGTGATTTTAATCGACGACAATTCTGAGTTGCCGCTAACGAGTACGTTCACAGGTGTTACCGGGTATTAGCGGAGCGCGAAATTTAGCTCCCTTATAGTTTCTTGAAATTTCCCAATTGGATAATATATACTACGGCCTATATATTTATATAGCCACACGCTGTATTCCGTATATAACTGAGGGAACCTGGTATTAAGACACTCCGTTCCCCATTTTCCGCCGAATTCTGGAAACGTTACGTGTTGTCGAACGCCGCCTTTGCCTCGATGCCAGAGCGAAGAAATGTAAATATAAATTTAAATATTTCATTTCCTCGAGTGGGGATCGAACACTCAACCGTCGCATAACAGTCACACTCTTGTGCCCGACACTCTTCGCGCCATGACGCGACGGCCAGGCTGAAGAAGAAGGCCATGTATAGGATTTTATTTATACAAATTACAAATAGTAATAGTTAGCTTAATAATAGCTTATAACTCTATCGCATTTTTATACGGAATTATGTTTTGATTCCTCGTCGTCTATTTAGTATATATGCAATTATGTTCTTGATTACATATCTCAACAATATTTCCGTGTAAATCTTTATCACATTGTTCCTAAACATTTAAAATAGAAATAACATTTAAAATAGAAATAAGATATTATTAAAATCACATCATGACATAGGTTTTGGACCTGCATAATGTTGACCTGGAAGTTCGAATTCCGCCTTCTGTGTAATAAAATCCTACAAATATTATAAATGTGAAAATTTGTAAGGATGGATGTTTATTTAAATTTCCCCTAAAAATTACTTAACTGATTTAGATGAAACTTTACAGTAGTATACATTAAACATGAAAATTACAAATAGACTACAACTTATGTAAAGATTTTTTTAATTGGACTATAATATAAGTTAAAACAGACGAAGCTGCGTTTGGGTCGCTGGTAAGAAACCTAAGTAACTGAGTACTGAGAAAGATAATATATTTAAATATCATTTTCTATGCATTAAAAACGTGATTATTTATTCAACAAAGGAAATAGTTGTGAAAAATCTCAAGATGATCATAGCGGTAAGCTGCTTTTCTACGAAGCGATTTAAGCGAGAAAATTATTTTCACAGTTATCGCGACGGCGGGGCAACGAATTAATATTTCAATCAAGTATAACGCTACCATGTTCCGCGAGACGGTGAAAGACCAGCGACGTTTGACCCCCGCTAGGGAACCTACTCGTTCACCTTTATTTAATGTCAAGTGTCAAGATAAAGTGGGGAATATTATCATTCTGTATAATATCCTTCTGGATTGCAGAGTAGATTAAAACAATGGACGTGCTCGCAATATCGAAAGCGATGCAACCCTTCGGGTGCGTTTTAATTGCAGGGGTAGGTTCACGAAGAAAATGTTCGCCTCAACTCTTAAACTGGCTCAACAGCTCATCTAGTGAATACCACAAATGGAGCGTGCTGCAAATTACAATTTTGTTTTGGGATAGGGAATATAATTACGAAATAGCTCTGTATTTAAAGTTGATTTGAGGTAGTCGTAGTGCAGATGCACAAAGTGAGCTTGTCAACGTGACTGGTTGAAAGTTCGATTCCCTCTCGAGGAAATGAAACATTTATTTAAATTCATATTTTAATTTCTTCGCTCTGGTGTCGAGTTCCGCCTCTCAACACACAATGCCTCTAGAATCAGAGGAAAGTGAGGAACGGAGTGTCTTAACACTAGGTTCCCTCTGCCTACTCTGCTGTGTGTGGCATACAGCGTGACGCTGATTGTTATTTTTTGATTTAAGGTAGATAGCTAGAATTCAAATTTTCAATAAAATATTTAGATTTATAGCTTAGGTGTTTTTCAGACAAAGGCAAAGTGCATCGTTAGGTTCCGCTACTAAGCAAGTACTTTGCGGAAAATGAAGAGTAAAATTAGGTGACCTAGATCACAAAACACAAGAAAAACAAGATCAGAACGTTAAAAAAACGCAACCCCTAATTATTTTAAAATGAAATATTTCATATTTATATAATTCTTCTCATTTCAAAGTTTTAGTATAACTAAAGAAATCTATGTCTATAGAAATTGTAATATTTAAATAAACGTATAATGAGAAAAGTAAAAAATGACATTTAGAATAAAAGATCCTGACCCGCTTTACAAGCCGAGAAGTCTCTTAGGTAATCGTAGATGGACCATAGACGCTTCAAATATTCTTGACTTTATTTTACGTTGGAAATTCAAGTCTTTGGAAGTAAAAAGAGTTTATAAATTCTATGAAAACATAATGAGTTTAATTTTACAATTTATTAAATATCTTCTATTTAAGAATAACTGTAGGATCTAGAGTACTGAAAGATCTTAACTAACTTGAAGCTAAGCAAATTCCCTCGAGATAATGATTATATATCTACTAATATAACGTGTTATATTATTGAAATGAAACGTAAACGAGTAACTTTTAACAACAAAAAAATAATCTATGATGCCAGTTGTGGCGCAGGGGCACAAAGTGTGACTCAAGTGTGACCGACGGTTGTGGGTTCGATCCCCACTCGAGGAGATGAAATATTTACTTAAATTTATATTTCTATTTCTTCGCTCTGGTGTCGAGGACAAGCGCGGCGTTGAGTTCTGCCACTCAACACGCAATGCCTTCATAATTTGGCAGAAAGTGGGGAACGGAGTGGCTTAACACTAGGTTCCCTCTGCCTACCCTGCAGTGTGCGGTTTACAGCGTGAAGCTAATATATTTTATTTATCAATATTTACTTATAAGTAATATGTTTCAAAATAGTATTCAAGTGAAGTAAGAAAAACATTTTTCATCTTTTCCCAGATCGTCCAAATTTGGTAATGTACAAAAGAGTGTAGTCGTACAAAAATATAATAAAGTTACCCGTGATGCTTCAGTTTTTCTATTTAAATAACTGATTTTTACAATCTGTAAAAAAAAACAATATCTCTTCTATTATCTTGTAGTTATTGTCACTGATTACTGAAAATGAACTTATTGGTTTTATACGAGATGTACCCCACAGCTTCATTTGAACATCCTTTAAAAATTAGTTCAGCTGTTGCCCAGATTAGCCTGAACAAACAGACACGCCAAAATTTTGTTAATGTTTGTTTATGTTTTATTATCGTATAAATAACTACTTATTAGATAATTGAAAAAAATGTTGTAACAGTTGCAACATAAAAAATATAAAAGTGGGTTGTAAAAACCTTTCTTACAATTGATATATAGTTAAATACTTACAAATGAGAACATAATAAGAGATAAAGGAAACGGCTTCAAACCCACCAATACAATGGGAGTGTCAGCGCGCTCCATAAAAACTTAGATGCTCTTTTTAAATGGCTCTGTTCTTGAGACCTATTCGGTATTATACGCCGCAAACACTTACTCTTGACTCTAAAAGGATACGTTGAACTCGGCGTTAAGCACTTTGGAATCTAGGCTTCCTATTAGTAGCATAAAAATTACTCAATAAGAAATCTTCTAAATACGACCGATTGGTTTTTAGTTATTTTTAATATTATTTTATTATTATATTTAAACAAAATTGACCATTTCTCATTGAGGGTAAACTGAAACTAAAATACCAGCTTATATAACTTTTTCTTAATTTGTATGTAAAAGTTTCATAACTATGTTTGTATTTAATTCTAGAAGCATTGCTTTTGCATGAAGAATAAAATATTTCATTTCACCGAGTGGGAATCGAACCCACGACCCATTGCGTTTGCAGTCACACGCGTGTACCACTGTGCCACAACTGGCCTCAGCTCAGCTATACCGCTATTTTTTATTTGCAATATTCTTGAGTCTAACCCATTCGATATGCAAGAATAAAATGCTTCTATAGTCTCAAAGTAGACTATGTGTTGGACGAGCACGTAGAGGTGGCGTTAAATATGTCAACACAGCTATTCTTTACGTAAGCGCTAACTTCTTCCGATTTAACGACTTGGACTTTGCACGTTCATTTTATACACGAATAAAATATTATATTTATTTATATAATAAATAAAAATATTAATGATTTTTTTGTATAAAAAAAATAAAGGATTTGGTAATGTCCTCCAGAAAATGAATCAGTACCCCACGTGTTATGTACTAAAGGATTTATTTAAAAAAATGCTTTTTAAGTGCCATTATATCCGCACGTATTAAAAAAAATTATTTTAATCATTTTTAAACTGTTATTACAACATTTTCCTAAGTGGAAAATAATTCTTATTTGGGAAACGTAAAACAGTTTGAACGTTGTCCCAGAGGCGCAGGTTCAAATCCTGTGAAGTTGAAATATTTTTATACGTTTCCCAAATAAGTAAAAAATAATTAATTGAAATCAAAATCACAGATAACGTAAATATTCACTGCTTCCATTCATTTCCAATGCAAACAATTCAGTATTAACAAACATATTACAATATATAGAGTTATAATCACCTGGGGCCTTTTATATTTTTTGGCTTTATGTGACGAATTCTACTTATTTCTTCGTATCACCTCTATAACAGAATTTTTCATTCAGACAGTAAATATGTTTCCCTTTCCTTTAAAATTCGCGAATCGACGTATATTTCGTTGTTTTTTAACGTCTAATTTATATGTTTACCTCAAAACACAGTACATAAGCACTAAACGTGCCATTTTATTGCCGTTTTCACGAGAAAAATAACAAATCAATTTCAAAAAAATACACTTTAGTTATTGCGTAAATTCCAACTCCAATTACAATATTGCTGTAATATTGGCTGTCAAAAATGCGTCAAGAGTACCAAATATCACAATCCTAACGAATTTTACAATAATTTTTAGTTAACGCAATCGTCAACTAGCGCGCGGTAGTGGACTTGGCAATTGATTGCTTTCAAGAGTACGAAATGACAATTATTGAGGATTGATTATTGGATATTGGCGTCAAGAGTAAGGCCCCTGTTCAGTAATTTATATACCGAGCCACACTGGTACATACAAGTGTAGCATCATTCCCATTAACTAGGACAGCATGAACGTGAAAGCCTCCATTATCAAAAGCTGGAAAATATAATAAATAAAGTATATATTGTGCACAAAGCAGGATGAGCAGGGGGAATCTAGGAACATAGTTCAAGAACAGTATATTTGGCATATGGATAAATACAAGGATACTCTCTTATTCTGCTCACTTGGTATAAGTTGCAGAATAGGATAGGAGGTACCAATCCTAGCCTATTTACTTAATTAATATAATTCTTTGTTTCACAAAGTGTAGTTAGCAAAATTTAGCCTGCTCTGGAAATCGAGCCTTATAATTAATATCCTGATATCTACGTTCACAATGCTTATTATACATTTGTATACTCCCGCCCACACAAACAATATTCCATTATACCCAAATCGTAATGAAAGGAACATTTTCTTTGATAAATATACGAATCTATTATTAAAATATGCATAATAAAGAGAATGGTATCTGTATATTTTTTTAGCAATATGTTTTTTCTATCTAGTGGATCTAGTGTTAATACACTCCGTCCTCCAAACTGCGCAAATTCGAATTTTGCGGAGCGGAACTCAACGCTACAATTTTTGGCCGAAAATTTTTCTTTTATTTAATATATTTATACATTTTTTTTCATTTATATTTCATTTAATATACAACATATAAATAGAAAATATGGATTTTCATTGAATATCTTAAAAATATTGCAAAGAAGTCTTACTAAAAGCAATCCTGAGATAACTAGAGATCCCAGTGCATATTTAATAAACATTGTTACGTTTATTATATCTTAGATGTTGTTAACTTATCTGAAAACGAGTAACTGTAAAATATTATGTTTTTCTTTAAATATAATAAATATAAAATAATATCAAATTCTACTTAAAATGTACAGTAAATTTTATTAAGCTAAGTTATTAGCTTCTGACTAAACATTTTGTATTCAATGGGTTCTATATATGAGTAAAAAAATTGATCAGAAAATTACCTTAATAAAGATTCGTAGTGTTTTAAACATTCCTTAGGCTTCCAAACATACATTTTCTCGTGAACTTCTTTTGTTAATTGTTTTTCTAAATTTATTCAAAGAATATGACAAAAAAAATATTTGTATTATTCTAAAATAATAATGCAGCCATTGAGAAAAGCGTCTGACGCAACATCGTACATCATTAGTCCATATATACCGAAGCACTGGTACACAAAGATTGATACAAAATAGTCCTATTTCGAATAGTCATTCAAAACGTATTAATTCGATGTGGAAACTTGAATATAGAAGTAGGACGTAGGAGGACATTGTTAGATATACGATGACAAGTATGAAAGATTTGAATAGGAAAGCAATATTACCCAACCCAACAATAACTTTCCAATATAAATTGTATTTCAATAAATAATCACACAAAAATTCTGTTATAGCATTGTCTTTTCCATTAAATTCTTTATTTTGTAGAACTAGTAGACTTTACTACCTTTTATAGCACTCTTATTATTATTATTATAACTTTAACAGTAATTGCTACAATGTTAAATAAAAACGGGTCGACAACTCAATTTTAGCTATATACACTCAATTATTCCAAATACGTAAAACAAATTTAATACAAGCATTGCTTTATACAGTACAAGCGTCAACGACATACATAAAGAAATATTGCTTATTGTTAACGACCGTTAAATATATAACATTATGTGCGTTTGTTGTAAATGATTGTCCTAAGCAAAAGAGATGGCGTTGACCGTTTCTGAATCGCGATATCATTTAATTCACGACGAACGTATATAACCATGCAATTTCTTAAATAAATTGAGATTTGATTGGATAGGTCACTGAAGCTGTTTTATTAAAATTCCCTATAAGTTCAGTGGTAATTTAGTTCAATAGTTCAATAGATCGACGCTACTGTTAGTGTCAACATTGGTCCTTATCGAGTCGGATCGTTTGGACGGTTTTTTGATCAGCGTGAGCCTTGATTGGCCCGCACCCGGTTCCGGCAGTGGATTGCTGCAGTAAGGGTTCCGTGAAAGTGACGCGACGCGTTTAACTACGCTCGCACCACCACCGCCGACGTTCGCAACCAGCACTGGTTGCCTTGCTCAGCAGTAGCAAAGGCTGACCAGAGAGTGCAACGAGAGAAGTGCCGCTGTTCCGGAGACAATTCCAGACAGCAGAAACACGAAGTCCACCGCAGTCGCAGCCGTCGCCAGGCGCAGTTCAGTGTTGGTCAGCGATTAGCTAGAAGGAGCGCCACTTGCAAGTGTTTGTATGTGTGGATGTGGATTTAAAACTGTGAGTACAATTGTAATTATTATTTCTTAAAGTGCATCAAAAGTGATTTAAATTTTAAAAGACAGTTAACGTAGATTTAAAAAAAAAAAAGAATTGTAAACCTTTAAGTTATTGTGTTAGACTTTAGTTAGTGTTAGAATAGTTTTAGTAAAAACGAGGGAACGGGGAACCTATGTCCAATTTAGGCCCCACATAAATTGTTAAAAAACACTTGTAATTTTTTTTAATTTAACTAGTTGTTTATACACACTTAGAACTTTTTTTAATTCGTATTTTTACTTTGAATTGTTATTTATTTTCTAAGTTATTTTAAATAAAATGGAGGGATTACTTAATGTTATAAATGAACAGCAAAAAATAATACAACGCAGTTTTGTTAACTTTAAAAAAAGTCCAAAGGACAGACTAAGCAAGGAATATATTGAGACGAGGCAGGAGTTATTGGAGAGGGATTGGAGTTTATTTTGCACTAATCATGCGAAACTTCATGAAATGCATGGTGTTAAAGACAACTCTAAGTTAATAGATTTGTACGAAAATACAGAAGAAACCTATATTACGTATAAATGCTCAATAAAATCAATGCTTAGTAGGTACACAGTGACTAAAGAGTCCACATGTAATAGTGGTACTAAGCCAAGTGCATTCGTAAAATTACCAAAAATAGCCATTCCAATTTTTAGTGGCAGATATTCAGAATGGACAACTTTTAGAGATTTATTTTTATCATTAGTACACAAAAATGAAACTTTAGATAAAGTGCAAAAAATGCATTATTTAAAAAGTCATCTTAGTAGCGAGGCAGAACAATTAGTTAGGCAAACTCCTGTTAGCGATTTAAACTACGATCAGTGTTGGTCGCAATTAGAAAAAAGATATAGTAATAAAAAATATTTAATTAATTGTATATTAAAACGACTCTTTGCACAAAAACGAATGCAAGTTGAGTCATCAACCTCTTTAAAGGAATTACTTGACACCACAAACGATTGCCTTAATGCCTTAAAAAATTTAAACATAGATGTGACAACTTGGGATGTCATTATTATCCATATAGTTACATTTAAGTTAGATTCAGAGACGCGTAAACAGTGGGAATTTAGTATTAGTAGCCACGACTCCAATGAATTGCCGACCTTTGGAGAATTTGCCGCGTTTTTAGAAAATCGTTTTCGCGCCTTAGAATTTACAGAGCCTAAAAGGAATATCAATATAAATAATAATGCGAATAACCAACATAATCCAAAGGCGTTGGTCTTGAGTTCAAGTAGTAGAATACGTTGTGAATTTTGTAGCGAGCCTCATAAATTATGCTTTTGCAAAGAATTTGCTAAAAAACCTCTCGAGAACAGACGCGATTTCGTAGCGAAACATAAAATATGTTTCAACTGTTTAGGTGGCAACCATACAGTAGGAAGTTGTAAAAATAAAACGAGTTGTAAACTTTGTAAAAAACGCCACCACTCTTTATTGCATATAAACTGGGACGTGGAACCTCACACTGAAAAATCAGCTGTTAGCCCCAGTCCTTCCACTAGTTCAAATCCTTTGGTTTCTTGTTTATCTACAAATCAAGTTCAGATTCCGCGACAGGTTTTACTAGCCACTGCTCTAGTAAATGCCGAGTCAAAAACCGGTAAATACCAAACAATAAGAGCCTTGTTGGATCAAGGCTCACAGGCTTGTTTTATTACCGAAGCTACAGCACAATTTCTTAGACTGACGAAAATTCCCGTCCAGGGTGTGGTTACAGGCTTAGGTGAAAAGTCTACAACAGCAAAATATATGGTAAACATTAAGCTGCAATCGCGTGTGGATCCAAATTTCGAGATAAATTTAAACGCATATGTTATAAGTAAAATTACTTCATATTTACCAGAACAGAAAATATGTAGTAATGCCTTTAACTGGATTGATATCACCAATCTAGAGTTGGCAGATCCAGAGTTCAATCATCCAAACAAAATTGATATTTTGTTGGGTGCAGATGTATATGGCTGTATAATCAGAACAGGCATAGTAAAGAGTCCATCATCTACGCTTATCGCCCAAAGTACCACCTTAGGTTGGATACTTTCGGGTTTAGTAAATAGTTCAACCCTTAGTAGAGCAAACGACGTAAGTCCCAACGTGGCTGTAATGCACGCACAGTTCAACACAGATCAAATTCTCAGACGATTCTGGGAAGTTGAAGACCAAATTACTACAAATAAAATTCTTTCACCAGAGGAAGAGAAATGTGAAGAGTTTTATAAGGCCACTACAAAGAGAAGACAGGATGGTAGATACGAGGTAAGATTGCCTTTCAAGGACAAAGATCCTCAGTGCACATCAGGTGATTCTCGTGCCATAGCTGAAAAAAGATTGCAATTTTTAGAGAAACGATTAGCAAAGAATTCAGATTTAAAACAGAAGTACACAGAAGTAATAAATGAATACTTACAGTTAGGACACCTGAGACCTGTAAAGGAAGAAGACGATAAAAAACATTTAGCGGTATACTTACCTCATCATGCCGTTTTAAGAGAGGATAAAACGACTACAAAAGTCAGGGTTGTGTTCAACGCATCCCAAAAGAACAGCAAAGGAGTATCGCTTAACGATACTCTGATGATTGGACCCACCTTACAAGCAGATCTGAGACATACCGTTTTAAGATGGAGAAGATATTCTATTGCCCTGGTAGCAGACATCGTTAAAATGTATCGGCAGATTGGAGTCTCCGATGAGGATGCGATGTTTCAGAGAATCCTATGGCGAAACAGTTCCGCCGATGATATTCAAGACTATGAGTTGGTTACGGTTACCTTTGGAACTGCATCAGCACCATATCAAGCGGTAAGGACTCTTCATCAGGTTGCTTACGATGAGGGAGATATGTACCCAAAGGCAGCTGATCAAGTATTAAATTCGTTTTATATGGATGATTTAATGACTGGATGTTTTGAAGTAACCAGTGGGATTGAAATGTATAAGCAAATAAAGGAAATGTTGTGTAAAGGGGGGTTTAAGTTACAAAAATGGAATAGCAATAATAAAGAAATATTGGAGAAAATAAGAACATTAGAGGAAAGGGACAAAGGACAACATATACTAAAGGACAAAGGGATTAATAAAGATAATCAAAAGGTTGAGATCAAATTAGATGAAACAATGAAAATACTGGGACTTACCTGGGATCGCCTAAAAGATTCCTTCCGGTACACGGTGAACCTTCCGCCGCTGAAGAGTGAACCTGTAACAAAAAGATCTGTAATATCAGATATAGCTAGATTGTTCGACCCATTAGGTTGGTTAGCACCTACCATTGTACTAGCCAAGATCTTTATACAAAAGTTATGGTTAGCTGGTATGGGATGGGATGAACAACTAAATATAGAATTAATAAAAGAATGGAATACTTACCGTGAAGAATTAGCACTTCTCACCAATATCCACATACCTCGATGGCTGGGTACCACGCCCGAGAGTAAGCTAGAGCTTCATGGTTTCTGTGACGCCTCGAAGGTAGCATATGCCGCTGTATTATACTTACGTCTGATAGATGCTACAGGTGAGGTCAAAGTGTCATTGCTAGTGTCAAAGACTAGAGTAGCACCTATAAAACAAGTCAGTATACCACGTTTAGAGTTATGTGGGGCAGTTCTGCTGTCCAAATTGCTGATTGAAACTTCGGAGGTCCTAAATATACCTAAGGACAGAATCTATGCATGGACGGATTCTACCGTGGTGCTAGCTTGGTTAAATAGCCATCCTAGCAGGTGGAAAACGTTTGTTGCCAATCGCACGTCGGAAATATTAACATTTATGAATTCTTCGCAATGGTTTCATGTCGCAACAAAAGAGAATCCCGCGGATTGTGCATCACGAGGTATGTTGCCAAGTTTGTTCTTACAATTTACCACATGGTTTTCTGGGCCACAGTTCCTGAAAGCAAAGACAATTACTTACAAAAAGCCAAATGATTTAAGGATAGAGCTAGAGCAATCAGTTAAAGCGCACGTTGTAGTTGGTTCTGATAGTTACAACATATTAGATAGATTTTCATCATTATTAAAATTATTGAGAGTAGTAGCATATTGTCGAAGATTTTTAAGTAGAAATACAAATCGTAAAACTTACCTGCAGAAGAAGGAAATAGATGAGGCACTAAATTGTTGCATAAAGAAAGTACAAGGAGAAAGTTTTGCATTAGAGTACGCACAATTACAATCTAAAGGTCACATAGAGTTGAAAAATAGCAAGCTTAAATCTTTATGCCCTTTTATTGATGGTAAGGGTGTCATGAGACTTCAGGGTAGACTTCATAAGGCATCATTGGATGCACAAATGAAATATCCAATAGTTTTACCTAATGACTCGCACTTTACTCACCTAGTAGTAGCAGATGCTCATAAGAAGACCCTTCACGGAGGTCCGCAAATGATGATCAATTATTTGAGGACTGCTTATTGGATCATAGGTGTGAGGAATCTTACGAAACAATGCGCTCGTAAATGTGTTACGTGTGCCAAACACAAGGCCTCAATCAAAAGTCAGTTCATGGGTTCGCTTCCGTCGATTCGATGTTCACCAACTAGACCATTCCTTTATAGTGGTGTGGACTATGCTGGGCCCATAAATATAAGAACAACAAAAGGTCGTGGTCATCGTTCATACAAGGGCTACATATGCTTATTTGTATGTATGTCCACTCGCGCACTACACCTTGAAGTTGTAAGTGATATGACAACTCAGTCATTTTTAGCTGCATTTAGACGGTTTGTAGCTAGACGAGGTCACTGTGTCAAAATATGGAGCGATAATGGTACTACATTTGTGGGGGCATCCAAGGAGTTACAACAATTAAAGCAATTACACTCTTTTATCGCAAGTAACTTAGAAGTTAGTGGTACCGAATGGCACTTCATTCCCCCTCACCCTCCCAATTTTGGAGGTCTCTGGGAAGCGGGAATAAAGTCCACAAAGTTCCACCTAAAGCGCGTTATAGGCGAGTCGACTCTCACATATGAGGAACTAAGTACGCTGCTTAGTCAGGTAGAGGCATGCTTGAACTCAAGGCCTATGAGCCTTATTAACGTAGAGGATCCAGGGGAGCCAACGCCTTTAACTCCCGGTCACTTTTTAATAGGTGAACCGGTAATCTCTGTACCTGATTATGATATCAAAAGTTCATCGGTTAGTTCTCTTACACGTTGGCAATTTGTCCAAAGGATGGTGCAATCCTTTTGGAAGAGATGGTCGCAGGAATACTTGGCTGGTCTCATGAACAGATATAAATGGGCTTCCAAGATCCCTACACCTAATATAGGAGACATTGTTCTCATTAAAGAAGACGACTTACCACCTAGCCGCTGGATGCTAGGACGGGTTTTAGAAAAACATCCAGGTGATGATAAGGTCACCCGCGTTGTCACTCTACGTACTAAAAATAGTACGATAAAAAGGCCAACAAATAAATTGTGTATTTTGCCCATAGCGGACTAACGTAATTTAGCATTTTTTTTTAATGTTCATATTCATGTTTGTTTACTTCATGTTGGTTTTTTATACATTAGGAATAAGTTCTTATTATAAATTTTATTATAAGTTAAAAGGTTTCATTGTTTTGTTATGGCAATTGTAGATTTAAGTGATATTTTTGTAAATACATTTTGTATTATTCTGTGCATTGCAACTGTATATTTTTTAAGTAATGGTCACATATTTTGTTAAGACATTTTTTGTTGTATATTTTGCATTGCAACTGTGGATTTTTTAAGTGATAGTCACATATTTGGTTAAGATATTTTTTGTTGTATACTTTAAGTACAGAAACATCATTCTGAATGTAGGTATAAATCACAATTGTTACATTATTTCTCATAAATACAACATTCTACCATAGAAATGTCAAAGTACATAACAACTTTAGCATAAAATAAGAGTATTGTTCACATAATGTGCACTTTTCGTAATAATTTTCTACTTTTACATAATAAATGAATAGCTTCACGCCGTATCGCTTAAGAGCTAGACAGAGATAATGTAGACTTGCCACTTCTTTTTCCATTTACACGATTGCATAATTTTTATTATACATTAAACGTCTAACATATTACTTTGGCAAAGGATGAGGATTGTTGTGAAGGGGATAAGTTATATTTAATGGAATGTTTGCCAAAAATTAGTGGGAGTAGTCGGGCACGTCTGCCTAGTTTTGTCAATTGTATGTAGTAATAAGGCTAACGTGGCTCAGCGGGGCTCAGCACTTTAAAACCAAATGTCAATAACGGTTGCGGGTTGGATCCGCGCTTGCGGAAAGAATTATTTTTTAGGTTTATTTATTAGGTAGGTTTAGGCTTACCCTGCTTTATAGGAGACAAAGGATGAATATATTAAGAGTTCCTTATTTCCTTAATTTTTCTTGTTTTATTTATATTTTATTCCACATATGGTGGGTTAACTGGAGAGAACCTAACGTAGTGGCATTCTACACTTTCAACCCAAATTCGAGAGTAGTGGCGGAAATAAGCAATGAAAATATTTCTTTATAAACTAGTAAATTTATTTTATATATATGTAGAAATACATACATATTTTATAATTTAACCCTTAACTACATTCGCAATTTAAACTTCCTTCCGAGGGCAGCTTTCAACTCCAATATGCATAAAATACATGTATGCATATTTTTGTTTTCATTTTATCATAATGAAGAATATTCAACAAAAAGGCATTTATGAAAAAATTTAAATTTTGATGCTCTTTATATCTTTACTGCCTGGCCATATATGGCATATTGACATTTTTTTTGCAGGAGTTTATTACGCCACAATCTCTCTTTGTGATAGTATAAAAATATATAATATCTCTAATATTAATTTCATTTTTATTAGTTACGGTATCTATTATTGTCACAAAGACAGTTTGTAAAGAGAAATAATATAGACAAATAAAAAAAGTAATGTAAGCACTTTTGTGTTTTCGATCTCAAGGACAATGTCTTGTCGGCAACGAGATTACATCGGAGCAGACCAGTTACGTTGCATTGGGCCAAGTTCAAAATTTATTTATAAAAAATGTAAACTAGGATAGTAATCTATTCCGCGAATTTATTTAAGGGTTGCGAATTTATATAATTTCATTTATATACTGTGTGAATATCTACAGCTATCATATAAGTATTTTATAAACATTATATCTTTTAATATTTGAGGCCGGTCGTGGCGCAGCGGCACGAGGTGTGACTGCAAAACCGACTGGTTGTGGGTTCGATCCCCACTCGAGGAGATGAAATATTTACTTAAATTTATATTTCCATTTCTTCGCTCTGGTGTCGAGGTTAAGCGCGGCGTTGAGTTCTGCCACTCAACACGCAATGCCTCCAGAATCCGGCAGAAAGTGGAGAACGGAGTGTCTTAACACTAGGTTCCCTCTGCCTACCCTGCTGTGTGCGGGATACAGCGTGAAGCTAATTCAATTTAATAATATCTTTTAATATTATAATTTTAATTAATTAACTTAATGGAGGTAAAATTATAGCAAGGCCATTTTCATCGAAGTTCTTCATCATCGACTTATTATATAATTTCATTTAATATAATTTAATAATTAAATAATTATACTACAATATATATACGTAACTACAGCGAAGTAACTCGTGCAAATATTTCACATACAATATGAATATAAAATATATATGTATAATAACTAAGATTTTTATATGTATTGTTCCTGAGTTCAATTCAAACGAACAAACTTTTCAGTTTTGTAATATAACAATGGAAATATAGATTTTAATACTGTTATAATCACGCCATCGTGACTTTGTTAGGAAGTCACTTCGATTTCCATTCATTGGAATGTTTTCTTTTTCATGTTTTTTATACACTTCGGCCCTTAATTTCTGCTCATATGTCCACTTATTGAATAACAATAATCAATACAAGGAAAATGGAAAAAAATTAAGTATATTTTTGCGCGACGCAAAGGAGGGTAATGTATTTATCAATTTATATATGAATACAGGGTGTCGAGGTTGAGCGCGGCGTTGAGTTCTGCCACTCAACACGCAATGGCTCCAGAATTCGGCAGAAAGTGGGGAACGGAGTGTCTTAACACTAGGTTCCCTCCGCTACCCTGCTGTGTGCGGTATACAGCGTGAAGCAGATTTTTTATATATGAATATACGTATGTTTGTTTGTTTCTATGTGGTGTTGTACAAGCAAAGTGAAAAAAAAAATTACAAAATATTTTCATATCAATTGATTCATCTTAACAATAATAAATTAAATGTTCATTAAAAAGACCTTTTTCGAAACAAGCATTTATTCAAAATCCAAAGACTAGATATTTGTTTCCAAGGAGTATTACATTTTACAAATCAAATCATATGCAAGGGGCATATGACATCCATATTAGATGGGTTGTGCAAAATTTGTTATCCTTATTTATTTTTTCTTTACAATAATTATATACCTTTACACTTGCTGTTAATAAGATATTATCCTAATTTCCAGAATCAAAGGTATAGTCCATTTTTTAAGCAACTATGAAATTATGCAGTTTTTACAAAAATTTAAGGACCCAAAAAAACATTAACTCTATATAACTCACTAGTCACAATTATTTATGAAGTATGTATGTTTTCTTAAATATTTCATTCAGAAGTTTTTGGTAGCAATGAAAAATGTTAAATTTACAAAATGTGAAAAACTTATGATGATTAATACTCCGCCAAGAACAGAACTCGAAATCCAATTAGAGCATTTGCTTTAAGCTGTATCCCGCATATAGTAGGGGAGGCAGAGGGAACCTAGCATTAAAACTAGACACTTTGCCCTGTTACTAGAACAAAGTAAAAGTAAATGAAACCCTCGACGTTGTACCGTACTCTAAAGGTCATAAATGTACCACAATTTATGAATTTACTGGTAAGACGTAAAATTTTAAAACACGTATTTTGATTTATTTTTTGCACATAAGCAGTGTCTGATACAATGGTGATATTCGTCGTCTGACTGTATTACACTAAAAAGAAAAATAACGAGCCCAATAGCTTATTCCCGACTGCTAAGGAACTACATACAAGATACGCGCGAAAAACATAACCCATGTTTTTCGCGCGTATCTTGTATGTATTGTAACAGTATATACCTTGAGTATAGGTAAAAAAATAAATAAATAAATAAAATAAAATATGCATGGCAATGCACATAAATAACATAGTTAATTATAAATAATACAAACTATATATTTTGAACAAAATATTAATCGAGACGAGTTCGTGTATTGTCGTCCCGAGTGTCGCGACCGTCGTTCCGTATATATAGGTGGTGGTGATGCTCGGAAGGCAGCGGTCGAGTCGAACTCTTAAGTACTACGGTACAAATGAATATGATGCACATAAAGACTCGTACCAAATGTATAATAAATATAATGTGATAATTTGAAGTCTATCATGGCACGATCTTTTAGGATCGAATTTCTTATAAAGGCAATATATGTGTAGGAGCGACACATATTGTGGATCTTTGATCCATATTATAATATTGAATGTTGCTTGACGTCGCGAAGGCTGACGTGATGGGCTTATGCGAACTGTTATAGCGACATTAACTATGTCGTGGCTGATGCCGTCTCGCAGTATGCTCGCGATACGTAAGCTATGCTTGTATGGCGTTGGTCATTGATATATTATATACCACGTCTATGACTTGGTATACGAGTAGTAGGTGTGTGGTGCTATTTTATGTCCCAGCTCCGGTGTATGTAGTAGTGTCCGCCTGTCTCATACGGGTGTGTGGTGCTATTTTATGTCCTGGAACTCTGGTGTATGTAGTAGTGTCCGCCTACGGTTCGAGACACGACTGTGGGGTGTGTGCCGTGCGTTTATTTAACATATCGGCCGCCTAGCGGTAGTGCGTTCGTTCCAACGACTTATATTGATCTCACAAATCAATTAACATCACGAATCGCTATTCTAATACTATCTTAATATAAACAAGCGTAATAAGTACCTTCGGAAAGATCACACACAAACGTCCCGGAGGGTTCAACGATGACTGTAAAGCCACGGTCTGGTCGGAACTCACGGTGTAGGGCGGGGAGGGGCCCGTACTCTTTCTTCCTTTTATTATAACTAGTTCGCAGTTATAGTGGAGAGGAAGATAGGACGCACTCTTGGCTTATCTTCGGACGAGCTTCGAGTTATGACAATGTTATATTGTCGAGTCTACAGTTATCTAAATAACTGACACAAGAACAACTTCTGATGGCAAATATCTTATTAAAGCGATACCTTCTAATGGCATAATATGAAATTCTTAACACTGTTTCCTCTGAATCTCTAAAAGATTTGGGTTCTTCACGATCACAACTATAAACGGCTCTCACCACTAGACACATCACGAGTCAAGGCATTATTTATTAAATAATATTTTAAAAGGTGTTTGAGATATCAGTTACAGTATGTAATATTCTTTATTACCTCATATCTCCAGAACGGTTGACGGATTTACATATTTGGGGTATCGTTAGATTTGTATTAGCAACCCAAGTGTCCTTAGATAGGTGACGTTAAAAAAAACAATCATGGCGAATGTGGGACGCCGTTGCACTTAGTAAAAACATTTTTTTTCATTTCGAATACCACAATATGGGTATCAAATTCAAGAGTTCAATACGAGGATTTCAAAAAGGTATATCATGACTATCATTATTATAATGAATCCTAACAAAAAAGTGAACCTATAAGTACTCGGGACCTATAAGTAATTCTTCAATCAATAAAATATTTACCAGGAACCCTAATAAACTATTGGACTGGTTTATTTTCTTTTTAGTTTTCTGCAGTCGGGGTTTGTGTTTTTACAAATATTTTTTTTAGAATCAACTGTCAGGACCTATTCTGCAACTAATTACGTCTTTACAAGGAGCCCTGTAAAATTTAAATGGATCCTGAGTGTCCTAAGTTCTAATGAAATTAACTATTGGGCTAATTCTTTTTTTCCTTTATGCTGTTGTTTAGTTGGGGTTTTGTTAAATATATATAAAATATTTTATTAAATAAATTATGTAAATTGTAAACATTTTATTTCCACGAGTGCGAACCATCATCCTGTCGCATTTACGGTCACGCGCTTGTGCCCCTGCGCCGCGATAGCCTCAATAGAAAATTAAATAGAACAAAAAAAAACGATATATAGCAATGATTTAATATTTTTATTTTGAAGAAATTATACAATGATAATAATTTTACTACTGAGTTAATATAAAATTTTATATGTTTGTTGTAGTTTCTGTAGTGAAAAAAAAATCTTTAAATAAAGACCAAGTGCAGGAGCAAGAGAAAAAGGTGCGATCGTGCTATAGATATCGAAAACTAGAGAATACAATGAGCCACATACTCTTATAAAACTATTATAAATATATCGAATTTATTATTGGTTAAATTAAAATTACATTTTTAAGAAAAACATAAATAATGTTACTTCCTTTAATCTTGAATGTTATGAAAAAGCGTGAAAAAGGAATACGCAGTTTTCATAATCTGAAACAAATATGAAAATTATACATTTGTACTAAACCACTATTTATGAATTGATGTAAATCGTTAAGAATAATTCAAAATAATAAAAATAAGAAAAAATATTCACTTTGTTTATCTCGATAAATGAAAGAGACACAAAATCACAGATGTATGAGAAAAAAACGGTAAAGTGCGGGTCGGACTTGCCCACCGAGGCTTCCGTAGCAATTTCAGGATATAGGATATAGGATATTCAGAATATATTCGGGATATAGGTCAACGAGATATAGATATAGGGATATAGTACAATGTAAGTTTGCGAGTATAATATAAATATAAGTTTTTAATGCTTTTTTCTATGTTGTTAATTTCAGTTTGATACCTCTACGTGATCTCGAGATAAATGGTCTTATCTTGATAATGGTCGACAGACGGATAGATGGATAATAAAATTAACCTATAAGGGTATTGAATCCAGTCGTGGCGCACTCGAGGAAATGAAATATTTAATATTTTCATTTCTTCACTTCTAATAAAGAGGCAAAGCGCGGCGTTGAGTTCCGCCACTCAATACGCAATGCCACCAGAAAACTGTGGAAACGCAAGTCTTAATGAAACGAAGTGTTTTAACACTAGGTTCCCAGGTTCCTCTGCCAACACTGCTATGTCCGGAAAACAGCGTGAAAACAATAACTACTAAAACGCCTCTAAACATGTTCACATGATAAATATATGTAACATATGAATGTTCACTTACCGACGTAAACGTATCAAGTGATAGAGGAAATATCCTCCATCCTGTTAACACGATACTAGTATTTCCTCGTTCCATAAAAAGCTTAAGACTCCGTTTGAATATCTCCGATCTCGGTATCCATTCACAGCTGTACGCTGCAAAAGTCAATTTTTGACTCTGCAAAAAATATAGTAAAATTTTATATATGAATTTTAAAATATTCTGTTGTAATTCATAATTTTTATTATTCTGTCATTTTCAAATGAAAAAGACGAAATCTTTAAAACTCGCTAACTACTATCACATTGTTTATTGAAGCTAAATCGGTTTTTGAGATGCTTGCAAATTTGCTCAATGGCTTGGATCCAATAAAGAGTTAATATTTTTCTAATATGAAACTCATCAGGATAAAATCTTTTTGCAAATGTTTTTATTTTGTGATCATTTTTTTTCTAACTAGAATAAAAAATACAGTGACCAATAATGATCCTGTTAAACAACTCTCTCTATTCTTAATTTCAATTCAATTAAATGATTTATTATTTTACTATTTGATAATATCATAAAAATTTTCTAAGATACGTGATGTGTATATGTAAATATTCATTCAAACCTCATACTCCACTTGAGTTCCTAGCCAGGCTGGCACAAAAATTTGTGACATCATTGCAAATAAGTAAGTCAATTTAAACATCAACCCTTGGATTGTAAATGGCTGAAATAAATATATATTACATATAACCGAAAGAAAGTGCTCAAGTGGTTTGGGCAAGATGAATGATGAAAGAATAGTAAAAAAAATTAAAGATTTTTTTTTGCTATTTATTGGTAAGAAAGGCAGGTAAACCTCAGTTAACCTTCGAGAACACAGTATCTATAATACTGGAGAGGAGTCACGTAAAAATCACGAGAATCCCTCGGACGGCATACAGGAGTTGACGACAGTGGACGAGGCGAAAGTGTTTGACGCTGTGTTCTCTCTAGCTACCCCGCTGGCGATAAAGATCTTATTGTTAACAATCTCATGTTTTCTTATAGCTTATTCTATTTATTTTCGTAAAATTTTAAGAACTGCACTTAGTACTTACAATAGATTAAGTAAACTAAAAAAATAGGACAAGCGCGAGTCGGGCCGCAGAGGGTTTCGTATAAAAATTAGAGATCTCGAGCTGTTTTGAAATTCAAGCTTAGCTTAGCCAGATCTCTTCCATCTGAAGTCTAATTTGAACTAGCGGCTTTAATAACAAATTTTGTCCCCCTTTTCAGGCTAATATTTTTTAGGATTTAACCACAAATGTATAGTTGCAGATTTTGTCCTGAACTTGTACTAACTGAAGATGCTAGCTGCTAAATTTCATACTTCTAGGTCAAGTTGAAGTACCTTATTAATTTTAATTCCTTTGTAGTGTCCATATCTTTTTTTAAGCAAATTTAGAAATACGTTTTTTTTTCAGGAAGTCGTGGAGCCTTAGATCTGAGTATATGGCTTGTATTTAACCTCGATATCTTTTAGCGTTCCTGAGATAAAGGCTTTTGACAGATAGACAGACAAACAGACAGACGAACGGACCACAAAGTGATCTTATAAGGGTTCTTTCTCCTTAAAAGGTACGGAACCCTAAAAATAACAAACTGCTACAGATACACTGCGACCTCAACTTTTATAGCGTCAATCATGCAACCATAGCTTTATCTGTTAGCCGCCAAATATGGTAAGATGGTATCGGTAGAAGCTTTAAAATAGGTTACTTATACTACTATTATAATAGTAAATTCTATTACACTCACCATAAGTAAGCAGTACAAAATGACACATATTATAACGGACGATACTCCAAACTGTACAAACATCGTTATTCCTATAATATCTTGAACAATTGAACAATATCTAAAACAACAATATTAACTTTAACCAAGTTTTAAACTTTTTCTTAGCTTCACGTCTATTCCGTACATAGCAGGATAGACCGAAGGAATCTAGGAACCTACTGTTTAGACACTTCCCTTAACTACTTTTCACCGAATTCTAGGGCACAGCATGTTGAATAGCGAAACTCAACGCCGTGCTTCGCCTCATTACCAAAGCGTGGAATTGAAAATATTAAATGTCTCATTTCCTCGAATAAGAATCGTACTCACAACTTATCGCACGCTTGTGCACCTGCGCCACAACTGGCTAAAAATTAAACTTAAAAAAATATATATGCATATTCATATCCAACATAAGCTATTAATTTATAAAAAGTTTACATATAACTTACTTTAACAAATCTTCATAATGCTTTAAATATGTATTCAAGGTTAATATTTGTAAATAATCTGTTTCCTGTATAGACTTCTTATTACTTCTAAGGACTTTTATATTTTCGATTTCATGTCTTATTACCTTCAATTGTGCTATGATATGGACTAAAAGGCCAGCAATTAGCGCATCAACGTTCACATTATAATTCATATGTAAATATATTCCAAATGTCTGATAAATAAACCAGAACACAAAGAAGCTGCGAATAATCTGATCGTCGAGGAAATAATACCTGCATACCGGCAACTCTATATCTTTATTGAATACTATATGTTGAAATATCGGAATATAAATTTGGGAGAAATGGACAAAATTTGATAATATTGCGTTAGATTTATAATAGATTTGGTAGTTTTGTGTATGATTTTTAATAATTTGTTTACTAAAATCATCCTGACCTTCAAACGCCTTACAATTCAAAATCTGAAGCGCATCAAAAATTTTCTCTCGCATGAAAAGTAACAAAAAAACTTTGCTAAACACAGCTACTTCCGTAAATAAGAACATAACCTCGTTCATTACTAAATCAATTTTTCTTGGAGTAGAAAGAAAGTTCAGAACAAGTAAAACATTGTAAATTAATAAATTAATAAAGAGGAATATGGTCGAGTAATATTTGTAGTATCCAGAGTCTCTAGTGCCTGGCCATACGCCAAATATTTTGAGAATTATAAAATTTACTTTAAAGCAATCGGACAATTTACTTGCGACCATTTTGCCTTTATATAGGCAAAATTTCGATTTCGATTTTTTTTTCGCCGATCGCCGTGGAGATCCTTGGGAGAGGAGGATGTCCAACAGTGGGCGTCGAAAGGCTGACGTGATGCCATTGAATGATTTGCTGATGCTTTATTATATACTGCATACAATTAAACAACATTAGTACCTAATAGTTTTTAGTTCAAGTTGTAGCATGTGATTACTCACTTTAATTACTGCATCCTTTAGTTAGCTCTGTATTTATAAAATTATACGAGCTTATTACAAATGTGAGGGCTTGTTATGTTATTTAACTAATGAATACTGTCTATCTGTATTTACTAGGGTTACTTAATTCCGATATGTAAAGAACACAATCATAAAAAAAAACTTTTATTTTTAAGCATAATACAAAATAATATATAAAACGATTTTAGATTCATTTCCTAATTTAAAAAAATATTTTCAAAAATGAAGAATATTATAATTAAATGTAGAAAATTAATTTAAACCATAATTATTGGAAAGCGCGCGATTGTCAGTTAGCCATCTTACTGGGGGTATATTTTATACTAGCGGCTCGCCCACGGTTTCGCCTGCTTAAAATACATGATTATTGATTTAATAAGCAGAATTGATTGACAACTATAATGACTTCTAATATGATTTTTTTATGACGTTATCGTCATAGAATTTTTGATTGCTTTAAATAAAAAAATACGACGATTGTTGATATTTAATATTTATGAAATATACATAAAGCTAATTATTTATTACACGTAGGGGAGAGGGGGGTAGCTTTGAACAGGGGCACCTTTGAAAATATGTGTTAACAGAGCTATTTTAAAAAGAAATTTTGTTAGATTTTTTTTGAGTAGTGACAGCACTAACCTGCACACGTGTCACTTGTCACCGCTGATATATGAGAGCCCGTGGTTGAGTTACGAGGAGTGTTTGATTTTGAGTAAAATTTTATACATTTTTAAATAAACGCGTAAGGATCGCAGGGATCCAATTCATGATATATGGTTTTATTTTTTCCTCTTTTAGTTAGAATTTTTCATATATCATGCAATAAACTAGAAATTAATACAATTTTTAAACTTTTACTTGAAAAAAAAACGTTTTTAATTTTTCAAATACCACTGAGGCAGCTTTGAACAAAATAAGGGGGGCAGTTTTGAATATTATTATATATAACAAAATACCGCGAAAGAAAAACAAAACTAAACTGAACTTTTCTTTACAAGAAACTGACTCAAAAATGCATTTGGAATCAGAAGAGGAAGTGACAATTTACTGTGACGAGAATGAAGATACTGATACCTGTGCGTATGAAGACTACGTAATGGAATTAGACTACCACTTAATAAATATTGGAGACTCCATTTTAGCGAATGTTTATTCATCATCTATGAATAGTAAAAAAGTAGCTTGTACAATTTTTTTCTTTACGTCACTATACTATATCCATGTTCCTTTAAATTTAATTTCTCTAAGTTCAAATTAGGGTAATAAGCTGTTTATTAAAAAATATTTTGTTTTATTTTCATAATATTAGGTTTATTCTATGATTGATCCTGACTGGTTGTGGGTTCGATCCCCGCTCGAGGAGATGAAATATTTACTTAAATTTATATTTCCATTTCTTCGCTTTGGTGTCGAGTTCTGCCACTCAACACGCAATGCCTCCAGAATTCGGCAGAAAGTGGGGAACGGAGTGTCTTAACACTAGGTTCCCTCTGCCTGCCGTGCTGTGTGCGGGATAAAACGTGAAGCTAATTTTTATTTCTTACGTAGCCTACTTCCCCCAATTTCAGTTGCTGGTTACGTCACGTACTACATTCATGTTTTCCTTTAAATTTAATTTTTCTAAGTTCAAATTAAGGTAGTAAGCTGTTTATTTAAAAAATATTATGTTTTATTTTCATAATATTAGATTTATTCTATGATTGATCCCATAATGTTAATTACTTCTACGAAGCCAAAGCTACTTTTTTGTTTTTTTAAAGTCTATTAATAATATTAAAGTTATTTAACATTAGTACTAGTACAATCCCAATATTAAACTAAGTATATTATTTTTTTCAGTTAACATGGTACTGATATTTGATCTCCATCGTTTATAATGTTAAGTTTATTGATAAAATTACTTAAAAGCTTTTTAATTTCATTGAATTCGATGATAGTTCAAAACTGCCCCATATATGTTCAAAGCTACCCCGCAAGGGGGGCAGCTTTGAACATTTGACTACTGCTACTAAAGTTGATATTGCACCTTTACCTTAAACGTTTTTCTACATACGATGCTACGATTGTGTGGCACAATAGTTGGACTAAGCATTGTGAAATAGTAAAGAAGTTAAAAACTGTAGAATATTTAGATATGACACAAAGTTTAAAAATCGTTCAAATGTGCCCCCCTCTCCCCTATATATTTTTGTAACTTTATGTTCTTTTTACCTATATAATATACTCTGTTAAATGTGCTGATGTCAGTGAATAATTTAATTTACTCATTCAGAAACAGCCTTAAATGTTAAATTATTGATTTGAAGGATTCATAATATTCTTTGTAAAATAACTGTAATACTTGCATATTAACTCCTGTACAGTTTTTAAATTAGTTACATATATTATATGAACGAACCAACCAAAAAATCTTTGTATTTACTTGATATTTCTTTCAATATCGTTCTTTATCTCTGTGTTGAATGAATTACGACTTCTTTCAAATGACGATATTTTTTTTTAATGAAACGATTTTGATGAACTAAACTTTAGTATTTAAGTTGAGTTAAAACAAAGCAATTGGTGAAATTTTCAAGTAAATCGGTTCAGTACTTTCAGAGAAAAATGCGGACAAAAATATGTCGACAGACAGACAGACAGACAGACCGACATGAAATTCAAAAAAATCTTTTTGCTTTCTATTATTCTTTTTAAGTGTCCCTCTATCCATTTCAGTCAAAATTACGAAATGTACAGACAAAATATTTTTACTGTCTTATTATATATAGAGATTAACTAACGGTAATTAATTTTAAATAGGCTAAGAGTAGAGAAAAATTATGAAATGTGTCCCATCACTCTATCTACCCAATCAAGAATAGGATATGATAAAAAAATTATAAACAAAAATATATTGAAACTTATAAAACCTACCACAATAGTCTATAAAAAACTTTTTATCATACAAAACATAAGAATAGAATTTCAATAAAAAAAAATTAAATTACACTTCCACACAAAACTGTATTCAGTCATAATGGAAATAGAATTTTAATATCCCAAAAAGCATTCACGCATCGCCCAACGAAGATTGCAAAGCGAAGGAATGAAAGCCGCAACGCAGCATACCTTTAGAAGCGACGGCGGCCCACGTGCCGACGCAGGCGTGCAAGGGAAATTAAATATTGTCAATTTTGAAGAACATCCATTGTCAAGTTAGTTGATCTGGTTACTAAACTTTTTTTTTATTAGCTTCATACTGTACACAGCATGGTAGGCAGAGGGAACTTAGTGTTAAGACACTCCGTTCCCCACTTTCTGCCGAATTCTGGAGGCATTGCGTGTTGAGTGGCAGAACTCAACGCCGCGCTTAACCTCGACACCGAATATAAATTTAAATAAATATTTCACCTCCTTGAGTGGGGACCGAACCCCCAAGCAGTCGGTTTTACCGTCACACCTCGTGCCGCTGCGCCACGACTGGCCTCACTGGTTACTAAACTTGTGAGTTAAATTTTAAGAATGAATGAATGAAAGAATCGTGATAATCTTTACTTAATTAGATTTAAACAGCTAATTAAGATTACATGATAATTCTGAGAAAATTGAAAACTCGTAAGTGTTATTTTTTAGATATTTCTTGCTTCGAAACATTCACCAATTTTGCCTCTACATAGCAAAACGATTGATTTATTTTTAGACTTAACCTTAATAATTTTAATTCTATTGCACTTTATTCATTCATGTGATATTTTAAAAAAATACCACACACAAGAAAGAATCTATAAAAGAATAAGGATTCTTCCTTTATTTAATGTATTTGACCTTAACCAATGTACAAGGCACCTTGTGCCAATTCAATGCAGCAGACACGCATATATAGATTTATTATAGCCACAGTAAAAAAAAATATTATTCCAGTATTATTTTGGTCAACAATAGTACAAAACTATATCCTCGCATAATGGAGACGCGACTTTTAATATCCCAAAACCATTCACATATCTCACAACGAAGTTGGCAACGCGGGGCCAGCGATGAAAGATGCAGCATACCTTCAGTAATGATGGCTGGAGGCCACGTCTCATTGTGCGACGCGCGCCCGGAAAATTAAAGCAACTAAACTTAGAGTAGGGTTGTCTTGCGATTGCGACCTCATATTCTGGCCTTTGGGGCGAAACTAGGCTGACTTCTCTGGGGAATGGGGCTAACTTGCCTATTTGGACCTGCCCTAGATCCTAAGGCTTATGTGAATTATTTTTTTTGTTTTAGTTTTTAGGTGAATAATAAAAAATAACCTAAAGATAATCTTTTACTATTATTTGCATTCAAATTACAAAATTATTATACAAATAAACAAAAAAATATAATATATATATATAAAACCTTATTAATTGTATAGTGAAATATATCGGTATATATGTAAGTCTCTATAATAAACTCATAAATGGCAACCCTGACTCGGAGGATATTTCGCTATAGGCGTAGTTCTACGGTTTAATTTTCATACATGTATATTTTAAAGTGGATGCAACGCATTCAAAACTTAACTGCGCTTTTTGAACAAACTACTGTATGAAAGTCGAAGAGAATATTAAAGTAATATTAAATTCTTCATATTGTGTTAATACTAATTTTTAATGGTAGAGGCCATTTTCAATATTTTCATTTCCTTGATCTGGTAACAAGGCAATGTCTGAAGATGGGGTAGAAGGTGGGGAACGTAATTGTCTTAATGCGAAACGGAGGGTCTTAGCACTAGGTTGTCAGGTTCCCACTACCTACTGTGCTATATGCAGGATACAGCGTGAAGCAAAAAAAAAGATATTATAAATATTTTACTGTATTTCGCAAGCCTAGGTATGTTTTTAATTACGGCTCAGCCCAAGTGGGAGTCAGCTAGTAGTGCCTTAATACAAAACTTACAGTTCACGCTATCATTCACGTTCCCGCAACAGCACTCCAAACCTACGTCCCATTTATTAAAGAAAAAAAAACTTTTCACGCCTCTTTCCTGTTTTTTAATTAAGTGTAACTAAGAGGCTCTTTTGTTTAGCTTTCGCCTCTTAATTGCCGGCAGTCAGTCACTTGTCTTGAACAACGCTTTATTTGTCTACTTGCGCTTATGAAATCTGTTTTAAGCAAAAGTTAATTTCTTAATAGTAATTTGGGAGGCCAGATCGAGGAAATTTCTTATTTTAATAACGTATACAACGTTATCGGAATATGAATTATTTTCTATTAAGTCGTTTATTAAGAAGAAAATGTATTATATGAAATTCTAATTTATAATGTAATATTGTTATTGTCTTCCTTATATTAAGTGAGTGTCGTTTAGAACTTATATTCTTTTAATTCTATTTTTGACTACAAAAACTATTCTATATCATCAAGCAACAAGCTGGATAGATATTGCTATTTAACTAATATCATCATCTTTTTTTTTCAGCTTCACGCTGTATCCCGCTCACAGCAGAAGGAGCCTAGTGTTAAAACACTCCGCTCCCACTTTCAAACAAAAAAAAAAATTCTTCGAGTGGGAATCGAACGCACAACTGAATACTGACATTAACATTAATTGTTCATTTACCAGATGCTATACAAAAGGATAAATTGACCAAACTAAGGTTGTTCAAAGGCACGCTCTGTTTAGTATGCATTAATAACGCGCGCCGTCGCCAGCGTGATTGAAACTAAATCCGACGGGACACCGGGACACCGGGACACCGCTTAGTGCCCGCTGATTACGGGCCGCAGCACCAGTGTGGGGATTGAGGAATTTAAGTGGACAAAGGATTTGGTGACTTCGTGTGTGTTCGTACCTTTTGGGTACCTGCAAGGAATTCATTAATAATTTTGTGTAGATATATATTTAATTTATAAAGATATAAGTGAAACCATTTCGTTCCTTCCATCCGTTCTGTACATTGAATATACAATTCATAAAAAATACTCTTAGAATATTCTAAATATTCTTTTTAATAATCATGGTTTTGTGATTTTTTTTTGTACTATAAAATCTGAATTGATTTAAAGGCCCTTCGTATTTCGTAATAGTGTACTCGTACAATTGGGGAGTGCAAGGCGAGACAAGGGACTGCTAACAAGGTCAGGTCAAGGGTTGAGTTCCGCCAGTCAAAATGCAATGCCTCGAAATTGATGCGGGAAGTGGGGAACGTTGTGTCTTAACGCTAGGTTCCCTCTGCCAAATATGCTACTTGTGGTATTCCGTATATAGCGTGAAAAATATTTTTTGAAGTTTTATTCCACATTTATATCAAATACTTTCACATATTTTTGCCATATATTTTTTTAAACATCAAGAGATTTTGTAAGCGTATATTGTCGTTTTCAGAATTAACATACTCTTCTCACAATAATGTTAGTTCAAATATCATACAAAAAGTATACAAAAGATAAAATTTTCTTTTTCAACAATTTATAAAGAAAATTATAATATCTCAGCCGTCACCTTAGCCGCCCAGCTAAACGTTAAAGGACGTTGTTTAGCTTTATATTTTATGTATTTTAGTGGAAAATTTTATTTCACAACATAGTACATTTTTAAGGCCACAGGTTGTGTGTGACAGGTTGTGTGTTCGATTCTGACAAATATCTTCGCTTTTGTGTTGAGCCAAAGCACGGCGTTGAGTTCCGCCACTCAACACACAATGCCTCCAGAATTCAGGGGAAAATGTTAAACGGTGTGTCCTAACACTAGCTTCTCTCAGCCTATCCTGCTGTGTGCGAAAATCTAGCTTGAAGCTGAAAAAAAATAGTACATTTCACAACAAATAAAACCAAATACAATAGCTAGTATTAAAAAGTGAACCTATATACATCCTATATGCATATAGTATGTGAATAATGAAGCGTGTGCCGCCGTGTGTAAAACTAAATCCCACAGGACAGCGCTCACTACTGACTGATTACTAACCGCAGCGCCACTCCCGGATTAGGATATTTAAATGGACTCGTACCTACGCCTCCTGCACGTATAGTACGTGTGACTAAACAGCTTTGAAGCTCATTTTTTAAATGTATGAAAAATTTCATTTGAGTAATAGATTTTTTTTGTGGTAAACAGATTAAGCTGGTGAATACAATAATTGTTTTAAGTTTTATGTAATTAATTTCAAATTTATCCAATATTGATTAAAGAAACTCTAAATATGCACACTTAAATAAAACTTGCCTGTCTGTGATTTCAAAATAACCATATTTTTTTCAAATGCATTTTATGGTTATTTATATTATAATAAAATACAAATAAACAACCTTTCAATTTTTGTCTGTCTGTCATCTTTTTGTACGTCCGGATTAATCTCCGAAACAGCTAACTTTTTATGAGGTTTCCACTGATCAATAGAGGGGTATGGAGCAACAAATACTACTTTTTATCTGGAAATTCCAGCAGGATAGGGATTTTAACGGGAAAAACCGCGTTTGCTGTGCACGTGTACCTAGGAGATATTAAATAACTAATTATTTTTTATTAAATATAACATTTTTTATGACCCAAGCCTTTTTTCAATTACGATTTATTAAGTGTAATAACAATATAATATTTTTTTAAAAACGAAATACACTTAAATAATTAGTTATTCGTCGTTACTTTTTCCTTCCTTTCAAATATATAGAGGATGAACTCAACGCCGCGCTTAGCCTCGACACCAGAGCGAAGATATGGAAATATACATTTAAGTAAATATTTCATCTCCTCGAGTGGGGATCGAACCCACAACCAGTCGGTTTTACAGTCACACTTCAAGCCGCTGCGCCACGACTGGCCTCAATGGCACAATAAAAGGCACTAACAATTGTATCAAAATAGTTATGTCATTCTCAACTTCCATAAAGCCTCTGAATACAATATATAACAGAGCATCATATCCTGTAAATAACTTTCTCCATAAGGAAAACTATGTTATTAATAATGAAATATCTGCATGAAATAATGAAAAGTTTTCACGAATTATACAACGATAGCCAAAAAAGTTCCAAAATAAAACAAAGTTATTTAATAATATTTTGGGAGATTCCCATTCGGAGATATGATTTATTATTTATTAATATTTTAATTTCTTCGCTCTAGTAACAAAGCAAAGCGAGTTGAGTTTTTTTTATGAAAAAGACAAGGCGGAGCGGACGACTCACCTGATGTTAAGTGATCACCACCACCCACGGCCCCGTCTAACACCAGAGAAGCTACTACTATTACTTTCAAGAACAGGGAGGAAATACCAATAGGCCTGTAGTTGGATCGGTACCATAGCCTTTCTTCGAGATCGGGTAGATGAGAGAGCTCTTCCACGGATCTGAGACTACGCCAATTAAGTATTTTTTCTAAAATTCGGCAAAAATTTGAAAACGGAGTTTCTTAACACTAGGTTCCCCTTGCCTACCCTTGCGGGATACACCCTGAAGCACAAAAAAAAATAATAATATTTTGAACCGATAACACTAACCGCATGTTTTAACAAATGACACAACTTCCTAACTACCTACGTAGGACTACGTGGAACGAGTATAATATTATAAAATAAAGTTTCAATATCATCCAACTGTAAACAATAAACAATTTGCCTTAAATAAGAGTAATCACCAGCATCTACGTGAAACGGCAAAGATAATAAATCTATTTAGCCCTGAAGGGGCGCTAATTCTTCGTACAAAGCTGTAAAGGCTATTTATCGTGCAATTCAAACTTTTCACTTGCATGCAGCTGCCTCTAATTAAATTACCACCTCCGAAATTGCCTTCAGTATAGCCGAATAGAATATATGTATCCAGCATATAGTAGAGTAGGCAGAGGGAACCTAGTTTTAAGACACTTCATTCCTCATTTTCCGCCGAATGTTTTAAGGCATTGCATCTTGAGTGACGAAACTCAACGCCAAGCATTTGTCTTGATACCAGAGCGAAGAAATAAAAATATTAATAGATAAATATTAATTTCCCCGAATGGGGATCGTACTCACAACTACCGCATTACGGCCACGACGGCCTCTACAACGTCACATATTGTCTTTTATTAAGATAAACAAGTATCCAAGTAAATATATAACGATATAATATATTAGTACTCTTTTGTAGGATTCCACTAAGTCGAAAACGTGGATATATTGTAAAAGAATTGTCCAATAAAGAAAATTTAAGCGAAACTACATACATTTTAAAGATAATCTGAACAGTATATCTCTCCATGCTCATAAAATAAAATGTAATAGAGGAAAAGTACACATCCGACTTTCCCAGCCACTTACATAATCAGTGTCCGGCGTAACATATTAAACTTTTTCTGAGATCCCGTGAAAAGAGAAAAGGAAGAGAACTTTTTTGCTTCTGAAAAAGTGGTGTAATTTATTTTCCCTTGGTGCAATATTTAGTGCTGTCCATTACTACCGTTCGCGACCGAACATTATTCACGGGCATCCATCTTTTTTTCCTCGGCCGCAACGCGTGAGGCCTCAGATTAACTTTTTTTATTCATATCCTTCAAGTTTTCGAATATCTATATATAATGTATATTTAGGACATTCCTCTTCTGTAAATTCATAAATAGCCAATCTATATTATCTCAAAGCCGTTGTGGCGTAGCATAAGGATCTGACTGTAACGCGACGGTCGTGGGTTCAATTCCCCACTAGGAGGAATGAATTATTATTTATTAATATTTATACAAGACAAAAGCCCGGTGTATAATTCCGCTACTCAATACGTAATACCTCGAAAAATTTAAGCGAAAAATGAGGAACCAAATGTCTTAACACTAAATTTCCTCTACCTAACGTTCTATATGCGGGATACAGCGAGAAGCTGATTTTTTTTCTCAAAATACAACAATATTGTGAATATTTAGAATAAACTACCAAGTATACACGAGTAGCTAATACACCGGAATGTTTACGTTGTTGAGAGCTGCGAGTGTTGTCGCAACAGCGCGGACGTCCGCCGGCGCCGCGCCGCTAATGCGACTTGCACTTAACCATTAGCTCAATCACCAACATGCACTTGTTCATATAGCATACTTGCCTTATAGTATCTTACTGGTAAAATTCGCGTTTATCCGACAGACAACACGCTTTCATCTGAATAGTTGTGCTGTTGTTGTCTCGGATAGCTCTGACTAATAATAAAATTTGTATGAAATATTTCAATGTTTACATGTTTTTCATACATTATCATAATAGAACAAGAAGTTGTACTTTACTTACTGTGACAGTAACACCGATGAATAAGTTTAAAAACATAATGGATTCGTACTGTTTTACTTGTTTCTTCGTCATTATCTAAAATCTAAATATATTATGTATATTTTATTTTGTAAATATTCATTATTTTAAAATAAAATTTGTAGCTTATCGGCTTCTTAACAACGCATAAATATATCCAATGCTTTTATAAAAAAATGTAATAAATTGACCAATTTCATAAAATTTTAAATAATCAACAACATTTAAAAAATACATACTCACTTCACTTAAAAAATATTAAAAACGTTCATCCAATATTACATGGAAAAATCACTATTTTAACATACCTACAGCACTTTTCCAATATGTTAAACTAAGCTATCACACGAAAAAACTCATAAAGCTTAGAACCCGACGCCTAACGACATAGCTAAACCGATGGTCTGCCATCCAGACGATAATGTCGACTCGCATTATGCTCAATCTGAATTTATTTCTACCGCTTGACCCATTTCCACTTTTCAATTTAATATCAGAGATCAACCTGGATGATCTGAAGATATCTAACGCTTTGAAAGGTTAATATTTTAGTTTGTTTATCAAAAGTCAAGTTATTTGATACGTATGGATTTTTATCATTCACCTTTTTAATGATAAAAATACATACGTATGAGGCCAGTCGTGGCGCAGCGGCACGCAATATGACTGTAAAATCGACACTGGTTGTGGGTTCGATCCCCACTCGAGGAGATGATATGTTGACTTAAATTTATATTTCCACTTTTTCGCTCTGGTGTCGAGGCTAAGCGCGTCGTTGAGCTCTGCCACTCAACACACAATGCCTCCAGAATTTGGCAGAAAGTGGGGAGCGGAGTGTCTTAACACTATGTTTCCTCTGCCTATCCTGCTGTGTGCGAGATATGGCGTGAAGCTGATTACCTTTTTAATTCAAATGCAAAAGTTATTAATTTTACTTGTGCCTTTGTAACGTAGCCAAAATCGATGGACTGGTTTTGTGGTGTGGTTGTGTAACTAAATTAAAAGTCTTATTTAAACGTTGTTAATTAATATTCTATAATAATTATATTTTAATATTTCACTCAATTAGGATTAACCGTAATTACATCCCATGCATTATGCTATTAATATAATTAAATTATAGAATTCTTATTAAAATTGTGAAGCCAGTCGTGGCGCAGGGGCACAAGAGTGTGACTTTAACGCGACTGGTTGTGGGTTGGATCCCCACTCGATGGAGTAAAATATGAATGTCAATATATATTTTATTTCTTCGCTCTGGTGTCGAGGCAATCTCAACACACAATGCCTCCAGAGTTCAGCGCAAATTGGGGAATAGAGTAGAACACTAGGTTCCCTCTGCCTACCGTGCTGTGAAGTGACAGCCCGTGTGCACGTGAAGCGAAGTTTTTATTAAAATAAAACAACCAATCATTTCTCCTGTAATATTTTTCGCTTTATACTCTTACTCTTATGCAGAAATTCTTAAGTAAGCATGAATAATAATAAATATACATTATTTAAACGAAAACCGTCTCGTTTAACCTTTTAAAACAGAATCGTCTCAAGCTATAAATCCCCATGTTCATAAAAAAATAAATATCCAGTGCAGAAAGGATTTGCGGAATATTTCAGTAGCTCCGAGAACAGTTTTTGTTCGAGAAGAAAATAAGCAGCTCGCTTCAATCTTATTTTTTATTAAAAACATAACTTATTTGATTTATATTAAAATTTTTATGCATTCTGTAAAATATAATCTTAACAGGCAGATAAAAAAAGACAAGGCATTAAAATGTATAGATAATTTATAAGGTTTAAGATATTTTATCAGCTTCACACTACATTCTAAATATAGTAAGTAGAGCATGCAGAGAGAATCTAGTGTTAAAACACTCCGTTCCACAATTTCCGCCATATTTTGTCTTGTTACCAGAACAAGGAAACATAATACATTCCCGCAACTGGAAATCGAATCAACAACCGTCACATTTACAATTAAACGCTGTACCACTATCCCACGACACCCTGTTTAATATTTTAAACCCCATTAAGGAGATATAAGAAACAAGACAAACACAACAATCTCTCATATAATCTATAGTAACATCTGTATACAATATTAATCCTTCCTCCATTCGCTGAAAACGTAGTAAGCCTCTACGCAGTACCCTTCAGTAACTTAACTTAGTGAAACAGTCGTTGCTAGCTCTGATTAATTCCCATCTGTATAATTTTCGTCCATTGTCAAACCATCCAGATACTTGGATTATGGTGACTAGGGATTGGTTACGTTGAGAGGAGAGGATATTTTACGAGACTATCTATTTAGTTTAGTTGAGGCCAGTCGTGGCGCAGCGGGACAAAGTGTGAATGTAAAATCGACTGGTTGTGGATTCGATCATCACTCGAGGAGATGAAATATTTACTTAAATTTATATTTCCATTTCTTCGCTCTGGTGTCGAGATTAAGCGTATTGCGTTGATTCCTGCCAGTCAACAGGCAATGCCTCCAGAATTCGGCAGAAAATGGAGAACGGTGTCTTAACACTAAACGGTTAACACTAACGGCTCCCTCTGCCCACCCTGCTGTGTGCGGAATACAGCATGAAGCTGAAAAACAAAATCTATTTAGTTTAGGTTTTAGTTTCTTAATTATTTAAAATGCCTTTGAATATCTTTTAGATGTCAAAGCAATAATATCGCTCGAAGCGGTCGTTTAACTAAGGAGATATAATTGTTATAATGTTGGAAAAGCGTAGGATACAGACTAAAGTTCTTTCTGTTGTTCCGTCTTTTGAAAGAATTAAGACCATTCCTGTAACAAAGTTTTTATTATAAAATTATAAAGATGATTTAAGATAAATATATTTAAAAGAATATAAGAAATATATTTAATACTAAAATTAGAAATTAACAAGCAACGCAAAAAAACTGCCTTCTGGCTAACAAGGTTTATTATCAAAATTCAATTAAATTATAACCTATCTTATAAGATCAAGAAATAAACCAATTATTTTAGTACTATTTATACAACAATAACAAATCAGAACACAAAAAAAATCTAATCTAAATAAATAAATGTCTTCAGTAACGTATTTTGCTTAAATATGACGAGCAAGGCAGACTTGTGAGAACGTTGGGAATTATATACACAGTATATATTCGTATAGCGAAGTGTGAACAATTTGATGAAGAAATGTCGCCTATTTATTACGGCTTTATTACGACATTACAAAAGAAATGATATAAAGTGTGTTCACAAAATGTTATTTTCGCTCTTCTTGCTTATTTACTTATGCAATTACCGGAATTAAAGTGACGTGAATCCAGCGTTTTATCTTTATTTATTTATTTACATTTTAGTATTTGTTTTTGTTGACTTTTATTTGATTTATTTCGTTTATATCTCTTTGTTATGTTTGCATTTTTCTCTTTTCTGTTAAATTTTTAATATCAGTTTATCTTTGATTGATAGTAAATTACTTTTCAATAGTTTAGAGACTACCGAGAATAAAATTGCGGGAAACAAACTATTTTATAAAAACTTTGTTAATTAATTAATCTACCATTTGTATTTCTTCAACTGAATCAAACAAAAAAAAATCGATTTAAAAATTCTACGAACGCTATAAAAGTTAATTTTTTATTAATAAAAAAATATACAGTCCGCCGTATAATACAGAGGCCGGTCGTGGCGCAGAGGTACAAAGTGTGACTGTAAAATCGACTGGTTGTGGGTTCGATCCTCTCGAGGGAGTGAAATATTTATTTACATTTATATTTCCATTCTTCGCTCTGGCGTCTAGGCAAAGCGCGACGTTGAGTTCCGCCACTCAGCACGCAACCCTCCAGAATTCGGCGGAAAGTAAAACCGAGTATCTTAACACTAGGTTCCCTCTACCTACCCTACTGTGGGCGGGATACAGCGTGCAACTGATTCTTTTTTTAAATATACAAATTCCTTTTTTTATATACGAGTATAAAAAAAAGGTTTCTTTTGAAGCGTACAAACTACTCTGCTACTTTCAATACTTTTAATTGGTCTACCAAATTTAAACCGTTTCATATGCAAATTAAAATCACAATATGTACATAGTGCGCACGGGAACACATTTCCAAGACGGCACAAAAGGCTTTCAGACTTTTAGCTACCGGGTGCTAGATGAGTTACCGCCATAGATTAGAGTACACAAAGAAAAGACTATCTGAAATGTCTTTAAACAAAAATAGGGAGAGAGTGCCACTTTTATCACATGAACTTTTAATATTTTACAATTTCTGTTTATAAGTATTTTACATTTTATATTCGATCGTTTTCTATCATATATTTATTCTGTTTCGAATATCGCTTTTTCATGTAGTATTATCCTGAATTGCAATAATAATACCGTATGGTATCATTTTTTTTTCCATAGCGGGATGTTAAATCCAAAATTTACATCGATATATGCACTTCAAATTAAATAAATAAATAAGTCGTCCAATAATTCTAAATATCGCTAGTTTTATAAAAAAATAACAATAGTTATATATAAGTTATACATCCAGAATTCAGCGAAAAATGGGGAACGGAGTGTCTTAACACTAACTCCCTCTGCCTACTCAGTGCGCGATACAGCGTGAAGCTGATCTTTACTTATAGTGAGTAGATCAGAGAAAAAAATGAAAACTCTCATTTAACTGGTACTGTTAACTGGTATTATTACAGAATAATCTTTGGCAAGGCTCGTTACGGACACGAGAGGCCCGCATGCAAGCTCGCATTAAGTTCTATAAGGCATTAATGCACTAGCGCGCAGGGGCATGACCACGCCTGCTCATGTGCAAAAGTTATAACGGCGAGTCCCTCCACCCTCCATAGCAGCATACAGAATATTTTTCCAGGCTGCGAAAACCTACGCTGACTCATGTTAATTAATTTTTATGTATAATAGCCGGACTTTATGAGAATACGTGGCACAACGGCTTTGTTTCAATGTCTTTGTAGTTTGTATATTGTTTTGCAAGCCAACGACCCCGGGCTATATTAAAAATCAAGAACAAACAGCCATTACTACGACTGAACAAATATTTAATTCTCCACAGATGATGGTAATAGAGATATTTTTTTGGAAACTGAAATATATCTTTGCTTTGTTTTGTATTTATTCAAATCAGCAAAAAGCAAGAAGAGAAAAACTTTCTTTACATTTTGAAAATTTTTGATAACCATTATTATCTACTGTGCATTTAAATGAAAATTATATAGCGATTAGCATTTGGTAATTGAGATTATTTTTTGCTCTGCCATGCTGGTTCCAAATTTCTTCTCATAAAACTTTTCATCGTAAAATTTAATGGTTTTTAAAACTTCTGTACTAAAACAATGTTTTTATTACGATACTAATATTGCTTCGTGTAATAAAATTTTAGTTTGTCGTGTAAGCATTTTATTGATTCCATATTTTATCTTAAAACGTTCAGATATTCGCATTGAAATAGGTTTTGTAATTCATAGATATCTAACATTTCCAATTTTTTTTTATCCTCGGACATTTACAAGAATAACTTACAACCCCATTGCTATGATATATGCCAAATATAACTTAATTAAAAAGTAATGGAATTGCCTTTACGCAATTCCATTACTATCTTTAGGTAGAATACTAAACGACAACTCTTATTTTGGAAACAAAACTTGATTTTATCATGAATATCTATGTATAAAACATTTAATATTGAAATTTTAGAGAGACGATTAATTTTGCAAAGCACTCATACCTACAATCTCATGTCATATTTAATAACGTCGTTATTAAATAAATAAAGTTAATTAATATTAGGCTTATTGCCTCGGTTAATATTCATCAAGACAATAAAGCTTAGAAGGGAGAACAACCCCTTCCTTTGAAATGAGGGTCAGATGCTATTGCACTAATTAATACTTAAGCAATAATGGAGCTTGAACGTTTTACAAATGTACTAAAATCTTAACAAATTATTTAAAAGAACAATTCGAAGTATTACAATAGACAGGTTTTTTAGCTTCACGCTGTATCCCGCACATAAAAGGGATATGAGGGTACCGGGAAACCTAGTGTAAAGATATTTAGAAAGAAGAATTCTGGCGGCGGAACTCAACGCCGTGCCTCGTTACCAGAACAAGAAATGTAAGTATTCAATATTTTCGAACGCTTGTGTCCCTGCACCACCAGTGGCCAATGGATAGAATAGACAGTTTTAATAGATAATGTCTAAAAAATATATATTTTAGATAAAACAAACTACAAAACGGTGTATATTATTATTAATTGGGACTGGGAATTGGAATATCAAAGATTATATATATTCATGCTTTTTATTCTTCCTTTTTTTCTTATTTATGTTTACTACCTTTCAAGTAACTTGCCATCTAACGGACAATACATCTATAACTTTATATAATCACTATAGCTATCGTAATTTTCTAATGTCAGATTAATACCTGATATTAGCTTATAAAAATTTAAATTATAAATATAAGTTTGTAATAACTTTTTTCTATGAAATACCTATAAATTTTTACACTTCGGATTTATCTTTTATATTTGTATAGTAAGTTTCCACTTCGTGCCAAATTTCATAACTGTACGGGAAGTAGTAATCTATAAGTGTTGATTACGCAGCCAAGTTCATATAAAATACAGCAACATTGATGTATGAATGCCCGTATATTTTCTTTGCGACTTAGAAACTTGATTTTTTCATATCGACCTGGAAACATTGCCGCAGGTTGGCCATTCCACAGTTCCGTGGCGCGTGGAAGGAAGTTCCTACGAAACCACACAATAGTGGACTGCCGCGTATTCAGATAGGGTGGCTGATATTATAGCTTGTAACATATTGTGTGGTTAGAAAATTCGGCGGCAAGTAACAGATCAAACAGTTCTTTACAACTTCCCATGATAAATGCGGTATATAAGGCACAGCGAGGAGACGTCTCTACGCAAATCCAAAGTGTCACGCCTTTCACAGATCATTGGGTCCACAATGATTCGAATGGCTCTTCATTGTATGCGTTCAAATGGTTCAAGCTGAAAGACTGGCGATACGATAAGTGGGGTTTTTTGAGTGCTTAACGCAACGCAGCGCGGTCGCAACGCTTCAGTAGGTTGAATTGAACCATGTTCATTTCACCAAATGAGGAGACATTTTGAAGGGATACCTCAAAATAAGTTTATTTCGGCACTGCTAAACGTATTTCCAAAAAAGACTTGCGGGGCCGGAGTAAACCGCGTTCACTGTGCATTGATATGTAGATGATCTACATATCAATTAATGCTAGAATTCTCTTATATGCCGTTGACATGCAAAAGAAACAGCGTAGGGGACTGCACAGACTTTTGGTGGACGCCAGTGTTCATGGCCATGAATTCTGATCAAAAACCATTGACAGCGGCCTTGATGCTGCGCGCCGTGAGAAATTTGGCGATCCACTTGCATAAATTTCCGGGAATCCCGTAAGATTGAAATTTTGTGAGGATGCCCCATACCACACTCGATCGAAGGCCTTCACCATTTCCAGACTAACTGTCAGGCCCCCTCTTTTGCTTTCAAACTATTCCTCAAACAGAGGAAGAAAAGAAATTAATTAATGTTAAATTGATGTAACTTCTAAAAAAATCGACATACTTTTTTTGATCAAGTTTTTTGCTATAAAAAATATTTTAGGTAATTTGTCGACTTTTTCAACATTTTTTGTGCTAATTAATACTTTATAAACACGTTTCTAGGAATAATTACGAATCGAATGAGCTGACGCATATATTTTTGGTTTGGTTTGGTTTCTTTTAATATGGCGTTCCGAGCGTGCCAGTTGAGCACAAAATCACTTCGCCAATGTCACGTTGAATGGAGAACACACGAAAGAGGTTGTACGGTAAAAAAAGTTAATATTACATAACAGAAAAATGCATGTTTAAAAGAGTTCCCAGAAAAATACTGCCTTCACCTATAACAAGACAAAAATATATATACAATATATAAATATAGAGGGTTAGTAATACCTATTATTTTACATCAATGTTACATTATAGTTTAATTTTGTTATTCTTAATATATTTACATAAAAATTTACAAAGTGGACTAAACACAAACATTAACAAACACTGAACATTAAGGGGGCGGGGAACTTTATGAGGAAGGATATCATATAAGGGACGGATCAATTTAGGACAAGAGAAAAGGATGTGAGAAGGGGAACCGTCGTCAAGGCCACATTCACACAGAGAATGGTCCCTGACCCTGATCTTAGCCAGATGAACAGGTGTACAAGCATGCCCTAAACGTAAGCGACAAATTGTTGTTATAATTCTCCGTTCAGTAAATTTTTGAGTATAAAACCAAGGTCGCCTTGGGATAGAATGTTGGATAGAAGCATAGTACTTACCTTTCAAAAGCCTTGATCTATCCCAGAGTTTTCTCCAGGAATCGTCCAGATGAGTAGACGCAAGGGACAACAAATCCTGGGCCGAATTTGAAAAATGATCTAAAGTGCCACACTGTATAGCTAATTTAGCGCAGGAGTCTGCATATTCGTTCCTACTAATTCCAGAATGGCCTGGAATCCAAGCTAAAGTAATATCTAAACCCTTTAGAAAACATGAGTACAATACTTCGCGAATCCTTAAAACAATTGAAGACCTGCATATATTTTTAGGCACCTTATGGCTATTTAACACGTTTTCAAAGTTGTTGACTGGACTCGACTAAAAATAAATAAATAAGTTGCTATATCCGATCATAAATATCAAATGAAACATTTTGCGCAGTGTGACAGTAACACTGACACTGACATTTGACAGAAACTTCTTGGTTCGTCTTTTGAGGTTATCCATAATCGCAAATTTTGGAAACAAAACAATTAATTAAAGAGTTACCTTCCGTTCTTTTTTATTTTTTGTTTTTATAAAGTAATTATTCATTTTACAATGCGTTTCATAGTAAAACAAACGGGAGCGGGAAGTGAGCGCATTGGTAGCTTAACTGGGTTCATAAAATCACCGGGCATTGTAATTGATACTCCTACAGCTGCTTTATTTACTCAGGTAATACACATTTGGAACATTTTTCTTTGCAACGTAGGTGCTTTCAATTTTCTATAAGGATATAATGATTACTATATATTATAGTCGTGAAAAGGAGAATGGGCTCTAATGACCCATAGTCCGGATGGCTGATATTTTGCTTGTTTATCAATATCCTAATGAAAACCCATATCCTAGGCAATCATCATTTAATATATTTTTTTTTTCAAAATTATTAATTTAATTATTAAAACAACAAGTATATAAAGAACAATATAAGAACTGTATAATTTTAGTGTAAATATTATACAGTTCTTATATTGTGAAAATAGTTGAACTACTCACTTCCTGTATTTTTATATACTTGTTGTTTTAATATATCTTAATATGTTAATATTTACAGAGTGGCAGTGTCGTCCATTTGACTGCAGATGTATTGTCATGGGTTTTCCCTTCTCCAAAACCATTGTGGATGTCATTGATGAACTGTTTACATTTAGAAAATGGTGTGAAAGTCCAGAATGAAGGAGTGGCCAAATTTGCAGGATTGCCTGAGCATATGACCTGTGTATCTCTAAATAACCTGTCTGAAGCTACTCCACCAGGACATTTTGAAGCTGATAAAGTTCCCCTTTGGACAAAGAATGGAAAGAAAATGTTAACTGCAAATAGGTATATACATTTTTTTTTTATATTTAGCAGGATAGGCAGAGGGATTGCCTATAGATATGGCATGCTCTCAACTTTTCACCAATTTTTTGAGACTCAACACTGCACTTTTTTTATTAGAGCAAGGAAATGAAAATAACTCTCATGAAAATTGAGCCCTCAGACCCTGCATTTAAAGTTGAACAATTTCCTGCTTTGCCACAATTTAATCTCATTTGTGAAATAATACTTATTTTGTAATATACAATTGTAATGATATGTGTCATATTTGTGACACAAAAAAATTTCAGATATATGGATGTTATGGAAATATTTAAACCAGACATAATTTTGGCCATTGCAGATGGCCAGACATCTCTAAGTGAGGGCTCAAAAAGACTGTCCAAGTCAGTGGATAGAACTACTAACATGCTTAAGATATGTGTTGAGAGGTACAAGGCAGCTAAGGAGTTACAGAATAGTGCTCTTGTAGGTATGTCATACATTTTGAATAAAACATTGAACCAGAAAAGAAATTATTTTGTCATCATAAAATATTATATATTTTGTAATCATAAATAACATTAATATTATTTATGATTATTAGATAGTTTTTTTTGTATAAATGTTATAAATACATTTTTATTAAGAAGATAGACTTGATTAATAAGTAGTAAAAAAAATTAAATCAGCTTCACGCTGTCTCCCGCACACAGCAGGGTAGGCCGAGGGAACCAAGTGTTAAGACACTCCGTTCCCCACTTTCTGCTGGATTCTGGAGGCATTGCGTGTTGAGTGGCAGAACTCAACGCCGCGCTTAACCTCGACACAAGAGCGAAGAAATGGAAATATAAATTTAAGTAAATATTTCATCTCCTCGAGTGGGGATTGAACCCACAACCAGTCGGTTTTGCAGTCACACCTCGTGCCGCTGCGCCACGACCGGCCTAATAAGTAGTAAAACTAAAATAATAAAACTTGTACATATGTAGCTTTGATATCAATGTCAATTGACTTGTACATTTGGTCACAGTATTAAATAATTATATAAATAATAGTTATAATTCAATCCACAAATTATATCCATTACCTCGCCTCTATGAAGAAAAAGTATGGTGTAGAGTTTCACCACACAACATGCAATCTCACAAAAATTGGGCAAGAGTAGAAAACAGAGTGTTTTAGCACTAGGTTTCCCTACCTACCCTGCTACATGTGGAATACAGTGTGAAGCTAATTAAATTCTAATGATTCATCATATTATTTTCAGGTGTAATTGTGGGTGTGGGAAATCCAAAGAAATTTGATATTTGTATTGAAAATATATTAAAATATAGTGATAGTTTAAGTGGTATTGCACTTGAAGGGATCACTGATGGCACAGAAGAATCTATGGATATTAACATTGAAAAACTAAGTGAAATCTTTAATAAAGTTAATGTAAGTTTTTATTTCCCTGAAATAATTGTAAACCTTATATTGAAATAAATACGTACCATATAAGGCCATTACGCATTAAAGCATGAAATAGTTATAGGTTCAATTCCCACTGTGGTAACTAAACTGGTCAGCACTTTCCACAATATCTTAGGTGGAAAATAAATCAAAAGTGTTAGGTTGTCTCTGTCACCTATAATAATTTAAATAAAAAAACTATATATATATATGTACTTTTATTTAATACGAGAAATAAATTTTACATTTTTAAATATAAATTATTATAAAAAATACATTTAAAAATATTAAAAAAAAAAACTCTTCCGAGGGTGGCACAAGGGTCCAAGCCATCTGTGGCTAGGGCTCCAGAGAGAGGAACCTCCACACAATATGCGCCGTCTCAAGTAAAACTGCCTTCTGAATCTGTTTCTTGATACAACAGCTAAGTGATAACCTCTTAAGATGTTGGTAGAGGTTTTTCGCTTTTAAACCGTTAACTAAAACCACTACTACTATAATCATACTCGCATTGACATCCCACATGGCGGTAATCTCATGGTCTAGGTCCAAATATTTGGATAATTTTTCTTTTTCGGCCTTCACAAGATTGTCATCATGTGGGATAGCAACGTCAACAATCACTGCGCTTCGCGCCATTGGGTCTGTCTGTGACATCGATAGTGCCATCTTTCATATTATGTCTCTGGAAATTGTTCATGTTTGTGTTCATAATTGCACATGAAACCTTCAGTTTCCCCAAAAAGATCCCTGAACTGTTATTATTATTAAAACATTATTGTTGAGGCCAGTCATGGCGCAGCGGCACAAAGTGTGACTGTAAAACCGACTGGTTGTGAGTTTAATCCCCACTCGAGGAGATTAAATATTTACTCAAATTTATATTTCCATTTCCTCGCTCTGGTGTCGAGGCAAGCGCGGCGTTGAGTTCTGCCACTCAACACGAAATGCCTCCAGAAATCGGCAAAAAGTGGGGAATGGAGTGTCTTAACACTAGATTCCCTCTGCCTACCCTGCTGTGTGCAGGATACAGCGTAAAGCTGATTTTATTAAAATATTAGAATATATTTTTTTCATCTTTATATTGTTTTATTATTTGTATATTGTTATGAATTTAATGACTTTATGTTGTCTTATTTTTCTATGTGAATCTCATTTTTCATTTAATTTGACATAATGATTAAATAAAAAAATATGCAAATTTTTCAGAATACAGTATCTAAAGATCTTTTGAAAATTATGGAAGGAAGTTGGAATCCAGCTATTATTTTGACTGCAATAGAACATGGCTGGGACTTCTTTGATGGATCATACCCAGTAAAGTTGACAAATGCTGGTATTGCATTGAAATTGAGCTTTGATGTTACTGAAGACAACAATGAATATTTATTAGATATGATTGATGAGAGGTATCAATATGCTTAAAGTTTTATATTTTATATAAAAATATTTTCTACTTATCAGAAGCTTACAGTTTTGTTCTAAAGAGAAAACATTTTAATGTGTATAGAGTTAAACTGAATAGTATAGTTGTAGGTTTCAAGCAAAAATCGATTTTAAAAAATATATTGACGTTTTTCTTCATGTAAATTTGAAATATCCACACACATCATATTCATAAAAAAAAATTCTAAATTACACAATTTTTTATTATCTACAATTATATTTATGATAAAGATTTTTCTTTTATTTTCAGATTTAAAGAAGATTTCTCACCCATACTGGAGGATTGTGAATGTTTAGCGTGCAAGAAACACACTAGGGCCTATATACGTCATTTGTTGAACACTCGGGAAATGTTGGCGTCTGTGTTGTTGAGCATGTAAGTTTTTACTTAACAATTTACATTTTTTTAGTAATAATTTGAGATCATATTCATATTAATATATTTTTAGAAATATATATAGAAAATGAAAATATAAAATTTAAAAAAAAACAAATCAGCTTCACGCTGTATACCGCACACAGCAGGGTAGGCAGATGGAACCTAGTGTAAGACACTCCATTCCCCACTTTCTGCCGAATTCTGGAGGCTGGATATTTAAATTATTTTCATTGCTCCGCCTTAATAAACGAATCGCGGCGCATAGCTTCACTACTCAAGACCAACAACCTTCATAATTGGGCGAAGAATGAGGAGCGGAATGTAAGGTTCAAAATAAAAATAGTCTGTCCTAACCTGAAGGCTTTGTGGTGGTTGTGGCTTCGAATCCAATACATACTACCATTTTGGGATTAAGGGGGTACTAACAAATATTTAAATATCCACGAAAAAGATTCAAATGAACAAGCAGACATGTCAGAACGACGCTGTAACGGCGCTAGCTTAATTTTGTGTAAAATTTCCTACTTGCAATTCCTATACATTTTTAGCTTTACGTTATATCCCGGATATAGCACGGTAGATAGAGGGAACCTAGAGTTAAGGCAGTCCGTTCCGCATTCCACCGAGTTTTCAAGACATCGCGTGTTGTATGGCAGAACTCAACGCCTCGCTTTATCTTGTTACGAGAGTGAGGAATTGAAAATGTTAAATAAATCATTCCCACGAGTAGAAATGGAATACATAACCGTTGCATTTACAGATGCTCGCTTGATCCCCTGCGCCACGACCGCCACATATCAATGATCTTGTAATATTATAGGATTTCTTATTATTTATTACAGCCACAACCTACACCACTTCGATCAAATGTTCTTCTACGCGCGTCAACACATCGCCGCCAACACGTTTACCGTTTACAAGCAACATATTGTGAAACAGTGTGAAATGCTTAAAACATTTTCACCAGATCGATATAAGGGCTCAAAGGAGACTGAGAAACCGACGAATCAAAAGAAAAAGGCTAAAGTGTCCGATTCAAATAGTGAAATAAATAGTGTTGATGTAAACGGCGCTAGTGCTCTAAGTAATTAGATTCTTATAATTGAAGAATAATTGAAGAAATGAATAGATGAGTGAGTGGAGTGTGATTTTGGCAGTTCTATGTAAAAATTAAGATTGCAAATATTTGCATTTACATAGCTATATTTTTTACCAAATATTTAATATAGACATTTTTTATTATGTCACATTCTAAGGGAAGATTCACAATATATTGCCGGTGGAAGTTAGCCCTTGGTCCAATATCATATTTTGTAGTGGGATTGAACCAGAACAATATTATGAATGCACTCATTATTTTTCATATAAGAATATTTTTAACAAACCAAGTTGAGACCGAAAACAAACCGTGACTATGATTATAGTGTGAATTCTCCCTAAGTATACAAAATAACACCTCGCATGAGAAATCACCTGACCAGGTATCCAGTAGTAACTATAGTTAAAAATTCGATGAAAATTACCCTAATACCAAGAAAGGTGTGATATGAACTGAGCAATTATAGAAAACTCGAGGCCACTCGGGTAGTTGGAGTCATTATTTTCTTTCGAAACTCTCCACCCTCCGTACTCTGTCCGCAATGGATATCTAGTGTAGTGAGTTACAAAGCCTATAATGTAATGTAAAATATAGATATACCACGTAGCCATCTTCTATAATAGATAATATCCAATATTTTTTTTTTATAAAAACTGCAGCTTTATGATATTATCTTAGATTATATCATCAATCTTCAATTTAATTTACTTTAATGTTCAAATTTGAATTATGTGACATTCAACTTTCATCCATACCATACATGTCTTCAATTTTATAAGTACAAATATTATTGTCTGTGTTTTCTAAAAGTGATTTTGTATCTATTTTTAAGATCATTTTAAAATTAAATTAAGGAAGAATTACTGTAAATAACTTAAAACTACTTACAAGTTTTAATTTATTGAGACGAGTTGTAGCGGGTACAAGTCCGTAATTGTCAACGCGACGTGGGTTCGATCCCCACTTTAGCTTGAATTTCTCTACTCAACACACAGTGCCTCAAGAATTCGGCGGAAGTTGGGATACGGATTTTTTTATGGGAACAGTGTCTTAACACTAGGTTTTCAGGTTCCCTCTGCCTACCCTACTACGCGGCCGAAGTACAGCGTGAAGGTAAAAAATAATAATTGAGTCTTTCCCATAAACTCAGGAAAACGTACATGTATTGAAAACATACTATATGAATATTTTAGTTGTGCTGTCATACAAATATAAAACCAGCTTCACACTGTATCGCGCATACAGCAGGGTAGGCAGACGGACCTAGTGTTAAGACACTCCGTTCGCCACCAGAGCCAAGAAATGGAAATATAAATTTAAGTAAATATTTCATCTCCTCGAGTGGGGATCAAACCCACAACCAATCAGTTTTATAGTCACACTTTGTGTCACTGCGCCACGACTGGCCTCAAAAAAAAAATTGTATGATTATAATGAACCTTCGATATGGAGGACATGTAACGATTATGTCATTGGCAATATTATAATTTGTTAAAAATTATGATAATAACGTATATTTCTTCAGTCAGCATGTCATCAAAACCGTTGGAACTAAAAAGCAAGAAATGATAAAATAATAATAAGTTCCTTGTTTACTAAAGTTAGTTGCCTCAGACCCGAGAAGAACCGACGCAAGAAACTTGAGACGGGACTTTTAAAATCAATAATTTATATTATATTAATTAGAGACGATATCTGTGAAAATAGCCTGAAGCGAGCATTTCTTTCGTACTTCCGTCCTGCTTTGTTCAAAATGTTATGTTTTTAAACTTTTTTGTTGCCTTTTTATGTACATAACATAAAATAAATATATATGTTAATTCAAGCCAAAAATAACAAGTGTTTCCATTTAAAAGGTGTTTAACGATTTATGTAGGTGCTGTGACACTTAGCCAAATATGTTTTTTATTTTTAATTTAGGCCAGTTTTTTTTATTTCTATAGCAGTTGTAAACCAATGTTCAAAGGTTTTTTAGTGTTTATGGTTTCTGTGAATGAAGGTGGTTTTGAAGGTTGTTGTTGATTTTATATATTTTTCAAATTCCTACCGTTTTGTACCAAAAACTTTCTCAATACAATAAGCCATTAAAAAAAAAAAAAAAATATATATTAATTATGTATTTAAAATTTCTTATAAAATTCTTTATAACTTCTATATGTTCCTAGAAATATTAGGTAAAATTGTGTTCTACATTCCGCGTGATTAAAGTATAAGTTTAATGCTATTACTAAGGATTTATTGCGACAATCTATATCTATAGTCATGTATCTTTTTTCTTAATAAAATCCATTATTATTGACAATATTGATTTATTTTACCACTTTTATACAGTTATTACTTTAAGTAAGTTTAAAAAATTAACACAAAGGAAAATGTATTCGCAGTATTTTCAATTTGTGTACTTAATTAAGTATACTTTCGGTGTAAAACTATAATAAATATTTAATATTATAATTTCGTTTTATATTTGCAAATTTCCTCTCGTATTTCTTTAAAAAAATAATTTACAAGTTCGGTTACGGCCTCTCTTTTTTATGGAAAAGACAAGGTCAACGAGCGTTCGGGTCAACTGATGGTAAATGATTAACGCCGCCCACGACCCCGTGCAACACCAGAGGAGCTGCAAAAGACTAAGGTTAAAGGTGAGTTGGGCGCCGGAGTCCGGCATTACCTGATGCAAAACGCAGTGGCATAAAGCCACTACTTCACGCCGGTTTTAAATGCCGGGGGTGGTAATGATCCGGCCGAGTCTGCCCATACGTGTTGTCATTGCTGGCGATGTGACTCTACCACACGTCTAAAATTCGACGAGCCTAATACTTAACGAATTTTAAATACCTAAGGTAAAAAGGAGCGCTCTAGCGCAGTGATTCTGGATTCACTTCTCACTCGATCGATTCAATGAATTATTTTAAATGAAATTATAGAGTCAAGTCGGGAACAATAACTCGGATTTTTTCACGCTTTAAAATTATGAAGTAATAGGCAAAAATAACGGGCTAACACACAACAAACTTTAATTACTAATCTTTCTCCCTAGATTATTATTTTTACATTGAAACTGTGTAGGTACTGGTCTACAGTGGCTCGACTCTGTAGTGCAAAGTTACTCTATCATTGGCCGAATTCTGTAGTCATTGAGGTGAGGAGATAAAATTATTAAAAGTTTCATTCCCTCGAGCGGCAATCGAACCCACAACCTATCACCACCACTTCATTTCATGCCATTTGGATATCTCTAAACAGGTATGCTACATCGAACAATGTGATTACCCTTTGTGTTTATCCTATCATATTTTAAATTGCACCAGAGAAACCATAAAATATGTAGTGCCTATATAACTATATATAAAATATTGTCACACATTCTAGTAACCCTGCTATATACAGGATACAGTGTGAAGCGGCAATAAAGTATCTACAACTGTTGATTACAGTCACACACACACCTCGAAATTGTGCCATATGGCAATTTTGTTTTTTGCCCCGTGTGTGATCCCGGCCTAGAATAGGATCATCTTGGTACTGATGGTGTCGTAAGAGGCGACTAAAGTACGTGTGGTAGAGTTACGTCGCCAGCAATGGCAACACGTATGGGCAGACTCGACCGGGTCATTACCACTCCCGGCATTTCAAAATTGGCGTGAAGTAGTGGCTTTATGCCACTGTGTTTCGCATCAGGTAATGCCGGGCTCCGGCGCCCAACCAACCCTACAGACAGGCAACGCACCTGTAGCTCCTCTGGTGTTGCACGGGGTCGTGGGCGGCGGTAATCGCTTACCATCAGGTGACCGGCACGCTTGTTTGCCTTGTCTTTTCCGTAAAAATAAATAAATTAATTAATTAAAAAAAAATGTTTTCATTTAACGATAAATGCGTAAATGCGTAAAAAATATATTAAAACACGAAATACTTGATGAGGCCAGTCGTGGCGCAGGGGCACAAAGTATGACTGTTATTGTTGTGGGTTCGATCCCCACTAGAGGATATGAAATATTTATTTAAATTTATATTTTTCGCCCTGGTGCCGAGGCAAAGCGCGGCGTTGAACTCCGCCACTCAACGTGTGAAAGTGGGCAACGAAGTGCCTTAACACTAGGTTCCCTCTGCCTTTCCTATTGTGTGCGGAATACCCCAATTGTAATAACAAGTGAAGCTAATAATGAAAAAAACGAAATACTTATATACGTAAGAATACATTTGTTGTAATTTTTTAATAGTAAACTTTATATTGCTTAGTAAATAGTTAATTAATATGCGCATAGTGTAATTAAATAGTACGAAACTAATTCGCTTTGTAAACATAAATCACGTTACTACCGCGTGGACATATATAACTATATTTTTTTGTGTTTTTAAAGTGTTTTTTTAATGGGGTTAATTTTAAATTAACTTTTAAACAACTTACTATTCGTTTTATAGTTTTATTTAAAATTTTACAACCAACATTGAAAAGAGGATAGATCTAGAACTAAATTCTTTTGACTTTTTACCTGGCTGCGGAGTTAAATTTTCTAATATCTCGAAGGGATTTATATAGTTAAGATATCGTTAAATTCGACTAAGAAACCCAAGAGTGGAATCGGTGAAGTTAACAAAAGGAGACATGGCGGCTGTACGATGCCATTCTACAGAGAAAAAATATATATTTTCGTTTACTACAATATGGGTATCAAATTGAAGGGCTCAACACAAGGCTTTTAAAAAAGTATATCATTATTTTCATTAACATAATAATACTAATAAAAGTATAAAAGAACGAGAAAAATTAAAAATATGAATATGCGCAAATAGTAGCAGTGATAGCACTGATAGCCTCCTCTTATGGACTGTGAAGCGGGTTCAAATGCTAACGACATTAACTCAATTAATCCCTACTAAATCAAATCATTCAAAAATAATATTGTTAATCCTAATGGCCTTTTTGTCCTTTTAGTTTTATGCAGTCGGAGTATTTGTTTTTTGTAATAATTTTTTTTATTTTAATAAGCTAACGTGTAAATTTGAAATTTGAAGCAGATTAAAATTTCTAAAAACTAATTATAAATCAATAACACAATATCAATTTTTTTATACCCTTATACTTACAACATTAGCATTTTTTTTAATTACAAAAACTGTTAATATAATAGATAATACTTATTTTTATAGCAAAATTATATTTTTTTTATATATATATTTATATATTTATTGGGGTAAACAAACAGTGCACATACATGTAAATAAAAGAGCAGCATAACAAAATATATAAATGTAACACCTACACCGTTTACCACAGATTATTATAAATGTAACATAATATATACGTAGGTACGCCAAACACAACATTATTCAAGCAGTGAATGTATTGTTTTTTTTGAAACTGCTAGGACGCGTTGCCGCAATATCAATAGAATTAAAGTGATTATTGTAAGAGTTAACCATTCTGTATAGTGGTCGACGTTTACCGGCATTTGTTCGACAACGATTGGTTGCAAATAATCGACAAGGATTGCGGCAATGTGTTCTAGTTGGTATACAGTAACAAATTTGATTAATCAGACTAGGGCAATCATACTTATTGTGGCATAAACTATATAAAAATAATGCTTCAAGCTGCTTACGTCTTGCTTCTAATGTAATGAGCTTATAATCGTTAAGCAATTGCACATACGATATTTGATTGCCATAGCATCTGTACTGCATGGCACGTAAAAATTTAATCTGAATACTTTCAAGACATACTATGTACTTATTATATAAAGGGTTCCATACAGGCACAGCGTACTCAACCTGGGAGCGAGTTAAAGCCTTATAAAGAGTGAGATATGAAGAAGGGCGCCTAAAATTTTTGGTAGATCGCATAACGAAGCCATACATCTTAAAGGCTTTATTTTTTATACTTTCAATTTGTAAGTCAAGATGAAGCTTGGTATCCAGTAGGACCCCAAGATCTTTGATGGAGTTTACAGTTTCAAGCTGCACATCATATAACCTATACGAAAATTGGCTAAAGTTTTTCTTTTTTGTGAAGATGATATGCTTACATTTATTTAAATTTAAATTAAGTTTATTGTCTTTGCAATATGTTGAAAAGTTATCAAGATCTTCTTGAAACTTGAAGTGGTCATTGAGATTATCTATAGTATGATAAATTTTTAGGTCATCCGCGTAGAGTAGAATGTTACAGAATTTAAAACATTCCTTAATATCATTAATAAACATTAAAACAATAAGGGGCCCAATATGGATCCTTGTGGGACGCCAGAGGTTATGGGTACAAAATCTGACTCGTAACCACTAACGGCAACTTTTTGACTGCGATTAGTAATATATGACTTAAACCAACGCCATAAATTACCACGGATCCCATTAAAGGCAAGTTTCTCCAACAGAATTTTGTGATCCACTGTGTCAAAAGCTTTTCGAAAGTCTGTGTAAACACTATCCACTTGCTTATTATTATCAATACTTTCAAATAAATGATTTGTGTAAGTTACTAGGTTAGTGTTTGTCGAGCGAAGTTGAACAAAGCCATGTTGTTCAGGAATTATGACCCTATATAGCGAAGGATATAAGGCTTTGTGGACTAGTCTCTCAAAAACTTTAGAAAGAGCTGGTAATATCGATATTGGGCGATAATTTTCTACATTAGACTTATCACCATTCTTAAAAACTGGTGTTATTCGTGCAGATTTCCATACTATAGGAAAAACGTCTTCTTTAAGACATAAATTAAATAAGTAATATAAGGGTTCACATAAAGGTGAGGCATATGATTTTAGGAGGATTGGTGGTATGTTATCTAAACCCTGACTTTTAGATGTATCTAGCGTACGTAGCTCATTTAAGATTTCACATTCCGATAAAATGAGACTTGTTAAATTGAGATCTGAAGTTATATTCATATCAGGAATACTATCTATGTTGTAATCGGGTGGATCACAATTAGGTTCAAAAACTGACTTGAAATATTGAGAGAATAAGTCACTAATATTATTAGGATTATTTGCACTCATATTGTTGTATGTAATTGATTTAGGAATGCTTAAACTGCTTGTCAAATTATGAATATACTTCCAGAAATATTCGCAATGTTCTTTTTCAAATTACAATACAATATTAACTTTTTTTTTTAATCTTTTTCCTATTTTAAAAGTTTCATTAAGAAAATAAATATATTTTAATTACTACATTCCACGTGATTAAATTATAAAAAAAAATAGTATGCAGAATTTAATAAATTAATTAATACAAAACTTATAGAAATTATAAATCGAGATTATAAGCAACCTTCTTCCTTACCCAATGTGCATTTTTTTCAATATCCAATACATTTTCTTACGCCTTTTCGTTTTCAGAGTGGCAAAAAGAATCGAGTGCTTAGGCACTCCCTACTTAATAATAACTTAACACTAACCTAAACCTTAACCTCTGTCTACCAGAGCGGGAATAAGAAAATTATTTAAATATAAATATTCCCCGGAGTGGAAATTTAATCTATAACCGTCGTCTTCCCAATGACGACTGGGACGCTGTCCCACAGCGCTGCAACTGAACTAAATGTAATTTGCTTATTACTGTTGCCAACAAAGAAGAAAACTAATATTTCTTAAAGGAATACAAAATTTATTTTTATTTTCTGATTTCTATTTTGATTTTTAGGCCGTCTTGGTGCAGGGGCACAATAATGTGACTGTTACGCGACGGTTAGGGGTTTGATCCCCATTCGGGGGAATGAATTATTATTTATTAATATTTTATCCGCTCTGGCCTTCGATCAATTATACGCTAGATTTTAGTCCAAAAAACGAATAGTTTTTTCCGTCATTGCCAAAGCGAGGAAGTAAAAATATTAAATCTTTGAGTTCCTCCCAGTGGAAAACGAACCCACAACCGTCGCATTTACAGTCGCACGCTTGTACGCCAAGATAGCCTCCTCGCATCGGGACTTGGCGACCGTACGTGTAAAATAGTAGTTGTTTTTTTTCTAAAGAATAAACGTTGTTTTTATCTTGTTGACAATTTTACCAAATTTATTAAAAATAAAAGACTTCTGTGCGTGACATACAGCGTGAAGCTGATATTTTGATAAAGGTATTCAGGACAAGATGAAAATAATCAAATATAACACATTTTACATAATATTTTATTGATGATATTTACACAATAATTTTTAAGTGACGACACTTATTGAGCTAGGCGTATCATATGAAATGTGCATCAAGTAATGTAATCGTATTACAAACTAATATATTGAAGGAGTTGGCAGGATTTTGCTTGAAATTCATATTCCAAAATGGCCCAATTCGAGATATAGAACACAACCTTTACATAAAATATATAAAGTAATATATTGAAACTGCAGTATTGTGTAACAATATAAATATAAATAAACTATTTTTATTTAATTCACAATGTGATATTTAAAATGATTACATTTTATTATAATATAATATGTTTGGCATTCACTATATAATTGGCACAAAACGTGACAGTTAGCCTAAGACCAGCTAATGCAACATACATTAGATTTACATAAAACATTTAATAATTCCAATAAATTAATATTTTCTATCACCTAGATAAAACGAATAAAAATCATTTTATACCATTATTCGCTCCTTTTGTAGTAAAATTTCAATATAAGTACATCTGATTAAGATATTGATTTTTGATTAAATGAAGTGTAAATATTTCAAAAGCATTTAAATATTTTACTAAAAAGCCGAATATAAGTTACAAGTCTACATCGGGTGTATTGTTATAACCAATAAGCTTTGTTAAATAAACAATACAAACAAACACGCAGATTGTTGTTAAAATTTGTGCTTTAAATAATAAATAAAAGTTTAAAACAACTTTCATAAGAAAAGTTGTATTACACAACAGAAATAAAAAATACGAAAGTAATTTGTAAAATAACAAGGCCACAAAAACGTGTGAGATATATACATATAAAATCATATAAATGACTGATATGTCACTTAAAAGAATACCATTGGTTATAGCAAAAGCATATTTTTTTTACATAAAAAAAAAACCAAATTCCAAATTCAAAATGGCTGACAGAACGATTTTGAGATCCACACATCATGTGAGCATAGAACTTTGTTCGATGCACTTTTAACACTGCACTAATATAATATAATAATAAAAGTTTTGTCCCCATTCACTGGTATATGAATACACTTAGAGTATCACAATATGTCCTTCTTTTTCTTTTCACATTTAATGACATACTAATATATTTACTTCCGGCTCTCGCACTATACAAAGTCATTTGTGCTTGGGGAATTGAGGGGTTCTTGGGCCTGGAATTAAAAGAGTATTTGTTAAAATTTGTTTAAATAAAATAATTATAATATAATACATAGTAGTCTTTAGGCAGAGGGAACCTAATCTTTAAACACTCCATTCTCCAGTTTCCGCTGAATTTTCGAGATATTACATGTTGAGCGGTGCAACTCAACGCCGCGGTAGTGTTACCATAGCGAGGAAATAAAAAAGTTACATAACGCATTGGAACAGAGTCTAAATGTAAATTCTATTGTCCTGTCAATTTAAAATATTTTAATTTTTACTCGCAATATATCGAATTCAGGCGGAGAGCGGAGAACAATGTGACACTACTGGTTTTCTTTATGAACACAAATAGTATGCAACATATAACAAGCTGGACGTACTATACTTAATTATATTAATAAAATGTGAAGAATTTAGTATTATAGAATTTTTATTATAAATATTCATTAAATAAACATTTATAATTAAGTTAAGTTATAAAAAGTCGATCATATGTAATATATAAGGAAAAGTCATGATCAAATTAAAGGAAATTTGAGATTTAAATTTAATTTATAAAACCATGGACACAAATTATTAATTTATCTTATTATTTCGTTATATTTTGTTTGTATAAAATACTATTCTATATCACATACATAAAACTTACCAAAATTAGAAGCCCTCGAATGAAAAGGCATGGAAAAACAATTAACTCAGCAGTAAATAATTACGTATTGCCTACAAATGCATAGAAACTAAATACAAATATTCTATAGACTATTTACAATATTAACTATAAAATACCAGATTTGGCAACTATTCATTAATACTGATGCGGTAAAAACGTTGGCACTTTACGCCACGATCTTATTTACTAAAGAAAATATCCTCTATAAATCCCTTAAGAGTACATCCTAGTAATATACTAAATACATCAAATTTAAAATGTCTTAGGCAGACCTTAGTTCAATATTCTAGAATATTCTTTTACTATTTACATCTTGGCCGTAGATAGGGGTTGTATAGTTATGTAAAAAGTAGTAGTGATATATTGAAAATAATTATTTTATGAAGGGTATAATAAAACTGAACGTTTAACTTATTGCCACAGAGTATATATGTAGAGTTGGTATAATCAGATTAAAAGCTACAGATAATTAATTGCATCATTTGCTTAATTTTTAAATATAATATATTTAATTAAATTAAAAACCATATTCATCTTATAATGACTCATATTTATTTCACATATCCATATTTAAAAAGGAGAAGACAGATATTTAAAAAAAAAAAAAAACAACTCTACATATATCCATGTATATTTTCATTTGTTTAATCGACTATTTCGTAGTTTATCTCAAACTGTTTTGTATATTAAGTGTACACTCCATAGCGGTTAGTGCTCTCACCTCCTCTCCGACGGTACTGGGGTACAATTTGCTGCCCGGTGCGTAGCCATTTTGTTCTAATGCGAATTGATTTTCTGTTGTTTTGCGGTACACGGGGTTGTCAAAGTTCATAGAAGTGACGTTACGGTGCACGTAATGCCGGTACATTACAACAGCGATCTGAAATTAATTAAAAAATATGATTAAAACATATATGTGTTTAGGTTTATTTTTGTTTTAGATTTCAAGTTTTTATATACAAATATTAACATATTTTTACATTGGACAGACGTCACTGAAATGTAATCAGAATAACAAATTCACAAAATTATTACTTAATTATATTCAAAAATGTGTTTATCATTGTAGTTTTCATAATAAATTGTAATGGTGATTCGTTCTTTTTTATTACGTACAAAATTATTAGAACATTTCTAAAATCAAATTAAATCACAAGAACATTCCTAATAAATAAATATTACAATTTCATCTACAATAAATAAAAAAAGAACGTCCGAACTACAATAAAGGTTAATTACTAAACTTATGGTCATAATTATTTATGCGGTCAGTCGTGGCGCAGCGGCACAAAATGTGACTGTAAAACCGACTGGTTGTGGGTTCGATCCCCACTCGAATAGATGAAATATTTACTTAAATTTATATTTCCATTTCTTTGCTCTTAGGTTAAGCGTGGCGTTGAGTTCTGCCACTCAACACGCAATGCGTCCAGGATTCGGTAGAAAGTGGGGAACGGAGTGTCTTATAACACTAGGTTCCCTCTGCCTACCCTGTTGTGTGCGGGATACAGCGTGAAGCTGATTAATTTTATTTAATTTTACTAAACTTATGGTCCTAATATAATTATTTTCGGTTAATATAACTTCTTACACTTCTTAGTGACCAATTGACGTATGGACTCAATACGCTGTCACCTTATCAACTGTGTCACGAGTAAATTGCCGTCAATTAATTAACTTTAGTGAATGAAGTTTCCGAACATCTATTGCTGTTATCTTTTTGATGGATGAGAATGGATAAATGGCAAACAAACGTCAATTTGAGTCTATCGTAGTAGTATCGTATCGTAAGAAGGTGTCAGGTTGTATCTATATGCGCGTTGGCTGTGGGTTCAATTCCTATTTGGATAGTATTAAATATGTTTAAGTTTCCCTATAGGTGGAACCATATTAAACGACGCCAACTGAACATGGACGGAAAATAACGTAAAGTTATCGCTTATTAACTATTATATAAATTTTTAATAAATATATTTTGCAAGCGTACATACATACAATACAAAATTTAAAACCTATTACAAATTATTATGGATTTTAACGTGTTTCGATGACTTACTTTAACCACTTTCCACCTTTTTTGAGACGTTGTGTTTTAGATGGCAGAACCTTGAATATTTTATATTAGAACAATTAACTTTAAGTTATATTTACGCTAGTGATATTTGAAATCTTTCACTATAATTTAATTTAACAAAGTTATACAAATACAAAATCTGTTTAAATAACTCTATTTTCATAAATTGAAATAATATTTAATTTGTAAATAAAAAATAAATTAGCAGTCTTAAAGCAATGTAATGTTAAATAGAGGTAATACTATGTAAACGATAATAAATAAACTTATAAACGGGTAAGTACCAACTAGAAAACACATACAATCGTTAACATTATAAAAAAATGTATTTAATGTTTTTTTTTAAATATTATGTGTATTTAACTTCAAATCAAATTAATTATATAAAATTTAAGTATTTTTTTTAGCTTTACGTTGTATTCCTTACATATGCTATATTGTTCGGTTGGATAGGCATAGAGAACCTGGGGTTAAGACAATCCGTTCCCGAACAAGGAAATGAAAATATTAAATATTTCGTTCATCTGAAAATGGAAATCGAACCACAGATATCGTTCGTTCAGGGCTTGCCCTGCGCCACGACGACCTCAAGTCATTAAGTTTTATTTACAAAAATAAGTATAAGTTTTATAAAAAAAAATACTAATCATAATACAAATATGAAATATTAATCAATATCAATCTTTATAAAAAAATATATTAAACATAAAAAAATATAGTGAAGAAAAACCCAGTAGTAGGTACCTACTAGATTTTTCGTAATTACATTTGTGATTAAAGTTTTTTTACTTATTGCAGTAACCACAGTAACTAAATTGCAAAGGAAGTATTTTGTATACAAAAATTAAAAAAAATACGACGGCAACTGAATATGTGATGGTAGCGTTGGTTGTGGTTTTAAATTCCGGTTGGGGGAATGTCGCTATTTATACGAGTACGTATAATAGATGTTCCCTCGGGGTGGTTAGACTCAGTAAGATTTTGGGATTCAACAAAAAAGTTAGAAAAAATAATTGAAAACATAGAAGGTATTAGTTATTCAGGAAGATATTAGACATTCGTGGCGCCGAATGAAATAGCGTGTGATCATAAACACGATGGTTGTGAGTTCGATCCCCACTCGGAAAAATGTTTATATTCAAATTGTTTTTATTTCTCATCTGGTAGTCACAGCGCGGTGTCGAGTTCCGCCATTCAACGTGTAATGTCTCAAAACATCTCCCTACAATACTGTAGATATGCATGAAAAAGCGTGGAGGTAAAGAATAATAGGAATATACGAAATGACAAAATAAATATTTTATGGAAGTGATAAGTATTTTATGGATACGACATCACAAAAAAATATTTACCCTTCAGTAATTTCTCGAAAAAACCAGAAAAAAAACCTATTAAAAAGCACTCGCAAGACAGCAATCTATATATAAAATTAATAATATCCAAGAATAATAACATCGTGCAAAAATAACTATTATAGCACACATTCCTTCCATTATAAATTAAAAAAAAAACCTAGACACAAATAACGCAACGACCTCCTTTAATAGCATACAAGAAAGTAACTGCCAGTTAACTATACTATAGTAATGTTTTAAAACGAGTTAGCAAGGACGTTGTAGAGAATGCCACCTCCAAGATACGCGATGCGAATATTTTTTTAGAACCTCTGAGGTCATTAACGTCGTGAATCAGCTGGTTAATATGTAAAAATAAAATAAATCAGCTTCACGCTGTAACCCGCACACAGCAGGTAAGGCAGAGGGAACCTAGTGTTCAGATTTTCCTTTTCCCAATTTCCGGCGAATTCTGGAGGCGTGGCGGATCTCAACGCCGCACTTTACCTCGACAGTAGTAGGGATTGGTGCGTTCTGGCTCATTAAATTGATCGCCTTATCAATCAAAATTTTCCGCGGATTTTCTCGCGGGTCGCGGTTTTGATTAATTAATTGGCCGCGGATTAAGTTGATTACCCCAGATCCGCGGCTTTTTTCGCGGTTAGTACCCGCCATTATTTCGAGTCTTTTCATAGAGTAGTAGGGATTGGTGCGTTCTGGCTCATTAAATTGATCGCCTGATCAATCAAAATTTTCCGCGGATTTTCTCGCGGGTCGCGGTTTAGATTAATTAATTGACCGCGGATTAAATTGATTACCCCAGATCCGCGGCTTTTTTCGCGGTTAGTAGCCGCCATAATTTCGAGTCTTTTCATAGAGTAGTAGGGATTGGTGCGTTCTGGCTCATTAAATTGATCGCCTGATCAATCAAAATTTTCCGCGGATTTTCTCGCGGGTCGCGGTTTAGATTAATTAATTGACCGCGGATTAAATTGATTACCCCAGATCCGCGGCTTTTTTCGCGGTTAGTAGCCGCCATAATTTCGAGTCTTTTCATAGAGTAGTAGGGATTGGTGCGTTCTGGCTCATTAAATTGATCGCCTTATCAATCAAAATTTTCCGCGGATTTTCTCGCGGGTCGCGGTTTTGATTAATTAATTGCCCGCGGATTAAGTTGATTACCCCAGATCCGCGGCTTTTTTCGCGGTTAGTACCCGCCATTATTTTTTGGGTGCGTTCTGGCTCATCAAAAATTTCGCCTCGATCGCCTTATCAAACATTTTTAAAAATAGCTTTAACATAAGAATACCTAACCTAACCTAACCTACTCATCATAGAACCGTTTCATATTTGTGTTGGTGGCGCACCATTTTGATGAATTAATTAATTAACCGCGGATTTCGTTTTACTTTTTTTAGCATAACAATACTAACCTAACCTACTTCGCAGTAAAATTGTTTTCGTATAATACCTACTCATCATAGAGCCGTTTCATATTTGTATCGGTTGGTTATCACCTACTTATTTTGTTGTAATCATATCTGACTCAGGGTTAAATATTTAATACAATCAACGCTGATTTGAAAGGCTACGTAAGCTAATGTACAAAACTTGTTGATACATGGAAGCATTGGAAGCTGTTCTGATATGAAATAATTGTTGTTCGTGATACGTGAAAGTGCTCTTCCGATACGAAACAATGGCGGTGAGTATTATTTTTAAGTCATTTACTAATTTATTTATGTTGTTGCCCAGTAAATATATTGTGTACTTTTTCATTATTGCAGCTGTCAAGTAACAACTCGTTTGATTGTACATTTAAAAACTATTACTATTCTAATCTAAGCGGAGATGAGGTTGAAGAGGTCGCCCCTATGAAAATACAGAAACCCAAACAAAAGAGAGCCTGCAATGATATTAGTGGTTTCTTTGAGAAGCCAAAGAAGCAAAAGAAAATAATATTATCATCATGTGTTGCTCAATCGAATCCTGAGGGAACATCGTATATTTCTACAAACTCGGACGATGGTTCGCAGGCAAGCCATTTCATAAAAATCGAACTATATGACACAAAGAAACTAAACGGATTGCCTGCCACCGAGTACTGGAAGAATGCAGAAGTACGCCTTAAATACTATGTGCAATCTGAGCGTAATGAACTTTATGAAAGCTTGCGTGATATTATATACAACATTACCAAAGAAATCGCAGGAAGTAGCCAGTGTAAAAAGTCTTACTTTGCAGCTACGAAGCGATAATCTTATTACCATCAATCTATCATCCATCATGTTATGAGCCATCGTTATAAAATATTATCCTAATAAATTAAATATGTCATGAATTCGTTTGTTTTATTTTGTATTTAATAGTTTATTCACTATTACTCAAATCAAACACATTTGTACAATAAAAAAATATTTTATTTAGAAAATAGTTTTAAACATTTCATCCACAATTAAATCATTGTACAAAGTATTATTAGAAAAAACTTTCTTCACTCATATTTTTTTAAGCTTGCCGCTTTTATCCAACTATTAAATTTATCTGGATATCCTCTCCACTTTACTAACAACTCTTTTCTATGACCCGAATACCGTGAACGTATTATTTTATCAATTTTATATTCTAGGGTGGGGGTATATTCTACTTTCTGTAACTCTCTTTCATAGAAAGTCCCAACGATTGGTTCATTTTGCAAGTCTTTAATGCTATATACAACGAAAGGGGATCTGTAAATTATCGATGAAAATACAAAAATTTCATCACTCCAGTTGGTTTCGTAACCTTTTTGAAATATATGTTTATACTTGGTTATTCTTACATAATCTCCAATGCGAAATCTTGCTCTTATTTCAGTTGTATACTTCGAATTGGTTTGTTTATCATACAAATTGCACCAAACAGTCATAATATTGCTAGAGTTTACATCACATGGACACATTTTTATGCTTCTATGATAGCTGTGATTATAGGAATATAATAAATCTTGTAATATATCAATAAATTTATACGTGTTGTTATGGGTGAAGTAACGCCACATTTTCATTTTTAAAGTCCTTTGAAACCTTTCCACTATACTTGCTTTTATATCAGGATTATTAGTAGTATAATAATTAATGTCTCTACTTTTGAAATACGTTCTAACATCTTTGGAAACAAATTCAGTTCCTTTGTCTGATTGTATATCTCTAGGAGTACTGTTAGCTTCACTAAAAATACTTTCAAAACATGTTTTCACAGTTTGAGAATCTTTCTTTTTCATGGCTCTCGCAAACGCATATTTACTAAATACATCTATCGTTGGCAATGATGATATTTTCAAACTTTCGAACGAAGTCATTATTTCGTATGGATATACACCCTTCCTAATTAATCTTTTAAAGTCTTCATCTCGCGGGTAATTTTTTTTGAGCTCAACAAATTGATGTGTTTTTATATTATGTGCTAATCTATCAAGACTGCTTGACATAAATTTAAATGAGTCTAAAAATCTTAACGAGATATTATTATTCTTAATTTTTAAATATTTTGAAAAAGAAATATATTTTTCTTTATTTTGAGGGATTCCTAACCTATAAATAAGGTCTGTGCGGACTTGCAAAATTTTGTCGGAAACGAAAGTTTCCTAAACCACTAAAACTCAAGTTATTTCATTGATATTTGGCATACGTGTCTTAAATTGTTTCTTGATTAGTTTGTAATCATCATTTTATACATAATTTATATATTTTCTAAAAAAAATCACTTGTAAAAATTTCATACTAAAATTTCATATAACAATTATTTCTAAGTATTTTTTAATTAAGTTCTAGCGGATAGATTTTGTTTATTTTTGTTTTGTTCCGTAGGGTCGTGCTCATTTGCGCGAATCCGTTGCGTATATTTTGAAAAATTAAAAAAAAAATACCTAACCTAACCTAACCTATAAATAAGGTCTGTGCGGACTTGCAAAATTTTGTCGGAAACGAAAGTTTCCTAAACCACTAAAACTCAAGTTATTTCATTGATATTTGGCATACGTGTCTTAAATTGTTTCTTGATTAGTTTGTAATCATCATTTTATACATAATTTATATATTTTCTAAAAAAATCACTTGTAAAAATTTCATACTAAAATTTCATATAACAATTATTTCTAAGTATTTTTTAATTAAGTTCTAGCGGATAGATTTTGTTTATTTTTGTTTTGTTCCGTAGGGTCGTGCTCATTTGCGCGAATCCGTTGCGTATATTTTGAAAAATTAAAAAAAAATACCTAACCTAACCTAACCTATAAATAAGGTCTGTGCGGACTTGCAAAATTTTGTCGGAAACGAAAGTTTCCTAAACCACTAAAACTCAAGTTATTTCATTGATATTTGGCTTACGTGTCTTAAATTGTTTCTTGATTAGTTTGTAATCATCATTTTATACATAATTTATATATTTTCTAAAAAAAATCACTTGTAAAAATTTCATACTAAAATTTCATATAACAATTATTTCTAAGTATTTTTTAATTAAGTTCTAGCGGATAGATTTTGTTTATTTTTGTTTTGTTCCGTAGGGTCGTGCTCATTTGCGCGAATCCGTTGCGTATATTTTGAAAAATTAAAAAAAAAATACCTAACCTAACCTAACCTATAAATAAGGTCTGTGCGGACTTGCAAAATTTTGTCGGAAACGAAAGTTTCCTAAACCACTAAAACTCAAGTTATTTCATTGATATTTGGCATACGTGTCTTAAATTGTTTCTTGATTAGTTTGTAATCATCATTTTATACATAATTTATATATTTTCTAAAAAAATCACTTGTAAAAATTTCATACTAAAATTTCATATAACAATTATTTCTAAGTATTTTTTAATTAAGTTCTAGCGGATAGATTTTGTTTATTTTTGTTTTGTTCCGTAGGGTCGTGCTCATTTGCGCGAATCCGTTGCGTATATTTTGAAAAATTAAAAAAAAATACCTAACCTAACCTAACCTATAAATAAGGTCTGTGCGGACTTGCAAAATTTTGTCGGAAACGAAAGTTTCCTAAACCACTAAAACTCAAGTTATTTCATTGATATTTGGCATATGTGTCTTAAATTGTTTCTTGATTAGTTTGTAATCATCATTTTATACATAATTTATATATTTTCTAAAAAAATCACTTGTAAAAATTTCATACTAAAATTTCATATAACAATTATTTCTAAGTATTTTTTAATTAAGTTCTAGCGGATAGATTTTGTTTATTTTTGTTTTGTTCCGTAGGGTCGTGCTCATTTGCGCGAATCCGTTGCGTATATTTTGAAAAATTAAAAAAAAATACCTAACCTAACCTAACCTATAAATAAGGTCTGTGCGGACTTGCAAAATTTTGTCGGAAACGAAAGTTTCCTAAACCACTAAAACTCAAGTTATTTCATTGATATTTGGCATACGTGTCTTAAATTGTTTCTTGATTAGTTTGTAATCATCATTTTATACATAATTTATATATTTTCTAAAAAAATCACTTGTAAAAATTTCATACTAAAATTTCATATAACAATTATTTCTAAGTATTTTTTAATTAAGTTCTAGCGGATAGATTTTGTTTATTTTTGTTTTGTTCCGTAGGGTCGTGCTCATTTGCGCGAATCCGTTGCGTATATTTTGAAAAATTAAAAAAAAATACCTAACCTAACCTAACCTATAAATAAGGTCTGTGCGGACTTGCAAAATTTTGTCGGAAACGAAAGTTTCCTAAACCACTAAAACTCAAGTTATTTCATTGATATTTGGCTTACGTGTCTTAAATTGTTTCTTGATTAGTTTGTAATCATCATTTTATACATAATTTATATATTTTCTAAAAAAAATCACTTGTAAAAATTTCATACTAAAATTTCATATAACAATTATTTCTAAGTATTTTTTAATTAAGTTCTAGCGGATAGATTTTGTTTATTTTTGTTTTGTTCCGTAGGGTCGTGCTCATTTGCGCGAATCCGTTGCGTATATATCCGCTAGAACTTAATTAAAAAATACTTAGAAATAATTGTTATATGAAATTTTAGTATGAAATTTTTACAAGTGATTTTTTTTAGAAAATATATAAATTATGTATAAAATGATGATTACAAACTAATCAAGAAACAATTTAAGACACGTATGCCAAATATCAATGAAATAACTTGAGTTTTAGTGGTTTAGGAAACTTTCGTTTCCGACAAAATTTTGCAAGTCCGCACAGACCTTATTTATAGGTTAGGTTAGGTTAGGTATTTTTTTTTTTAATTTTTCAAAATATACGCAACGGATTCGCGCAAATGAGCACGACCCTACGGAACAAAACAAAAATAAACAAAATCTATCCGCTAGAACTTAATTAAAAAATACTTAGAAATAATTGTTATATGAAATTTTAGTATGAAATTTTTACAAGTGATTTTTTTTTTAGAAAATATATAAATTATGTATAAAATGATGATTACAAACTAATCAAGAAACAATTTAAGACACGTATGCCAAATATCAATGAAATAACTTGAGTTTTAGTGGTTTAGGAAACTTTCGTTTCCGACAAAATTTTGCAAGTCCGCACAGACCTTATTTATAGGTTAGGTTAGGTTAGGTATTTTTTTTTTAATTTTTCAAAATATACGCAACGGATTCGCGCAAATGAGCACGACCCTACGGAACAAAACAAAAATAAACAAAATCTATCCGCTAGAACTTAATTAAAAAATACTTAGAAATAATTGTTATATGAAATTTTAGTATGAAATTTTTACAAGTGATTTTTTTTTTAGAAAATATATAAATTATGTATAAAATGATGATTACAAACTAATCAAGAAACAATTTAAGACACGTATGCCAAATATCAATGAAATAACTTGAGTTTTAGTGGTTTAGGAAACTTTCGTTTCCGACAAAATTTTGCAAGTCCGCACAGACCTTATTTATAGGTTAGGTTAGGTTAGGTATTTTTTTTTTTAATTTTTCAAAATATACGCAACGGATTCGCGCAAATGAGCACGACCCTACGGAACAAAACAAAAATAAACAAAATCTATCCGCTAGAACTTAATTAAAAAATACTTAGAAATAATTGTTATATGAAATTTTAGTATGAAATTTTTACAAGTGATTTTTTTTAGAAAATATATAAATTATGTATAAAATGATGATTACAAACTAATCAAGAAACAATTTAAGACACGTATGCCAAATATCAATGAAATAACTTGAGTTTTAGTGGTTTAGGAAACTTTCGTTTCCGACAAAATTTTGCAAGTCCGCACAGACCTTATTTATAGGTTAGGTTAGGTTAGGTAATTTTTTTTAATTTTTCAAAATATACGCAACGGATTCGCGCAAATGAGCACGACCCTACGGAACAAAACAAAAATAAACAAAATCTATCCGCTAGAACTTAATTAAAAAATACTTAGAAATAATTGTTATATGAAATTTTAGTATGAAATTTTTACAAGTGATTTTTTTTAGAAAATATATAAATTATGTATAAAATGATGATTACAAACTAATCAAGAAACAATTTAAGACACGTAAGCCAAATATCAATGAAATAACTTGAGTTTTAGTGGTTTAGGAAACTTTCGTTTCCGACAAAATTTTGCAAGTCCGCACAGACCTTATTTATAGGTTAGGTTAGGTTAGGTATTTTTTTTTAATTTTTCAAAATATACGCAACGGATTCGCGCAAATGAGCACGACCCTACGGAACAAAACAAAAATAAACAAAATCTATCCGCTAGAACTTAATTAAAAAATACTTAGAAATAATTGTTATATGAAATTTTAGTATGAAATTTTTACAAGTGATTTTTTTTAGAAAATATATAAATTATGTATAAAATGATGATTACAAACTAATCAAGAAACAATTTAAGACACGTATGCCAAATATCAATGAAATAACTTGAGTTTTAGTGGTTTAGGAAACTTTCGTTTCCGACAAAATTTTGCAAGTCCGCACAGACCTTATTTATAGGTTAGGAATCCCTCAAAATAAAGAAAAATATATTTCTTTTTCAAAATATTTAAAAATTAAGAATAATAATATCTCGTTAAGATTTTTAGACTCATTTCAATTTATGTCAAGCAGTCTTGATAGATTAGCACATAATATAAAAACACATCAATTTGTTGAGCTCAAAAAAAATTACCCGCGAGATGAAGACTTTAAAAGATTAATTAGGAAGGGTGTATATCCATACGAAATAATGACTTCGTTCGAAAGTTTGAAAATATCATCATTGCCAACACAAAATCAATTTTTTAATTCGTTGGTAAATACAAATGTATCAAATGATGATTATAGACATGCCCAAGATGTTTGGAATCATTTCAAATGTGGAACCATGGATGATTACACTAGTTTATATTTGATTATGTTTATATACAATAGATTAATATGAGTAAGTTTTCGACGTTTTGTAAAGTATAGCGGACCTATAAGTCTATTACATCGAGATTCAGCATTATATTTGAGACCAAAGACATTTATGCTTAAGTTATTGAATTCTTCAAACTTGTGAATATCTTTGAGTTTTACAGGAAAAGATATTTTTTCAAATTTAAGTTTATTTTGATTATGAATATATGAACTCACTCTATCTGAATTTTTTGTAACTGGATATAAAGCAGAGAGTACCGCCCATTTGAAACACTGCACATCATTATTTTTGACGTTTATAATTGCCTTTTTATGTTTTATGTCAATTGGTAAGTCAATATACGAAGACCCCCTCAAAGGATTAAATTTATTAACATTCAAATCAATATTTCTTATTTTTTTAAGACTCCATCCACTATCTTTTTTCTCAAACTCACTTATTTTATTACAAATGTCATTCATTATTATTTGGTAAGTTGCTTCATAATCATCACCGATACATATAGAATTATTGACGGTTTGAAAATCGAATGAATTTTCTAAGCTTTTACTTTCCTGGACCAAATCAGCGTGCAAGATAAAATTAATTTTTATTAATGTTAAAGTTTTTAATGGTTACAATCTCAAGAAACTTACACACTGCATAAACCCGTACAGAGACGATTCCCTCGGAATAAATACATATTATCAAACTTTAACGAGCTTTGGCAGGCTGATTTGAGTGATATGAGGACGTATAGTAACTATAATGATGGTTTTAATTATATACTTTGTGTTATAGATGTATTTAGTAAATATGCGTTTGCGAGAGCCATGAAAAAGAAAGATTCTCAAACTGTGAAAACATGTTTTGAAAGTATTTTTAGTGAAGCTAACAGTACTCCTAGAGATATACAATCAGACAAAGGAACTGAATTTGTTTCCAAAGATGTTAGAACGTATTTCAAAAGTAGAGACATTAATTATTATACTACTAATAATCCTGATATAAAAGCAAGTATAGTGGAAAGGTTTCAAAGGACTTTAAAAATGAAAATGTGGCGTTACTTCACCCATAACAACACGTATAAATTTATTGATATATTACAAGATTTATTATATTCCTATAATCACAGCTATCATAGAAGCATAAAAATGTGTCCATGTGATGTAAACTCTAGCAATATTATGACTGTTTGGTGCAATTTGTATGATAAACAAACCAATTCGAAGTATACAACTGAAATAAGAGCAAGATTTCGCATTGGAGATTATGTAAGAATAACCAAGTATAAACATATATTTCAAAAAGGTTACGAAACCAACTGGAGTGATGAAATTTTTGTATTTTCATCGATAATTTACAGATCCCCTTTCGTTGTATATAGCATTAAAGACTTGCAAAATGAACCAATCGTTGGGACTTTCTATGAAAGAGAGTTACAGAAAGTAGAATATACCCCCACCCTAGAATATAAAATTGATAAAATAATACATTCACGGTATTCGGGTCATAGAAAAGAGTTGTTAGTAAAGTGGAGAGGATATCCAGATAAATTTAATAGTTGGATAAAAGCGGCAAGCTTAAAAAAATATGAGTGAAGAAAGTTTTTTCTAATAATACTTTGTACAATGATTTAATTGTGGATGAAATGTTTAAAACTATTTTCTAAATAAAATATTTTTTTATTGTACAAATGTGTTTGATTTGAGTAATAGTGAATAAACTATTAAATACAAAATAAAACAAACGAATTCATGACATATTTAATTTATTAGGATAATATTTTATAACGATGGCTCATAACATGATGGATGATAGATTGATGGTAATAAGATTATCGCTTCGTAGCTGCAAAGTAAGACTTTTTACACTGGCTACTTCCTGCGATTTCTTTGGTAATGTTGTATATAATATCACGCAAGCTTTCATAAAGTTCATTACGCTCAGATTGCACATAGTATTTAAGGCGTACTTCTGCATTCTTCCAGTACTCGGTGGCAGGCAATCCGTTTAGTTTCTTTGTGTCATATAGTTCGATTTTTATGAAATGGCTTGCCTGCGAACCATCGTCCGAGTTTGTAGAAATATACGATGTTCCCTCAGGATTCGATTGAGCAACACATGATGATAATATTATTTTCTTTTGCTTCTTTGGCTTCTCAAAGAAACCACTAATATCATTGCAGGCTCTCTTTTGTTTGGGTTTCTGTATTTTCATAGGGGCGACCTCTTCAGCCTCATCTCCGCTTAGATTAGAATAGTAATAGTTTTTAAATGTACAATCAAACGAGTTGTTACTTGACAGCTGCAATAATGAAAAAGTACACAATATATTTACTGGGCAACAACATAAATAAATTAGTAAATGACTTAAAAATAATACTCACCGCCATTGTTTCGTATCGGAAGAGCACTTTCACGTATCACGAACAACAATTATTTCATATCAGAACAGCTTCCAATGCTTCCATGTATCAACAAGTTTTGTACATCAGCTTACGTAGCCTTTCAAATCAGCGTTGATTGTATTAAATATTTAACCCTGAGTCAGAGATGATTACAACAAAATAACTAGGTGATAACCAACCGATACAAATATGAAACGGCTCTATGATGAGTAGGTATTATACGAAAACAATTTTACTGCGAAGTAGGTTAGGTTAGGTTAGTATTGTTATGCTAAAAAAAGTAAAACGAAATCCGCGGTTAATTAATTAATTAATCAAAATGGTGCGCCACCAACACAAATATGAAACGGTTCTATGATGAGTAGGTTAGGTTAGGTATTCTTATGTTAAAGAAATAAAAAACACGAATACACTGCTATTTTAAAAATGTTTGATAAGGCGATCGAGGCGAAATTTTTGAGGAGCCAGAACGCACCCAAAAAATAATGACGGGTACTAACCGCGAAAAAAGCCGCGGATCTGGGGTAATCAACTTAATCCGCGGTCAATTAATTAATCAAAACCGCGACCCGCGAGAAAATCCGCGGAAAATTTTGATTGATAAGGCGATCAATTTAATGAGCCAGAACGCACCAATCCCTACTACTCTATGAAAAGACTCGAAATTATGGCGGCTACTAACCGCGAAAAAAGCCGCGGATCTGGGGTAATCAACTTAATCCGCGGTCAATTAATTAATCAAAACCGCGACCCGCGAGAAAAACCGCGAAAAAAGCCGCGGATCTGGGGTAATCAACTTAATCCGCGGTCAATTAATTAATCAAAACCGCGACCCGCGAGAAAATCCGCGGAAAATTTTGATTGATAAGGCGATCAATTTAATGAGCCAGAACGCACCAATCCCTACTACTCTATGAAAAGACTCGAAATTATGGCGGCTACTAACCGCGAAAAAAGCCGCGGATCTGGGGTAATCAACTTAATCCGCGGCCAATTAATTAATCAAAACCGCGACCCGCGAGAAAATCCGCGGAAAATTTTGATTGATAAGGCGATCAATTTAATGAGCCAGAACGCACCAATCCCTACTACTACAGAACGCACCCAAAAAATAATGGCGGGTACTAACCGCGAAAAAAGCCGCGGATCTGGGGTAATCAACTTAATCCGCGGGCAATTAATTAATCAAAACCGCGACCCGCGAGAAAATCCGCGGAAAATTTTGATTGATAAGGCGATCAATTTAATGAGCCAGAACGCACCAATCCCTACTACTCTATGAAAAGACTCGAAATTATGGCGGCTACTAACCGCGAAAAAAGCCGCGGATCTGGGGTAATCAACTTAATCCGCGGCCAATTAATTAATCAAAACCGCGACCCGCGAGAAAATCCGCGGAAAATTTTGATTGATAAGGCGATCAATTTAATGAGCCAGAACGCACCAATCCCTACTACTACAGAACGCACCCAAAAAATAATGGCGGGTACTAACCGCGAAAAAAGCCGCGGATCTGGGGTAATCAACTTAATCCGCGGGCAATTAATTAATCAAAACCGCGACCCGCGAGAAAATCCGCGGAAAATTTTGATTGATAAGGCGATCAATTTAATGAGCCAGAACGCACCAATCCCTACTACTCTATGAAAAGACACAAAATAATGGCGGGTACTAACCGCGAAAAAATCCGCGGATCCGGGGTAATCAATTTAATCCGCGGTCTATTAATTAATCTAAACCGCGACCCGCGAGAAAATCCGCGGAAAATTTTGATTGATAAGGCGATCAATTTAATGAGCCAGAACGCACCAATCCCTACTACTCTATGAAAAGACTCGAAATTATGGCGGCTACTAACCGCGAAAAAAGCCGCGGATCTGGGGTAATCAACTTAATCCGCGGTCAATTAATTAATCAAAACCGCGACCCGCGAGAAAAACCGCGAAAAAAGCCGCGGATCTGGGGTAATCAACTTAATCCGCGGCCAATTAATTAATCAAAACCGCGACCCGCGAGAAAATCCGCGGAAAATTTTGATTGATAAGGCGATCAATTTAATGAGCCAGAACGCACCAATCCCTACTACTCTCGACACTAGAGCGAAGAAATGGAAATATAATTTCAAAAAATATTTCACTTCCTCGAGTGGAAGTCGAACCTACAATCAGTCGCGCTTACAGTCACACTTTGTGCCTCTGCGCCACGACCGGCCTCGTTAATATGTATTTGTGGTGAAATATTTGTATGGTGATTGAAATTTGCCGTTTTTTTTAACTAAGTGGTGGTTAAGTAATTTAGACGTAATAGATTATCATAATATTATGTATAATGAAATTAAAAGTAAATTGGGAAAGCATTAGGTTGAGTGTGTAGATTGTTTTATTGAGACAATGTAAAAGTTTGTTATAAAAATAAATTTTAATTTATTTAAATATTACTGATATAGATATATTGTTTGTGATATCGTCAAATGATATGTATTTGACGATATTGCAAATAATCCTCGGTCCTTCGCTCTGGTGTCGAGGCAAAGCGCGTCGTAGAGTTCCGCCACTCAGCACTCAATGCCTCTATAATTCGGCGAAATGGGGGAACGCAGTGTCTTAACACTAGGTTCCCTCTGCCTATCCTGCTGTGTGCGAGATACAGCGTGAAGCTGATTTAATTTATTCAACGTAATTTATAAGAAAATGCATTAAATTTAAAACCACCATGAAACAGTTTCTATGTTCTTATCCAAAGAAATCTAGAACGCTAAGTTTATGTTCTATTCTGGATTAATAGTTAATACTATAAATTTACAACCACTTCACGATAACCGTAATTGATAAGTAAAATCAATTATAAACATTTGAAAGAAGTACCTATAATTATTTTCTTTTTATATTGTGTGTTTGTAATGATGTAAATATGTTTGGGGTATTCATTGATCTAAATTCGGCAGGGCTTCCAGGTTTTTATTTACAATGTTAAGTATATAAATAAATAAATTGACTCAAAAATCATCTAAACATCTCTCGTACATGGGAATCAAATTCAAAACCACAAAACTGATAAGTAAAAACATCGAAAATACTAAACAAAAAAACTACATAAAATAAAAACTGTATAATATAATTACATTGTTCTTTCTCATTTACAACACTTACACTTTTTATCAATAGTCATTTTTTTTACTACTATTATTATAAATAATTATTTTTGTTAAATGACTACAAAAAATATAAAATAATAAGTTTAAAGTGTATATAAGAATACGAAATAAGGAATTTCGATCATTCGATTCCCACGGAGGGCAATAAAATATTTAAATTTTCATTTCCATGCTCTGATAACGGCAAAAGCACGGCGTTGATTTCCGCTATTCAACACGCAATGCCTAAAGAATTCGATGAAAAATGGAGGACGGAGTGTTTTAACATTAGGTTCCAAGGCTCTCTCTGTCTATTTGTTATATATGCGGAATACAGCGTAGTAGTAGGGATTGGTGCGTTCTGGCTCATTAAATTGATCGCCTTATCAATCAAATTTTTCCGCGGATTTTCTCGCGGGTCGCGGTTTTGATTAATTAATTGGCCGCGGATTAAGTTGATTACCCCAGATCCGCGGCTTTTTTCGCGGTTAGTAGCCGCCATAATTTCGAGTCTTTTCATAGAGTAGTAGGGATTGGTGCGTTCTGGCTCATTAAATTGATCGCCTTATCAATCAAATTTTTCCGCGGATTTTCTCGCGGGTCGCGGTTTTGATTAATTAATTGGCCGCGGATTAAGTTGATTACCCCAGATCCGCGGCTTTTTTCGCGGTTAGTACCCGCCATTATTTTTTGGGTGCGTTCTGGCTCATCAAAAATTTCGCCTCGATCGCCTTATCAAACATTTTTAAAATAGCAGTGTATTAGTGTTTTTTATTTCTTTAACATAAGAATACCTAACCTAACCTACTCATCATAGAACCGTTTCATATTTGTGTTGGTGGCGCACCATTTTGATCAATTAATTAATTAACCGCGGATTTCGTTTTACTTTTTTTAGCATAACAATACTAACCTAACCTAACCTACTTCGCAGTAAAATTGTTTTCGTATAATACCTACTCATCATAGAGCCGTTTCATATTTGTATCGGTTGGTTATCACCTAGTTATTTTGTTGTAATCATCTCTGACTCAGGGTTAAATATTTAATACAATCAACGCTGATTTGAAAGGCTACGTAAGCTGATGTACAAAACTTGTTGATACATGGAAGCATTGGAAGCTGTTCTGATATGAAATAATTGTTGTTCGTGATACGTGAAAGTGCTCTTCCGATACGAAACAATGGCGGTGAGTATTATTTTTAAGTCATTTACTAATTTATTTATGTTGTTGCCCAGTAAATATATTGTGTACTTTTTCATTATTGCAGCTGTCAAGTAACAACTCGTTTGATTGTACATTTAAAAACTATTACTATTCTAATCTAAGCGGAGATGAGGCTGAAGAGGTCGCCCCTATGAAAATACAGAAACCCAAACAAAAGAGAGCCTGCAATGATATTAGTGGTTTCTTTGAGAAGCCAAAGAAGCAAAAGAAAATAATATTATCATCATGTGTTGCTCAATCGAATCCTGAGGGAACATCGTATATTTCTACAAACTCGGACGATGGTTCGCAGGCAAGCCATTTCATAAAAATCGACCTATATGACACAAAGAAACTAAACGGATTGCCTGCCACCGAGTACTGGAAGAATGCAGAAGTACGCCTTAAATACTATGTGCAATCTGAGCGTAATGAACTTTATGAAAGCTTGCGTGATATTATATACAACATTACCAAAGAAATCGCAGGAAGTAGCCAGTGTAAAAAGTCTTACTTTGCAGCTACGAAGCGATAATCTTATTACCATCAATCTATCATCCATCATGTTATGAGCCATCGTTATAAAATATTATCCTAATAAATTAAATATGTCATGAATTCGTTTGTTTTATTTTGTATTTAATAGTTTATTCACTATTACTCAAATCAAACACATTTGTACAATAAAAAAATATTTTATTTAGAAAATAGTTTTAAACATTTCATCCACAATTAAATCATCGTACAAAGTATTATTAGAAAAAACTTTCTTCACTCATATTTTTTTAAGCTTGCCGCTTTTATCCAACTATTAAATTTATCTGGATATCCTCTCCACTTTACTAACAACTCTTTTCTATGACCCGAATACCGTGAACGTATTATTTTATCAATTTTATATTCTAGGGTGGGGGTATATTCTACTTTCTGTAACTCTCTTTCATAGAAAGTCCCAACGATTGCTTCATTTTGCAAGTCTTTAATGCTATATACAACGAAAGGGGATCTGTAAATTATCGATGAAAATACAAAAATTTCATCACTCCAGTTGGTTTCGTAACCTTTTTGAAATATATGTTTATACTTGGTTATTCTTACATAATCTCCAATGCGAAATCTTGCTCTTATTTCAGTTGTATACTTCGAATTGGTTTGTTTATCATACAAATAAATTGCACCAAACAGTCATAATATTGCTAGAGTTTACATCACATGGACACATTTTTATGCTTCTATGATAGCTGTGATTATAGGAATATAATAAATCTTGTAATATATCAATAAATTTATACGTGTTGTTATGGGTGAAGTAACGCCACATTTTCATTTTTAAAGTCCTTTGAAACCTTTCCACTATACTTGCTTTTATATCAGGATTATTAGTAGTATAATAATTAATGTCTCTACTTTTGAAATACGTTCTAACATCTTTGGAAACAAATTCAGTTCCTTTGTCTGATTGTATATCTCTAGGAGTACTGTTAGCTTCACTAAAAATACTTTCAAAACATGTTTTCACAGTTTGAGAATCTTTCTTTTTCATGGCTCTCGCAAACGCATATTTACTAAATACATCTATAACACAAATTATATAATTAAAACCATCATTATAGTTACTATACGTCCTCATATCACTCAAATCAGCCTGCCAAAGCTCGTTAAAGTTTGATAATATGTATTTATTCCGAGGGAATCGTCTCTGTACGGGTTTATGCAGTGTGTAAGTTTCTTGAGATTGTAACCATTAAAAACTTTAACATTAATAAAAATTAATTTTATCTTGCACGCTGATTTGGTCCAGGAAAGTAAAAGCTTAGAAAATTCATTCGATTTTCAAACCGTCAATAATTCTATATGTATCGGTGATGATTATGAAGCAACTTACCAAATAATAATGAATGACATTTGTAATAAAATAAGTGAGTTTGAGAAAAAAGATAGTGGATGGAGTCTTAAAAAAAATAAGAAATATTGATTTGAATGTTAATAAATTTAATCCTTTGAGGGGGTCTTCGTATATTGACTTACCAATTGACATAAAACATAAAAAGGCAATTATAAACGTCAAAAATAATGATGTGCAGTGTTTCAAATGGGCGGTACTCTCTGCTTTATATCCAGTTACAAAAAATTCAGATAGAGTGAGTTCATATATTCATAATCAAAATAAACTTAAATTTGAAAAAATATCTTTTCCTGTAAAACTCAAAGATATTCACAAGTTTGAAGAATTCAATAACTTAAGCATAAATGTCTTTGGTCTCAAATATAATGCTGAATCTCGATGTAATAGACTTATAGGTCCGCTATACTTTACAAAACGTCGAAAACTTACTCATATTAATCTATTGTATATAAACATAATCAAATATAAACTAGTGTAATCATCCATGGTTCCACATTTGAAATGATTCCAAACATCTTGGGCATGTCTATAATCATCATTTGATACATTTGTATTTACCAACGAATTAAAAAATTGATTTTGTGTTGGCACTGATGATATTTTCAAACTTTCGAACGAAGTCATTATTTCGTATGGATATACACCCTTCCTAATTAATCTTTTAAAGTCTTCATCTCGCGGGTAATTTTTTTTGAGCTCAACAAATTGATGTGTTTTTATATTATGTGCTAATCTATCAAGACTGCTTGACATAAATTTAAATGAGTCTAAAAATCTTAACGAGATATTATTATTCTTAATTTTTAAATATTTTGAAAAAGAAATATATTTTTCTTTATTTTGAGGGATTCCTAACCTATAAATAAGGTCTGTGCGGACTTGCAAAATTTTGTCGGAAACGAAAGTTTCCTAAACCACTAAAACTCAAGTTATTTCATTGATATTTGGCATACGTGTCTTAAATTGTTTCTTGATTAGTTTGTAATCATCATTTTATACATAATTTATATATTTTCTAAAAAAAATCACTTGTAAAAATTTCATACTAAAATTTCATATAACAATTATTTCTAAGTATTTTTTAATTAAGTTCTAGCGGATAGATTTTGTTTATTTTTGTTTTGTTCCGTAGGGTCGTGCTCATTTGCGCGAATCCGTTGCGTATATTTTGAAAAATTAAAAAAAAAAATACCTAACCTAACCTAACCTATAAATAAGGTCTGTGCGGACTTGCAAAATTTTGTCGGAAACGAAAGTTTCCTAAACCACTAAAACTCAAGTTATTTCATTGATATTTGGCTTACGTGTCTTAAATTGTTTCTTGATTAGTTTGTAATCATCATTTTATACATAATTTATATATTTTCTAAAAAAAATCACTTGTAAAAATTTCATACTAAAATTTCATATAACAATTATTTCTAAGTATTTTTTTAATTAAGTTCTAGCGGATAGATTTTGTTTATTTTTGTTTTGTTCCGTAGGGTCGTGCTCATTTGCGCGAATCCGTTGCGTATATTTTGAAAAATTAAAAAAAAAAATACCTAACCTAACCTAACCTATAAATAAGGTCTGTGCGGACTTGCAAAATTTTGTCGGAAACGAAAGTTTCCTAAACCACTAAAACTCAAGTTATTTCATTGATATTTGGCTTACGTGTCTTAAATTGTTTCTTGATTAGTTTGTAATCATCATTTTATACATAATTTATATATTTTCTAAAAAAAATCACTTGTAAAAATTTCATACTAAAATTTCATATAACAATTATTTCTAAGTATTTTTTAATTAAGTTCTAGCGGATAGATTTTGTTTATTTTTGTTTTGTTCCGTAGGGTCGTGCTCATTTGCGCGAATCCGTTGCGTATATTTTGAAAAATTAAAAAAAAATACCTAACCTAACCTAACCTATAAATAAGGTCTGTGCGGACTTGCAAAATTTTGTCGGAAACGAAAGTTTCCTAAACCACTAAAACTCAAGTTATTTCATTGATATTTGGCTTACGTGTCTTAAATTGTTTCTTGATTAGTTTGTAATCATCATTTTATACATAATTTATATATTTTCTAAAAAAAATCACTTGTAAAAATTTCATACTAAAATTTCATATAACAATTATTTCTAAGTATTTTTTAATTAAGTTCTAGCGGATAGATTTTGTTTCAATCAAGAAACAATTTAAGACACGTATGCCAAATATCAATGAAATAACTTGAGTTTTAGTGGTTTAGGAAACTTTCGTTTCCGACAAAATTTTGCAAGTCCGCACAGACCTTATTTATAGGTTAGGTTAGGTTAGGTATTTTTTTTTAATTTTTCAAAATATACGCAACGGATTCGCGCAAATGAGCACGACCCTACGGAACAAAACAAAAATAAACAAAATCTATCCGCTAGAACTTAATTAAAAAATACTTAGAAATAATTGTTATATGAAATTTTAGTATGAAATTTTTACAAGTGATTTTTTTTAGAAAATATATAAATTATGTATAAAATGATGATTACAAACTAATCAAGAAACAATTTAAGACACGTATGCCAAATATCAATGAAATAACTTGAGTTTTAGTGGTTTAGGAAACTTTCGTTTCCGACAAAATTTTGCAAGTCCGCACAGACCTTATTTATAGGTTAGGAATCCCTCAAAATAAAGAAAAATATATTTCTTTTTCAAAATATTTAAAAATTAAGAATAATAATATCTCGTTAAGATTTTTAGACTCATTTCAATTTATGTCAAGCAGTCTTGATAGATTAGCACATAATATAAAAACACATCAATTTGTTGAGCTCAAAAAAAATTACCCGCGAGATGAAGACTTTAAAAGATTAATTAGGAAGGGTGTATATCCATACGAAATAATGACTTCGTTCGAAAGTTTGAAAATATCATCATTGCCTACACAAAATCAATTTTTTAATTCGTTGGTAAATACAAATGTATCAAATGATGATCGCCTTATCAAAATTAATTAAATTAAAACCTGCAAAATTAAAAACCTGCCGAATTAAAAACTGCAAAAAAAGCTCGACAGATATTTCTGAGGGAATATTTTGTGTATTTTCATAGAGTAGTAAAAAATTATAAAATAGCAGTGTATTACAGGCAGTGTTTTTTATTTCTTAACATAAGAATACCTAACCTAACCTAACCTACTCATCATAGAACCGTTTCATATTTGTGTTGGTGGCGCACCATTTTGATTAATTAATTAATTAACCGCGGATTTCGTTTTATTTTTTTAGCATAACAATACTAACCTAACCTAACCTAGTTCGCAGTAAAATTGTTTTCGTATAATACCTACTCATCATTGATATATTTATCAGATCCAATGAAAACAAAAAAGAACTGGTTTAATGTAGAAACGGCTAGCAACAAATTAGCGTTTAATAATTACGAGCGAAAGCTTAAACTACCATTTGTAATATACGCAGATTTCGAGGCATTTTTAACCCCCATTCAAACATGTCAAAACGAGGCTACGAAATCGTACTACACCAATAACATACAAAAACATGCGGTGTTTAGTTTCGGTTATTATTTTGTCCCGGTATTCTTGCACAATTTAGCTAATTACGATGCCCATTTTATTGTGCACGCTCTAGGTTTTGAAGAGGGTAAAATTGATATAATCCCTCAAAATAAAGAAAAATATATTTCTTTTTCAAAATATTTAAAAATTAAGAATAATAATATCTCGTTAAGATTTTTAGACTCATTTAAATTTATGTCAAGCAGTCTTGATAGATTAGCACATAATATAAAAACACATCAATTTGTTGAGCTCAAAAAAAAATACCCGCGGGATGAAGACTTTAAAAGATTAATTAGGAAGGGTGTATATCCATATGAAATAATGACTTCGTTCGAAAGTTTGAAAATATCATCATTGCCTACACAAAATCAATTTTTTAATTCGTTGGTAAATACAAATGTATCAAATGATGATCGCCTTATCAAAATTAATTAAATTAAAACCTGCAAAATTAAAAACCTGCCGAATTAAAAACTGCAAAAAAAGCTCGACAGATATTTCTGAGGGAATATTTTGTGTATTTTCATAGAGTAGTAAAAAATTATAAAATAGCAGTGTATTACAGGCAGTGTTTTTTATTTCTTAACATAAGAATACCTAACCTAACCTAACCTACTCATCATAGAACCGTTTCATATTTGTGTTGGTGGCGCACCATTTTGATTAATTAATTAATTAACCGCGGATTTCGTTTTATTTTTTTAGCATAACAATACTAACCTAACCTAACCTAGTTCGCAGTAAAATTGTTTTCGTATAATACCTACTCATCATTGATATATTTATCAGATCCAATGAAAACAAAAAAGAACTGGTTTAATGTAGAAACGGCTAGCAACAAATTAGCGTTTAATAATTACGAGCGAAAGCTTAAACTACCATTTGTAATATACGCAGATTTCGAGGCATTTTTAACCCCCATTCAAACATGTCAAAACGAGGCTACGAAATCGTACTACACCAATAACATACAAAAACATGCGGTGTTTAGTTTCGGTTATTATTTTGTCCCGGTATTCTTGCACAATTTAGCTAATTACGATGCCCATTTTATTGTGCACGCTCTAGGTTTTGAAGAGGGTAAAATTGATATAATCCCTCAAAATAAAGAAAAATGTATTTTTTTTTCAAAATATTTAAAAATTAAGAATAATAATATCTCGTTAAGATTTTTAGACTCATTTAAATTTATGTCAAGCAGTCTTGATAGATTAGCACATAATATAAAAACACATCAATTTGTTGAGCTCAAAAAAAAATACCCGCGAGATGAAGACTTTAAAAGATTAATTAGGAAGGGTGTATATCCATATGAAATAATGACTTCGTTCGAAAGTTTGAAAATATCATCATTGCCTACACAAAATCAATTTTTTAATTCGTTGGTAAATACAAATGTATCAAATGATGATCGCCTTATCAAAATTAATTAAATTAAAACCTGCAAAATTAAAAACCTGCCGAATTAAAAACTGCAAAAAAAGCTCGACAGATATTTCTGAGGGAATATTTTGTGTATTTTCATAGAGTAGTAAAAAATTATAAAATAGCAGTGTATTACAGGCAGTGTTTTTTATTTCTTAACATAAGAATACCTAACCTAACCTAACCTACTCATCATAGAACCGTTTCATATTTGTGTTGGTGGCGCACCATTTTGATTAATTAATTAATTAACCGCGGATTTCGTTTTATTTTTTTAGCATAACAATACTAACCTAACCTAACCTAGTTCGCAGTAAAATTGTTTTCGTATAATACCTACTCATCATTGATATATTTATCAGATCCAATGAAAACAAAAAAGAACTGGTTTAATGTAGAAACGGCTAGCAACAAATTAGCGTTTAATAATTACGAGCGAAAGCTTAAACTACCATTTGTAATATACGCAGATTTCGAGGCATTTTTAACCCCCATTCAAACATGTCAAAACGAGGCTATGAAATCGTACTACACCAATAACATACAAAAACATGCGGTGTTTAGTTTCGGTTATTATTTTGTCCCGGTATTCTTGCACAATTTAGCTAATTACGATGCCCATTTTATTGTGCACGCTCTAGGTTTTGAAGAGGGTAAAATTGATATAATCCCTCAAAATAAAGAAAAATATATTTCTTTTTCAAAATATTTAAAAATTAAGAATAATAATATCTCGTTAAGATTTTTAGACTCATTTAAATTTATGTCAAGCAGTCTTGATAGATTAGCACATAATATAAAAACACATCAATTTGTTGAGCTCAAAAAAAAATACCCGCGAGATGAAGACTTTAAAAGATTAATTAGGAAGGGTGTATATCCATATGAAATAATGACTTCGTTCGAAAGTTTGAAAATATCATCATTGCCTACACAAAATCAATTTTTTAATTCGTTGGTAAATACAAATGTATCAAATGATGATCGCCTTATCAAAATTAATTAAATTAAAACCTGCAAAATTAAAAACCTGCCGAATTAAAAACTGCAAAAAAAGCTCGACAGATATTTCTGAGGGAATATTTTGTGTATTTTCATAGAGTAGTAAAAAATTATAAAATAGCAGTGTATTACAGGCAGTGTTTTTTATTTCTTAACATAAGAATACCTAACCTAACCTAACCTACTCATCATAGAACCGTTTCATATTTGTGTTGGTGGCGCACCATTTTGATTAATTAATTAATTAACCGCGGATTTCGTTTTATTTTTTTAGCATAACAATACTAACCTAACCTAACCTAGTTCGCAGTAAAATTGTTTTCGTATAATACCTACTCATCATTGATATATTTATCAGATCCAATGAAAACAAAAAAGAACTGGTTTAATGTAGAAACGGCTAGCAACAAATTAGCGTTTAATAATTACGAGCGAAAGCTTAAACTACCATTTGTAATATACGCAGATTTCGAGGCATTTTTAACCCCCATTCAAACATGTCAAAACGAGGCTACGAAATCGTACTACACCAATAACATACAAAAACATGCGGTGTTTAGTTTCGGTTATTATTTTGTCCCGGTATTCTTGCACAATTTAGCTAATTACGATGCCCATTTTATTGTGCACGCTCTAGGTTTTGAAGAGGGTAAAATTGATATAATCCCTCAAAATAAAGAAAAATATATTTCTTTTTCAAAATATTTAAAAATTAAGAATAATAATATCTCGTTAAGATTTTTAGACTCATTTAAATTTATGTCAAGCTTAAGCTTTCGCTCGTAATTATTAAACGCTAATTTGTTGCTAGCCGTTTCTACATTAAACCAGTTCTTTTTTGTTTTCATTGGATCTGGTAAATATATCTATGATGAGTAGGTATTATACGAAAACAATTTTACTGCGAACTAGGTTAGGTTAGTATTGTTATGCTAAAAAAATAAAACGAAATCCGCGGTTAATTAATTAATTAATCAAAATGGTGCGCCACCAACACAAATATGAAACGGTTCTATGATGAGTAGGTTAGGTTAGGTTAGGTATTCTTATGTTAAGAAATAAAAGACACTGCCTGTAATACACTGCTATTTTATAATTTTTTACTACTCTATGAAAATACACAAAATATTCCCTCAGAAATATCTGTCGAGCTTTTTTTGCAGTTTTTAATTCGGCAGGTTTTTAATTTTGCAGGTTTTAATTTAATTAATTTTGATAAGGCGATCATCATTTGATACATTTGTATTTACCAACGAATTAAAAAAATGATTTTGTGTTGGCAATGATGATATTTTCAAACTTTCGAACGAAGTCATTATTTCATATGGATATACACCCTTCCTAATTAATCTTTTAAAGTCTTCATCTCGCGGGTATTTTTTTTTGAGCTCAACAAATTGATGTGTTTTTATATTATGTGCTAATCTATCAAGACTGCTTGACATAAATTTAAATGAGTCTAAAAATCTTAACGAGATATTATTATTCTTAATTTTTAAATATTTTGAAAAAGAAATACATTTTTTTTTATTTTGAGGGATTATATCAATTTTACCCTCTTCAAAACCTAGAGCGTGCACAATAAAATGGGCATCGTAATTAGCTAAATTGTGCAAGAATACCGGGACAAAATAATAACCGAAACTAAACACCGCATGTTTTTGTATGTTATTGGTGTAGTACGATTTCGTAGCCTCGTTTTGACATGTTTGAATGGGGGTTAAAAATGCCTCGAAATCTGCGTATATTACAAATGGTAGTTTAAGCTTTCGCTCGTAATTATTAAACGCTAATTTGTTGCTAGCCGTTTCTACATTAAACCAGTTCTTTTTTGTTTTCATTGGATCTGATAAATATATCAATGATGAGTAGGTATTATACGAAAACAATTTTACTGCGAACTAGGTTAGGTTAGGTTAGTATTGTTATGCTAAAAAAATAAAACGAAATCCGCGGTTAATTAATTAATTAATCAAAATGGTGCGCCACCAACACAAATATGAAACGGTTCTATGATGAGTAGGTTAGGTTAGGTTAGGTATTCTTATGTTAAGAAATAAAAAACACTGCCTGTAATACACTGCTATTTTATAATTTTTTACTACTCTATGAAAATACACAAAATATTCCCTCAGAAATATCTGTCGAGCTTTTTTTGCAGTTTTTAATTAGGCAGGTTTTTAATTTTGCAGGTTTTAATTTAATTAATTTTGATAAGGCGATCATCATTTGATACATTTGTATTTACCAACGAATTAAAAAATTGATTTTGTGTAGGCAATGATGATATTTTCAAACTTTCGAACGAAGTCATTATTTCATATGGATATACACCCTTCCTAATTAATCTTTTAAAGTCTTCATCTCGCGGGTATTTTTTTTTGAGCTCAACAAATTGATGTGTTTTTATATTATGTGCTAATCTATCAAGACTGCTTGACATAAATTTAAATGAGTCTAAAAATCTTAACGAGATATTATTATTCTTAATTTTTAAATATTTTGAAAAAGAAATATATTTTTCTTTATTTTGAGGGATTATATCAATTTTACCCTCTTCAAAACCTAGAGCGTGCACAATAAAATGGGCATCGTAATTAGCTAAATTGTGCAAGAATACCGGGACAAAATAATAACCGAAACTAAACACCGCATGTTTTTGTATGTTATTGGTGTAGTACGATTTCGTAGCCTCGTTTTGACATGTTTGAATGGGGGTTAAAAATGCCTCGAAATCTGCGTATATTACAAATGGTAGTTTAAGCTTTCGCTCGTAATTATTAAACGCTAATTTGTTGCTAGCCGTTTCTACATTAAACCAGTTCTTTTTTGTTTTCATTGGATCTGATAAATATATCAATGATGAGTAGGTATTATACGAAAACAATTTTACTGCGAACTAGGTTAGGTTAGGTTAGTATTGTTATGCTAAAAAAATAAAACGAAATCCGCGGTTAATTAATTAATTAATCAAAATGGTGCGCCACCAACACAAATATGAAACGGTTCTATGATGAGTAGGTTAGGTTAGGTTAGGTATTCTTATGTTAAGAAATAAAAAACACTGCCTGTAATACACTGCTATTTTATAATTTTTTACTACTCTATGAAAATACACAAAATATTCCCTCAGAAATATCTGTCGAGCTTTTTTTGCAGTTTTTAATTCGGCAGGTTTTTAATTTTGCAGGTTTTAATTTAATTAATTTTGATAAGGCGATCATCATTTGATACATTTGTATTTACCAACGAATTAAAAAATTGATTTTGTGTAGGCAATGATGATATTTTCAAACTTTCGAACGAAGTCATTATTTCATATGGATATACACCCTTCCTAATTAATCTTTTAAAGTCTTCATCCCGCGGGTATTTTTTTTTGAGCTCAACAAATTGATGTGTTTTTATATTATGTGCTAATCTATCAAGACTGCTTGACATAAATTTAAATGAGTCTAAAAATCTTAACGAGATATTATTATTCTTAATTTTTAAATATTTTGAAAAAGAAATACATTTTTCTTTATTTTGAGGGATTATATCAATTTTACCCTCTTCAAAACCTAGAGCGTGCACAATAAAATGGGCATCGTAATTAGCTAAATTGTGCAAGAATACCGGGACAAAATAATAACCGAAACTAAACACCGCATGTTTTTGTATGTTATTGGTGTAGTACGATTTCGTAGCCTCGTTTTGACATGTTTGAATGGGGGTTAAAAATGCCTCGAAATCTGCGTATATTACAAATGGTAGTTTAAGCTTTCGCTCGTAATTATTAAACGCTAATTTGTTGCTAGCCGTTTCTACATTAAACCAGTTCTTTTTTGTTTTCATTGGATCTGATAAATATATCAATGATGAGTAGGTATTATACGAAAACAATTTTACTGCGAACTAGGTTAGGTTAGGTTAGTATTGTTATGCTAAAAAAATAAAACGAAATCCGCGGTTAATTAATTAATTAATCAAAATGGTGCGCCACCAACACAAATATGAAACGGTTCTATGATGAGTAGGTTAGGTTAGGTTAGGTATTCTTATGTTAAGAAATAAAAAACACTGCCTGTAATACACTGCTATTTTATAATTTTTTACTACTCTATGAAAATACACAAAATATTCCCTCAGAAATATCTGTCGAGCTTTTTTTGCAGTTTTTAATTCGGCAGGTTTTTAATTTTGCAGGTTTTAATTTAATTAATTTTGATAAGGCGATCATCATTTGATACATTTGTATTTACCAACGAATTAAAAAATTGATTTTGTGTAGGCAATGATGATATTTTCAAGCTTTCGAACGAAGTCATTATTTCATATGGATATACACCCTTCCTAATTAATCTTTTAAAGTCTTCATCTCGCGGGTATTTTTTTTTGAGCTCAACAAATTGATGTGTTTTTATATTATGTGCTAATCTATCAAGACTGCTTGACATAAATTTAAATGAGTCTAAAAATCTTAACGAGATATTATTATTCTTAATTTTTAAATATTTTGAAAAAGAAATACATTTTTCTTTATTTTGAGGGATTATATCAATTTTACCCTCTTCAAAACCTAGAGCGTGCACAATAAAATGGGCATCGTAATTAGCTAAATTGTGCAAGAATACCGGGACAAAATAATAACCGAAACTAAACAACGCATGTTTTTGTATGTTATTGGTGTAGTACGATTTCGTAGCCTCGTTTTGACATGTTTGAATGGGGGTTAAAAATGCCTCGAAATCTGCGTATATTACAAATGGTAGTTTAAGCTTTCGCTCGTAATTATTAAACGCTAATTTGTTGCTAGCCGTTTCTACATTAAACCAGTTCTTTTTTGTTTTCATTGGATCTGATAAATATATCAATGATGAGTAGGTATTATACGAAAACAATTTTACTGCGAACTAGGTTAGGTTAGGTTAGTATTGTTATGCTAAAAAAATAAAACGAAATCCGCGGTTAATTAATTAATTAATCAAAATGGTGCGCCACCAACACAAATATGAAACGGTTCTATGATGAGTAGGTTAGGTTAGGTTAGGTATTCTTATGTTAAAGAAACCGCGACCCGCGAGAAAATCCGCGGAAAATTTTGATTGATAAGGCGATCAATTTAATGAGCCAGAACGCACCAATCCCTACTACTCTATGAAAAGACACAAAATAATGGCGGGTACTAACCGCGAAAAAATCCGCGGATCCGGGGTAATCAATTTAATCCGCGGTCAATTAATTAATCTAAACCGCGACCCGCGAGAAAATCCGCGGAAAATTTTGATTGATAAGGCGATCAATTTAATGAGCCAGAACGCACCAATCCCTACTACTACAGAACGCACCCAAAAAATAATGGCGGGTACTAACCGCGAAAAAAGCCGCGGATCTGGGGTAATCAACTTAATCCGCGGGCAATTAATTAATCAAAACCGCGACCCGCGAGAAAATCCGCGGAAAATTTTGATTGATAAGGCGATCAATTTAATGAGCCAGAACGCACCAATCCCTACTACTCTATGAAAAGACTCGAAATTATGGCGGCTACTAACCGCGAAAAAAGCCGCGGATCTGGGGTAATCAACTTAATCCGCGGCCAATTAATTAATCAAAACCGCGACCCGCGAGAAAATCCGCGGAAAATTTTGATTGATAAGGCGATCAATTTAATGAGCCAGAACGCACCAATCCCTACTACTACAGAACGCACCCAAAAAATAATGGCGGGTACTAACCGCGAAAAAAGCCGCGGATCTGGGGTAATCAACTTAATCCGCGGGCAATTAATTAATCAAAACCGCGACCCGCGAGAAAATCCGCGGAAAATTTTGATTGATAAGGCGATCAATTTAATGAGCCAGAACGCACCAATCCCTACTACTCAGCGTGTAACTGAAAAAAAAATAAAAAAAAGACTAATAAACTTACCACAGCAGCAACTATAATAATAACTGAGAACGCAGCAACGACGATGCCAGCCACAACACTGGCGTCGCGTCCTGCAGTCGGGAGACCAGCACCGGCCTTAGGAGTTTCAGGTACACCTGTAAACAAATACAAATGAATAAATAACTTGGAAAATGTACTAAGCATTTCCTAAGATCTTATAAAGTTGCCATTTTATAAGTCAAAGGAAATTTTTAATGATTGATTGATTATTTACAATTTTTTTTTTTTAGTTATGTAACCGACACCATGGCGAGAAAAGTGCAAAGACATAAGCGATGTATAGAGTATCACACATACATACGTTAATATTTATTCGGAATCACTTATTATATATGTTATACTATCGAAACTTAACACTAAAATGTTAATAACACAGGTTTCTTCAACAGTGCACCAGTATCTCTTTGATATTTCGAAACAAATGTAAGAATATGAATGCAATGATGGTATCGGTACACGCTGACCACCACATTTTATTAATAGCTAGGTGTCAATGAAACGTGCCAACTCTGACTGGGTGCTTAACTAAAATATCTTAACCTAATTGAATATAATGTATTTTTACAATTATTAATAGTAAACAGATGGACTTATTTATTATTGAAACAGGAATTGAATTGTATGTTTTCGTAATTAAATATCAGGATATGTGCAAAAGTGACATTTGTTAAAATCAAAACTAAACACGACAGGAAGCTGTCGTCCCTGAGATTGTTATCCTATTATGAGTTTAAAGAATAACATATAATTATGTAAATTTGTTTCGTTATAAAAGAATGATGGCACAAATTTATAAACATGATTTTTCTCGAAATTATTAAGTTTTTCGAATATAGAAGTTTTGGCAATGATATTTTGTTAATAGCAGAAGCGACTAGAATGTTACCCAAACATAAAGCAGATTGCCTTCGACCGTTAGATCTGTGTGTCTTCCTATCAATCTAACGTTTATTTTTTAATGATAATGCAAAAAATGACAATACGTTACCCTTTAAATCAAAGATATTTTGACCCTCAGGCAAATTTATGAACTTGGTTGGATCAAATTTATAATGAGATTCTTGCACTGGTTTATCAGTTGTGTCTGGTATCCTGTCTAAAGCGACACCTTTGAGGAATAAGTCTATGAACGGTTGGTTTTTTTTGTTGAGTTCTTCTTTATCACTCTCCCAGTATGCCTTCATTGGCTCAGCTTCAGGATCGACTGCAGGAGTTGTTTCTTCGGGCTCCTCCGGTATATCCTCACTCTGTGCAATAGCACGTCCCAGCTTTAAGAGAAGGCCTAGCCCTTCTCTTTTGAAATTAACCATATGTGTTGTTAACTCTGTTCTCAATTATTTACTTGGAACATAAATTCATCACTTTGGAAACAAGGAGTTTGGCATGCCCTGTAAATCAGTCAAGGAATCCCATGTTGAAGACACACAGATATTGAAACGTTCACAATGTATGTATGTTAGTAGAGAGCGATGAATGTTAACTGTTACTTAATTCAGTGAGCACCCGATTATATATTATGCCTAATTATTATCTTATCAGATGCGATGGAAATGATTCAACCCATTTAGTAAAGCATTTCTGGGTTCAAATTTGAAGCACGAGGTCAAAATGCGATATTAAAAAAACATTGATTCATTCTCGATTATATTAATGTATTACTCGGCACTAATTTACATTTGGAAACTTATTAACCTCGGTTGCCACAAATTCGTCCCGAAGACCAAAAATGCAGGGTAGGTAGGTAAAGAGGACTAACGAAAATTGGAAAAGGCTGGCAAAATACTCACTGGGCGAAGGCTTTTCCTCAATAACTACAGATTTCTTTGAACCATTAGCAGATTTAAGCACCTCCGGATCAGGATTTAGTGTATCTGTAGATTTTATTAACAACAACCTTATAATTATATCCTTGGTTAAACTTTGGAATGTGTTTTTTTTTCTCTGTTTATAAAACGTAACACTCGCCCGTACAAATCACAGATGCCGGTTTTAAATGCAATACGTGTGCGAGCGGCCACGAGGCGAAGTGAAATGAAATGACAAGCTGACTCCACTCCACGCCGACCGCGCGCCATTCGAGTGACGTCCCCCGACTCCTCGACTATTGCCAGTCAGTTATATTAACTGTACGCGATTCGGCTCGCACTCACTACTTACATTTAATTTTCTATTATGCCTTCAACTCTAGTAAAGTATGGTAAAGTTTATTTTCTTTTGTACAATTTTAAGGAGTTTCATCAAAATACAACAAATTATTCATGAATTTACAGGGAAAACACTAAATTACTAAAAAAATATTATTTAGTAAAAAAAAATTACGTCCTCATATTTTTAAGGAAATGCACGCAAATATTTCAAAGTTCCTCATACATTCATTGCATATCAGATAATTTTTCTAATTTTATCAGTCGAGGTCGAGCCCACCGCAGAAGCGCGCGACGAGCCGGATCGCGCGTTGATTGACTAACAAAAGGTGGCGTGATGTGTGACGTCACACCTTTTTAACTAAATTGAGCCTTATTGAAGAACCAACTCTGGCAGGACAGTACCGGGAATTTTTGTTAACTTTTATTTATTATTTTCTCTTGTTCATAAATTAAGATTACGATTTTGATAAACAATTATAATCTGCCAATAACAAATACCGATATGAAAGATTATTTTGCATATGATTACTAATAAGGATAATCCTGTTATTTTAAAACTTGTAAATTATACCTTAATTTTAATTTTTAAACGCAAAAAAGTGAATTTTATATGGGCACGCACATTTTTAAAGTAATTATTTTAAAAAAACGTATATGCATTTGTTTATGTACCGCGTTACATTTAAAAGATTATATAGGCATTAATCTATAAATACCTGCATTTTAAAACAAGATAACACTTACGACAGATATAGCGATTGACTGACTAGTACGCACTGACTAATCCTCACAAACTGGTATATTCCTATCAAAACAAGTGATTTCAGTGGAAATGAACGAATTGATATACGTATGGAAGGCTAAAAAAAATATCGTACGATCCGACGTCACCGCCTGACGTGGTGTTACGTGGCATAAAAAAACTGTTTATGTTCTTGTACATGTAAACTCAATCGCTAAACTCGATGCGAATGACCTTGAGCAAAATAAATTAGTTAAGAAAAATCGTCTCCACTGATCTTCCGATGTTTATTTTTTGTAAGATGAGTAAAGAATATATTATATATAAATATAAAAAACAAAGTTTGTTTTTTTTAGTATTTTTCTAGTACGCAATGTCTCAAATATTGCGCGTGGCGTGTGACTACAGTAAGGTTGAAAAGTCGTGGTCGCCCTTTCTGAACTTTTCTTTATTGTGAACACGGCAAGAAACTAATGAAAAGTAACAAAAAAATACTAAAAACAAATCGCAGCAATCAAACCTAACTACAGCGCTAAGACTCGTCGGCCGTCACTTCATACACTTTTAAAATATTCTTAAAGACATTCTACGCCACTGACAGGGAACCCACGACCATCTCGTCGATGGCGTATTACTTTAACAATATTATTTGCATAGCCTTCAATATAATATTAGGTAAAAATAAACTGTACAATTTTCTCGTTTCTTATACAGTTCCTAGATAGATTGTTGCGAGAATTAGCGATCAGCGGTTTGTTAAAATATTCTCAGATAATTTGATACACTATGTATTGCATGTTGCAGCCACTCCACTGTTGCACTATTGCAGACATCGATATCATAATTCACCACTTAGTAGGTCATTTAGTCACTTGGGGCTTAATATATATTTTTTTCTAAAGAAGATTAGCAAAAATATTTTGTTTTTTTTTTTTGCACTTTTGTAATGTTTTTGAGATGTGCTTGAGTGAACACAGTGTTTGTTGGTTTCAAACTAATTTTAATATATTTTTGTTTTACTTGTTTTGAATAGTCAAAAGCTGTGCATATGCGGCGTTGAGTTTCGCCAACAGCCTAGTAATATCGTTAAAGAAAGTGTAGAACAGAATGACATCACTAGGCTGCTTGATTTATTTATTTTGGCAAAAATGAATTAGTGACGCACCGTCGGTCCGTCAGACATAAACTTAGACCCATTCTCAACTCTCGGGATTACGTTTTCATTCATGGATTATAATTCACAAATGAAAACGGCAACTCAAGATCCATCTCAGAGTTGAGACCGGTTTATAAATATGGGGCTTAGTAACTAGATGGTATTGTCTCTAATACCATCTCAAAAAACTATGCTTTCGTGTTTACATAAATAAACGTTACAATGCAAGGTAGCAATTACCATTCTACTTTCTGAGTACCTCTCTGAATACTTTACACTTTTGCATCCTTACGAACGCTCCCAACATTATTGTGAACATTGTGTTTAACAATTTAAAACTTTTTATAATGAAGTTTTAATGACACTTGAGTGATGAGAGAAGATAAAAAAAAATATTTTCCGAAGTCATAAAAATGTAATTACCAACATTAAATTATTATATTAAGTACTTTATTCTATACATCAGAGTATTAACAAATTTATGAACCTACATATTCTAAAAATATTATTTTTTTAAATAATAATATTTGTGTATTATCTATGCCTACTCTACAACAGCATGACAGGTGCGTAAAAATGACATACAAAAATAAAAAAATATATAATATCTACTTATAGAGTACATCTATTTACATGTAAAAGGATATCATATTAAAAAATGACTCAATAATGTTTACGATAACAAAATTGTTGAGTCACCCCAGTATAATATGCAACCCGCAAAAAAGGGATGACGTTACCACCGGAATTAATGAACGAATGAATGTAATTTTGAGTCATTTAGTGTGTCCTCTGATCGCATTCCTTTATACACAGATAGGGCTGTCCTGTACTTCAATCAATGAAGGATTCCATCGTCAATTAATGCCTTTTTATTGACCTCGTTCAATTGACCAATCGGATCGTAGTGTTGAATGTACTGTATTGCCGCTTTAATGTCTTGATTATAGTTCAAAAAGATGCCGTCTCAGATATTTTATTGTTAACGCTAACCTACATCTAATGCTTAAGATTATGAACAGTCTTTTAGCCAATTTAGATTTGAGCATTTTGTTCATATTCTTTATAATCATAAAATAATTTTCCCTTTAACTTTGAAAAATGATAACATAATGGAATATACGTACGTATAGTTTTAAAATCTTATGTTAATTTTATAATTTTATTTGTATAAAATACTTACTAGTGATTGAAACACGGCTTCGCTTGCTTAAGCTTGTTTTATATTATAGCCAAAAAGGTTTTTTTTTATTAAAAAGTATCCAATGCCTACTAATACCTTTACGAATGTGTATTTTCATGATAATAGGTTGAGTAGTTTTGGCGTGAAAGCGTAACAAATAAATTACACAATTAAACATTCACCTTTATAATATTAGTATGACGATAAAATTGTAGTATAAAATGCAGGTAGGTATCTCCTATATAACATTATTAAAAAATAAACTTGTCGAGTACAGGTACATAATTCTTTACTTTTGGTTTAGATTTTTTTTACATATAAGAAAACAAAATATACAGAATTATATTACTATACTTTGAAGTAAGGAATTAGTTATTTTATTGATATTTTAAAATTATTTAATTAGAATATATTTTGATATGTTCCAATGAGTTTACTCTGCTTTACGTTGTCCTACATCATTCAATATTTTTTTTAAGATACACGGAGTAGGAAAATGTGCCAAAAATCTCTTTGTATTATGAACAACAACAAAAACATGTTTATAATTTAAATATTGTTTTAAATTAACTATGAAGGCTATTAATTATCCAGTGGCGATGCTTGTTGCTTATATTAGATTTTGAAGGCATTGACGTACGTTCGCTCTCGTATGATATATGTACCTATTTAGTTAAACCATTTTTTTGTTTCTCTCAATTGGAGTTCTATTTATTTACCTTTAACCCATATACTACAATTATTAGGTTTAAAATATCATATTTTATAATATAAAAGTTTCAATGCTAAAATCTAGCACATATTTTTTAAAATATTTAAAATATTTACATCTTTTACCGTTAAAGTTATTGGAGACATAAGACTTAAAAAAAATTGATAACCTGAAAATAAACCCAGGAAATAGTAAAAATGCAGTTGACGTCAAACTGAAACTGGTTCCTTCTGAGCGGCTGTTTCAATATAACTTATTAATAATGTTTACTTGTGTTGATTGAATCGCTTTTGTTACATAACAAAATAAATATCAGTTATAGCAATAGTAATAAAAAAAATAAATAACGTATAAAATTTTCCTTGAATTTTAATTACATTTTTTAATGTTCAGATTATTCATATTTAGACGTTACACAGATATATCTGAATTCGTTTGCTTGTACTCTTCATGTCTTACCTTTTTTTGGTTCCACACCATAAACAGAGTTATTAAAATCGTCGATGAAATAACATTAATCAATTGCTACTCAGTAGTATATTATCGGACTGTATAGCTAAGCGCATCGTAATGGAATGAACGTGGGTTCGATCTCTATGGGAAAAAAATATGTTTTTTTTTTCAATTGTATATTATACTGTTGGCCCTAATGGCATCTATAGTGTTACCAGGTTTTATGGTAGAAAGAGCTAGAAGAGTTCTGACCTGGAGATAGTAGATATTTTACAACTTTATTATTTATTTCTTTGCTCTGGAAAAACGAAAGCACAGCGTTGAATTCTACCACCCAATCTACCACTCAATAATTTCTCGATATTTTCCAAAGTTCGAGAATGAAGGTTCTCTTTGCCTACCCCGCTATGCTATATATAAACTTTAATTTCTTTTTGATATAAAGAAACTTTTCATTATTGTTTTTTCCTAACTATTACTTATTAGAATAATAATAGGAGATACTCACTGTCTTCGACGCACATCTGGTTATCTGGCAGCAGTCGAAGGCCGTTAGGGCAGGCGCAGGAGACGCGCGGCGAGTTCGAGCCTATCCTGGGCGCGGGCAGGCACAGGTGAGAGCAGTGACCGTTCACCGCCGCACAGTAGTTCACCCCATCGGGCTGGCGGTACGGGTGGTACACGTGGATCACCATCGGATTTTGTAGCTAATTAAGGTTAAAATATTTGTTATTTAAAATTTGGGTATTATTAACTTAATGTAAATTAAATAATTAAGAATAATGTATCTTTCTGAGTTACGCAAGTGATAAATGATGTATTTAATTTTGTTGCGTCACCGTTATCTTGAAAGACAAAGAACTCCAAACCTCGTGACAAATCACTTCAAAATTTACTAATTACCTACAAATTTTACCTACCCACTAAATTTACTAATTACAAATATAAATAAATATACGTATTATGAGCGTAACCCTAGTTATCTGATCAGAGTTATTTACGTTTGAAATATGTCCTCATGGTTCACTACTCTAGTAAAACTTTGGCTATACAATTATTAAAATAGATGAGAAGAACAGATACAATAGTGTAGATGACATAATGATGCCAAAATTTCTCTAAGTTAGTCAAAATCCAATTCGATTCGGAAAGCATCATAAAATAGTCAAATGAAATTATGCCAATTATGCCAACTTTTCTTTAAGATAAGGTACAAATGCTAAATTTTGCGGAAAGAGCTGCTGGTATTCATGATTACACCTTATCATAAATTTGGTCGATTAATAACAAAAGGTGCGGATACGATTCGGACATTTAATACAGCTAAAGAATTTACAAAACAGCAAATGCTTGTTTTCTTTTATTGTATCTAAGTATTTATATTAAATTTATGATGGCGTGAGGATCGATAAGCACGAATTGAGATTATTACTGTAATTTATAGCTAATATCAAAGACATCGTTATTCGAGGATTTATCTTGACATAATAAAAATATAATAAACAATGGATATTATATCTTAGTTTATAGATCTGACTGACATAAAGTCAATTTCAATTGCAACAGTTTTGACATTACATGTCAGAAATGATTGGATTTTGGGTAAAGCTATCACAGATTAGCCTACGGTCATTAGGCCTGATTGTGTACTCATTAATCTAGTACATAATAGATGAGTGGCAGACTAATAACCGCGTGGAGAGGCTGTCTAACATTTATACTTATTTAGAAAACGTATAAAAATTTTAACGTAGCGGGACTCGATCCCGCACCTCCTGGAAACCGACCAGATCGCAACAGGACATTTGTAGACTTGTCTAACATTTTTTAGACAAGTCTATAGATGTCTAATCGGGTGAACATTAATGTTTTTTTATATACATATGAAGATATGAAAATCGTCAAAATCAAACAAATTACTATACTTAATACTTATGTGTTAAAAGCAAGTACAATTGTTTTTGTATTTTTCGGAAATATTTTTTAAATTAACACCTTTTTAAAACCATGTTTTTCGAGAAAAATCGATGTACGGTTAAAAATATATTTTTTATCAGCTAGAACATTTTTGTAGATTACCTTTAATATTTTATAATTGTACAATATATTGCTAAGTTGCAGTTAATATCTTGGATTTTTTTCTTGTTTAATGCATTTATAAACATTATAAGTTATACTTGTTTAATGTTTAATTTATATTATCTTAGTATTAGTTAAGTAGACTATTGGATACTTTATTGACAAATCATTACATTCAATTTGAAAAGTCATTAACGTATGTACTTAGTATAATATGGTATGTACTGTCTTTTAATAAAAAAACAGACTCCTATGGCATAGGGAAGTTGGTGAATTCAAATTATTAAGAAGATTGGTATTTTCATATCTATACATGTATAAGATGCTACTGTATTCGTTATGAGTATTAAGAAATGTTATTAGACAAAGAGAATCTAGTGTCTCAACACGCAAAGCCTCCAGAATTCGGTAGAAAGTGGGGAACGGAGTGTTTTAACACTAGGTTCCCTCTGCCTACCCTGCTGTGTGCGGGATACAGCGTGAAGCTGATTTGATTTGAATCTAGACCAAACACTTCGTTTTATTGGGGAAATAAAATAAATCATTTTCTATACGGGAACTATAGTCTAAGGTAAAATCTAGTTAACTATAATAAGTAGCATACCGTATGTGTAGATGTAATAGCTTCAACATCTTTCCCATTGAACTTGTTAGCTCGGTACACAGCGGTCTTGTCCCAATCGGTCCAGTAAACCCAATCTTCAAAGGTCGTGATGGAGAAGGGGTGTCTCAGGACATCCGTTGAGTAGAGGATCACCCGTCGAGCTGTTCCATCGTAGTTGCAGGAGGATATTGTGTTCAGTTTTGCATCGACCTGGTAAAGAAAATATTTATTAATACAATTAGTTAAGTAGTAACTTACCGGCTCAGTTTTCATAGTGGCGATCTGACTAGGGCAACAGATAATGCTGTCAGCGTGGCTAAACACTGGCAAACCTCAATTTGACCAATCCAATCATATGACACGAAGAAGAAATGCATGACGAAAATTTTATTATTTTGAATAAAAAAAATTGACTTTGACTTTGAATCTTACCCAATATACGCGTTTCCTTACTAAATCCAAAGTGAGGCCGTTTGGCCACTTCACGTCGTAGGAGACTATTGTCTGTCTGTGTGAACCATCCATACCGGCGCGTTCGATTTTCGGTATTTGACCCCAGTCTGTCCAGTACATCCAACTAAGGAAGGAATTAGAAACTTACATCAAAATAGTCTATAAAACTAGATAAAATTTAAAGTCAAAAAGATTTATACAGTTGCTTATACTTTACATGAATACAAAAATATAGATAGATACAAAAGCTAACTGGATTTATTTTATTTATATTTCCATAAATATTGAGGCCAGTGGTGACGCAGGGGCACAAAGTGTGACTGTAAAATCTCCTGGTTGTGAGCTCGATCTCCACTCGAGGAAATGAAATATTTATTTACATTTATATTTTCATTTCTTGGCTCTGATATCGAGGCAAATCGCGGCGTTAAGTTCCGCCATTCCGCCGAGTTCTGGAGGCATTGCGCACAACACGCAATGCCTCCAGAACTCTGCGGAAAGTGGGGAACGAAGTGGCGAACACTAGGTTCCCTCTGCCCACTCTGCTGTATAATGTGTGCGGGATACTGCGTGAAGCTGATTTATTTTATTCTTAAATAAATATTTAATCAGCTTATATTATTATTCCAGTAATCAGAAGCCTTAAAACCCTTAGGCTGGTAACAAACTAGAGTTATCTATTATAAAGTAGTCTATTTTAGTATGTTACCAGCTTTTTAAACCTGTTCCGTATAATGTTATATCTATATATATAAAAGGACTTGTGCTGACTGACTGAGGTAAGACGCACGCAGAGCCGTAACCGCTGATGGTAGAAACGTGAAATTTGGGCAGATGTTTATTTTCATATTCTGGACATCCACTAAGAAGGGAATTTCAAAAATTTTAACCCTAAAGGGGTGAAATAGGGGTTGAAAGTTTGTATGGAAACATTTTTTAATCTGAACCGATTTTTATAAAATTTGAAATTCAGACTTTTAAAAATATTTCATTGAACACGTGTTTCATGGTTTTTAAGAATTCACCCCCTAAGGGTTCAAATAAGGGGTTGAAAGTTTATATGGAAAAATATTTAAATTGCCACCGACTTTTATAAAAATGTAAATTCAGACTGTTAAAAACATTTTATTGAACACGTGTTTCGCGGTTTTTTTAGAATTCACTCCTAATAAGCGGGCGAAGCCGCGCGCGCCCTCTAGTTATATTATAAAAGTAATAAAGACATAATAAATGACCATAAATATAGGTATTAAAAATTGTTCGAGAAAAACAAAAGGAACTTTTTATAAACGTCAAAACATGACAGACTGTTATTAATCGTTGCACATTACACAAAAACAGCAGTTACGTAACGTAAACAATACTATATATTAATATAATAATTAATTATAACATCTTTATTTATCTATTAATTATCAAGGACATCGTTGTTACTTAAAGTGATAAGGCACTTAGACATAGACAGCTTTCAATCTGGTAAGCCGTCTGCTGTACTAGTTATTTGTAAATTGGATCATTATCAAAGAAATGTTCACAATATCGGCCTTTATCTATTGTGAGTACAATGATATATTATGACAAATTACATAGGTACTTTCATCCATCATTATTTGACCGAGAATTTGCTATTATGCTTAGGTATTCTTTATTTTTTTTTTATATAATGTCACGCAGTATTCCCAACATAATAGGGTGGCCGAGGAATCCTACTGTTTGCTCTCAGTTATCCACTTTCCGCCTAATTATATATGTATGTTTTGGGTGCGTGTTGAGTGGAGGAACTCAACGCCGCACTTTGCCTTATTACCACAGTGAGGTAAAAAAATCAATATACTCGTACATACATATAATGTGCATTACTGAGCACTACATGATAAAACGTAGCATATAGCTATCCGCGGCTGCTCTTTATATGAACAAGATATCTATATATATATAAAAGGACTTGTGCTGACTGACTGAGGTAAGACGCACGCAGAGCCGTAACCGCTGATGGAAGAAACGTGAAACTTGGGCAGATGTTTATTTTCATATTCTGGACATCTACTAAGAAGGGAATTTCAAAAATTTTAACCCTAAAGGGATGAAATAGAGGTTGAAAGTTTGTATGGAAAAAAAATTTAATCTGCACCGATTTTTATAAAATTTGAAATTCAGACTCTTAAAAATATTTCATTGAACACTTGTTTCATGGTTTTTAAGAATTCACTCCCTAAGGGTTCAAATAAGGGGTTGAAAGTTTATATGGGAAAATCTTTAAATTGCCACCGATTTTTATAAAAATTTTAATTCAGACTGTTAAAAATATTTTATTGAACGTGGTTTTTTTAGAATTCACTCCTAATAAGCGGGCGAAACCGCGCGCGCCCTCTAGTATGTTATAAATCTAATATGTTATAAATCCTGACCAGATAGTGGTCCTGCATCGAATATATCATAATATGCGTATATCGACCCCCTCAGGTAGTTATGAAGTAGTTGAAGAGTATAACGGAGGGTATCCTTAATTATTTCAATATGGAGCAATATGGTTGGCACCTAAGAGAATTATACTACAGATGCGGGTGCTGCACTTTTGAAGCACATTTTTGACACATTGAGAAGTTGCAAAATGCCATTGAAGTATTTTGTGATTGATGGTACTCTTGGCCTTATTATCTCGTATGTAAACCGGAATCTTCGGGAATCGGGAAGGTTAATATAATCTGGATCTCCTCTAAGGATGGGCGTTCGACAAGGATCTGTGCGTGGTCCAATATACTATATTGTTCGCAGACGATGCCACTTGAATATTTAAGGTTTTGTAAATATACAGGTTTTTAATACTTCAATTTAAGTGAATTTCAATAAGCACTGCTTCATTAAAATATATTCCATCAATACTCAAAAATAATGAAGTGAAAACTATGAAATGCACATAGCTACTACAATTTTTATTTTATTTTATTTATATAATTATACCTATTTTTCTTATTTATGTTTCCTCGGTAAGAAAAGTTCTTTTATATGCAAATAACGATATTCACTTAATAATTTAAATAATTATAATTGTATACGAGACCGCAAAAAAACTGATTAATGAATCCTAATGACATCAAACTAAATCCTTTCATAGCTTTGTTTGCATTTATTTATTCTTTAATAAGGCGAAGTACTGTAAAATATTGTTTGTATTAATAGTAAATAATTACTAAATATTTTTGTTGAAGAAAACAAAATATTAGTCTTTACTCATCTTTTTTCACCATATCCACTTCAAATTCACATGAATTCGAGATATTGCGTGTTAAGTATCGGAATTCATGAATTTGTTGAGCGGACCAGAGCGGTTAAAAGATTTAGTGCCCCGAATCCGTCCAGGTGATCCAACGTAACCTACCTATAGACTCCAGATTATAAATTTGAACTTAAACAAAATGTCTCACCCATCAAGAGGATTCAAAGCGATAGCTCTAGGTTCTTCAAGTTTGTCTCTAATGAGGATTTTTCTCATATTGCCCTGAAGATCGGACAGTTCTATGTGGTTCTTGCCAGTGTCCGTCCAGTAGAGGTGGTTGTATATCCAGTCCACTGCCAAGCCGTCTGATGTGATCAGCTGATCGCCTATCACTACTGTACGTTGACTACCTTCGTCTATTGGTGCCCTGGGAAAAAAAGATACAACGAAATATTTAATATATGTATAATAGAAAGCTATATAAGGATTTAAGAAGTATTTTAACAGCAAGTTCTAAAACTAAAAGTTTTTTGAAAAATAGAAATATATGTACTACTTGACGTTTAATTGCAATTTGTATAAACAAATAAACATATATATAGGTATAAATAAATAACTTGCTTATAAATCTTTTCATCGGTGACATCACTCCAAAATATCATGCCAGTTCTGAACACATAATCGAGGGCTGTGGCTGACTTCGTATCATTTACTATAGCTACCATCTCATGATGGTCCAAACTAATCTTTCTGATATCAAAACGCCTGGCAAAGAGCAGTGATGGGTGGCCCTCTGTTGCCTTACACCGTGTTCTGTCTCTTGGATCTCTGGCATACCCTGTGTGGCACTCGCATTTGAAGGTGCCTTTCTCGTTTATGCATATTTGGGAACATGCACCGGGGTCTGTACACTCGTCGATATCTAAAAACAGATATTAAATAATATATAACTATTTACTAAATATTTGGGTATAATATTCAATACTAATGTATGATCCAATTTCGTATAAACGTAATACAAAAGTCAATAGCTTTCAGTATTACACAAATATTTATAGCTTTCAATTTAAACTGTAAGGCCTTCAAAATTCATTAATTTGCATAACTAATGTCCGATAATTGATAATTATTTCTCCACAATGACAATATTAGTTCTAAACTAATAACATTGTTGTTTCCTAAACAGTGAAGCAACATCATTTAGTCGTAGATCAATGTATGCAGTGTCAACACAACGGTATTTAATATGGTCCGCTTTGTCAAGTGGATTACCGACATTCGACGCTAATACCCGCCATACCGCATCACGTTGCCCTTGGATGTCCAATAACTGTGATAGCCAGCAAAGCAAATATGTGTGGAAATTTTGTGATAACACTATTTTAGTTCTAATATTTTTATAGTAAACATTTAAAGTATAGAGTGGTCGTTTCTTTTAATTTTCAATGACTTAATTTAGTTATACAGTTTTTTTTTCGGGTGCTCTTTTCTTAAAAAAATATGGTATATGATAGAAGTTATGTGATTTTTTCTTTTCAGAGGAATGAGATAAAGGTTTCACTTGGCCTAATATGCAATAAAACGCTGCATAAAAACGTCTGATTGTAAACGCTATGGGTTCGACTTACACTCGTACTAATGAATTATTTTAATTTCTTCGCTTGGTAACAAGACAAAGTGGGATTTTCAGTTTCGTTTCTCAACACGCAATATCTCGAAAATCGGACGGAACGTGGGGAGCGGAGTACCTTAACACTAGGTTCCTTCTGCCTACCCTTTTATTAGTAATATACCGTGAAACTATAAAAAGGATATTATACAACTTATAAAGTTTTAAACTTCAGTGTCCGAATCAGGTATAATTATCCAAAGTATATACTTATTAAAAGCTTTATGTAAACATTCGCGATTGTCGCCCTTCCACGTAGGCGAAAATTGCCTCGATATCAAATATTGAATCGTAGTACTCACTGAACTCGAAGCAAAAATGTCTTTCAAAATGGAATAAATCTATTTCTATGGCAATCGTATGAATACACTCAGATATAGAGTAAATATAATACAAGATCGTATTTTTATAAGGCTACTTTCGTTACCAAACGTCTTCTATGGAAAACAGATGGATGGACCTTCTTTTTTGATTACCTATAGGTAAATGATAAATGCCACAAGAAATATAATCATGTCACACATATGTGGCGGGAAGCAAAGTTAATTAAGTTTTATCCAATATTGAAATTTTTAAATATATGCAACGACGACTTGAGGTCAGTCGTGACGCAGGGGTACAAATGTGTGACTGTAAGCGCGGTTGTGGTTTCAATCCCCACTCGCATAAATGAAATATTTAATATTTTCATTTCTTCTCTCTAGTGTCAAGGCAAAGCGTGGAGTTAAGTTCCGCCACTCAACAACCAATGCCTCAAGAATTCGGCGGAAAATGAGGCATAGATTATCTTGACACTAGATTCCCTCTGCCTACTCTGCTGTATGCGGGATACAGCGAGAACCTGAAATATTTAAGATGCCATCGTGAATAATTAAATGTATGTATTTAAATCGACCCGTAAGTCCAAAGGAAGTGACGTGTTAGCCATTTCATAGTTCCATATGGCATAAGTAACGCAAAAATTGTCGCTAGTATCCGGTAATCTTATCGGTCGATAAAACAATAAATTATGTGGATTTTAATATTTCATATTCATTGCGTCTAATACTTTAGTATCGGTGATAAAAATTACTAAATGCTAAATTATAATTAATAGTTATCACCTAATATTACATGATTGTATGTATGAGGTACCTACAAAGATATTTTTTGCAAGCAATTATTTGTTTACACTTCCCTTTTAGATAATTTATTGAGATAAGCGTTTAAATTTTATGATTCATACATAGTTTCGAATCGAATCAAATCAAACCAGCTTCACGAGAAAAAATGAAAATATACATTTAAATAAATATTTTTTCTTCGAGTGGGGATCGAACCCACAACCAGTCGTTAACAGGCACAGTTTGTGCCCCTGCACCACGACTGGGCTCATAGTTTCTGGCTATTTATATTACCATTTCAGTTTTAAATTCACCAAAAAAGGGTCGTAAGCTATTATTAGAAACGTCATGTGACCGTTATTTAATATTCCACCCTGTGAAAGTTATCTATTCTTGTAGAATCTATTATCTTGTAGTTGTAACTGTATAATATATAATGTCTCACTAGAAACTCGTGATTGATAAATAAAAATAGATTAAAAATTACACTTTTTCTAGTTTTACGTTGTATATCGCATATAGGTAAGCTAAGGGAACCTGGTAACATACTGTTAAGATACTTCACTCCTGTTAAGAGACCAGACGTGGCGCAGAGCCACAAGAATACGCCCGTAAACGTAATTGCTTGTGGGCTCTATTCCCACTCGAAATGAAATATTTAATATTTTCATTTATTCGCTCTGGTGTCGAGGCAAAGCGCGGCGTTGAGTTCCTTCACTCAACGGGCAATGTCTCTAGAATTTGGGGGAAGTGGAGGGCGGAGTGTCTTAACTTTAGGCTGCGGCATGCGGGATACAGTGTCAACCTCGAAAAAAAAACTTAGTATTACCTTCACAAGTGCGATTATCAGTCAGCTTATATCCATTTTCACAATCACAGTAGTATCCGACGGGGGTGTCGATACATTTTTGTGTACAACCTCCATTGTTTATAGCACACTCGTCCTCCCCACACCGGTCTCGGGGTTCATCTTCGAAGTTGGGACAGTCCGGATGCTTATCGCAAACCTTAGATAACGGTATGCACATACCAGCACCGCAATCGAATTCGGTTTTTTTATCACACACGGGTTTGGGTCGAGCTGCGAAATAGATTATTATTATATGTTTTAATAATTTCATTTTTTTTATAAATTGATTGTAAACGTGACAATTGTGGGTTCGATTCTCTCTCAGGGGAATTCATTATTTTCATTTCCCCGCTCTAAAAGCTTAAAGCTATTAACGGTTAACATACAATTCCTTGAACTGCGTGGTGCGTCGGAAGCGAAATGTTTCATTCATGTCATTAGGTCCAACCCGATCTTTATAAAAATATTTACTTAACTTTTTTTATTAAAAGTAACCAGACCGCGGAAATAACTAAATTATAAGAATAAATATTACTTCAAGTCGAATTCAATCTCCCAACGAAGGTGTGTCGGCGTCAAAAGATGTTATATTATATTGATCTATGATTATTGGTTGGTTGGTGATGAAATAAAAAAAAATGTGCAGTACATATTACTACTTGTACATGAAAAAAAATATATAATATTTTTTTAATTTTACAAAAGAAATACACAGGTTACTTACTACAATTGAATTCATCGCTTCCATCAGGACAATCCTTCTCTCCATTACAGTAGAGGGCCCCGGGGATACAGCTGTGATCCTTGCATTGGAACTGATCTAATCTGCATGTAACATTTCCTCTGCAAATCTCAGGAGCTTCGTCGCCACCATCCGGACAATCGCGGTCCCCATCGCACACCCACGCCCTGTGTACGCAAGTCATACGATCCCGACATTCAAATTCTGTGGCTATACAGGGTGATATCATTTTAGGTGCGGATGGGCAACCCTGTAATAATTAAATGTATTCTTTAAATCCTGTGAATTAATTTTAAAATACATAATTTTCTATAGTAGCTATATACATAGTATATTTGGTTAAGATTTAACCAAGAAGATTATAAGGATTATACCTGAGAAGTACCTTCAAGAGATTATCGTCGTCGTAATTTTTAAAAGAAACTTTTTAGTATTCTAATATTACCTCATGAATTTCTTGCCTAAATTATAGCTTGGAGACAAGTTTTAACAAGGCGTAATGTTGTAAAGAATAAAACTGCACTTAGTAAAGCGTATATTAATTTAGGTCCAGTTAATTCAGTTAGATACTAATTTAGACTTGGATAATAACCATAAAATTATATTGGTGTCAAGGAGCACCGCACTAACGGCGCTAAAATTTGTCATTAAAGTATTGCATAATGTGGTACTATATCAAATAAATTGGTAATATCGTTCTAGTAAGTCATAATTAGTCAACTCCTAAAAGTAGTTAAAGGCACCTGTATTGGCAACTTGAAAGTCATTTATATAATAGTTTCTAACTTATAAATTGCCCTAAACTTTATTTTACAACTTTTTAGGTACTTGTGATGAAAAATGTTCAGTTAATTTCAAAATTATGATACGAAATATTTGAAACGCACCGCCTCATCGCTGCCATCAGGACAGTCGATGTCTCCATCACACCTCCATCTAGCAGTCACGCAGTGGCTGTCAGCGCATGAGAAATGAGTATGGGGCTGGCATGTGGGTGCTGGACACTTCACTTCATCACTACCGTCCCCACAGTCATCATCGCCATCACAAACCCACCGGTGCTGTATACACTTGCCGTTTCCACATGTGAATTCATCAGATCGACATGTCTCATCTAAACATATAATTTATATTAGCTTCACCAATTATAAAAACGTTCATTTTATTTTAATTAATATTATAATGTTAACACAAGTTAATACTTGTGTTAACATTATAATATAATTTAATAATTATATCAATAAACTAACTACAATCAATTAGCTATGTTAAGATTATACAAAGTCACCTACAAAAAACATCTTAAAAGCAATTATTTTTTAAAGAACAAATAATTCAAGAAAGAAAAAGGCTAAAAGGGTGCAGACATTATTAAAACATTCCTCAGGCGAGCTTTAAGTGGCCAAGTAATGAAGGAGAAAAATAAGAATTAACCGGGAACACTGTAATGAGAAAACGCAAAAAATGGTTGCAATCATGATGTCGAGCACTACCCGTGACCTTCTATATTAATAGCCAAAAGCCACAATGAGAGGGTTGCATTAATGAATCCTAAACGCTCTGACCATATCGCACCACCACCACTTTAGTTGTTTGTATCTCTTTTGTTTTGTGCAATGTTTAATTAAATTCCTTCGGGCAAACTAACTGTTAGCTGTCAACGTTGTTTTGTAAAAAGGCAAATATATTGCATATCCTGCAAAACTACAACTTTAAATTGAAGTAGAAAAGTACTTTTTTGAATAAGCATGGAGAGAGATATAAGGAAAATTGATATTACGCTCCGACTCTTTACTTTTTACTTAAAAAAAATATGTAAAAGATAGCGTTGTGTTGGAAATGTACCGGGAAATTCTCTCGAACACAGTCCGTTACTTATGTGACAATATGGGCTTCTAATAAAGGAAATTAAAAGAGTTGTCTCTTTCACACGACTTCCAGTATATTTTATTAAGTAAAATAAGTTCTCTGGTACATTTTATTTATTATTGTTGTAAATTTGTCTACTAACGTAGTTTTTTCTTTATTTGTTACTTTCTTGTATCTATTAATATAAATGTATGTGTATATTCTATCTTAGATGCCGTCGCAACTTTGTTTGCATGAGTACAATAAAATAAAAAAAAGATTAATTTGTGATTTATTACAATATTTTTATGAACCCAATTTGTTTTGTCAAAATAAAATGTATAGACACAATTTTTTCTATTACTTTATTATATTATAGATATAATATATAAAGTTATATTTTATTAATTCACTTTTTCGTCTGTGCATACAGAAGCTACCTTTAAGAATTTTTATCGCAGTCGAGAAAGTAAACAATTTTGATCGAATGGTGTAATATGTCGGTGGAGGAGGTTTTGCACCCCTGTCCTTTGAATATAATATTGAGCTTCATACATTTTTATTTGATTTTTCTCTGACATGAGACTGAGTTTAAACGTTATGTTAAATATTAAATGTATTGGTTAGCAGCACTAAACAATACAAACAATCAAGCAATCATGCAATCTCTTATAACTAAGTTACTTAAAATGATGCAAAAAATGAATATTTGTTAGTATATATGAATGTACCCTTACTGCATGCTTTCTCATCAGACCCGTCAGAACAGTCGAAATTGTCGTCGCACATCCACGTGAGGGGAACGCACTCCCCTTTCTTCCCTCGGCAGGTGAACTCTTCAGGGCCGCACGCTTCCACTTCTGTCAATTCAAGCCATGCATGAGCACTTCATGGAACATTCCAATGACAAATAATAACTGTATAACCTTGCTATAGTAAACCCATTGTTTGGAACTCAATGAAATATCTAATATTGATTATTCCACCAGAAGCCTATTTCAAGTACGCATAGAATTTGTACTGCGTGTTATTTTGTACGATATATGTGTTCGCAACCGCAACTTGATTGCATATTGTGAACAGTAAACACTCGTATTCATTATATGTAAGTAAGCAGAGGTAAGCACCTATAACCATAGACGAATAATGTAAGTTAATATTTCTTATTGTTTCAAGCATTTTTTTTTCTAAAGTAAAAGTAAACAGTATTTAAATAAAATGCAAATTGTAATTACAAAGATTATTGTAGAGACAAGTCATAAAGTAACCTCGCCTTAATTAAATTTCACCATTCATTTCATTCTACGCCAAAAAATATTTCAAAAACTTCGTAGTGGGCGAAATAAATGTTCAGGGTCTTAAAGTGTATTTTACGAGCCCTCAATTTTTAATTTAACTTCCGTTTTACTGTTTGTGGAGGCTTTAATAAACTCATTCTATATTTTATATGAAGTTTCATATATAATTTATCTTTAAGAAACAAGTTTATAGAAATGTGATCTATGTTTTGATACATATCTAACTATATCTTAACTTACGGAAAACTTACAAAAGCTATGACAAAGACGAACTAAGTCCAACAATATTATCAGATTACAATATAATACAATCCTAAGGACGTGACCCAATTAATGATGACGTGAATTCGCCATACATGCTGTGTTGAAAATGATTTTTTATGGTAATGGCTATAATAAAAAGTTTCCTCCTTGATCCCCATGCTGAGTCCAGACCAGCCCTTTTATATCTTACCGCAGTGATGTTCATCAGAACCGTCTGGACAGTCAGGAGTATCATCACAGTGCCAAGATCCTGGTATGCAATGTCCGGTAGCACATACAAAGTTGTGTTCGGGACATTCTCGTTGGTTTGCTGCATTTGAAAGGGATTTGTAATTTTTGGATAATTTGGATACGATGTTATATTTGGACTTTATTTTTATCTTTACGGTTTGAATGTCATGATGTAGTTTGAAAATATAATTAACTATGTAAATAGCATAAGAAGTTATAATTATTGATAATTCATTTGAATGATAATTCAAGAATATATAGAAATATGCTATGCTATGCATTTTATGTATTGTGCTCATCAAGCAATGGAATTGGACAAAAACTGTGTCGATTTAAGGACAATAACAATATATGACAACATTATCTTACTATTTAGTAAAAATTAAAACTTTTATAATTAAATAAATCTATTTTTTTTAATTGAAATGAATTTATTCATTTCAAAACATTTAAATTAGTAAGATAAACAAAAAAAAACATATACTAACGTAATTAAGTAGACTTATAACATAATTAATGATGTTAAATAGTTGTTATTTCGGGCGTAATGTTGCTTCACATCACATCCTCTAAATTAAACAAACTAAGGCGCTTAACATCATTAGAACGTTAAACTAAAGTCTCTATTTGAACAAATTTATTGCTGTGTTATCTAAAGTTAATGTTTCAACAAATAGGTTCTACTCTAATTTCACATACGAAAAGATCAAAATTTTCAAATTATGTAAGTACAGTCAAATAATATTAACAATAAATATGAAAAGGAGTATCTTTAAAATTAAAAAGAAGTGGATAATATCCTTTGATAGCTTTACTTAGCAGCGTATCAAATGTTTCAGATTTATATTTAGGTTTATTGCATAAGACTACAAAACATTACGTGTCCACGTCGAGGCACATATAAAGGGATTTTCTATTATGTCGGGTTTACAACGGAGCTAAATGTACAAAGTTGTGGCAGCGGTCGCTGCGACGTACTGGAATAAAAGCTTAAATCCTTTACGTTCACTATATGTATTTGTATATATGTATGGTTATTGTTTGATGTTGAGTAATCCAGATTACAGTGTGTCAATATTAATTGACGTGCCGTCGCCGGAATAATTGGCTCTCGCGCTATTCAGTAATCAAATTGCCTTGTTTTAAGTTTGTTTATTATTTAAATAGTTTTTTTTAGTCACATGATTTAACGCTGAAAACATTTTTTTTTTACAGTAAATACATTTTTTTACAATCAGTCAGTATAGTTTAGGTTCTTACTATGCAACAGATTTCTACAAAAAAATTTACAAATCTAAACAAAGAAAGGACAAATTGCAAATAGAAAATATTTTTTTCTTTCACAAAATATGAGCCCGCAAAATCGATGTAATCAAATTGAATTCTAATTCTCAATTCACAGCGGAAAGAAGGTAAAGCAAGAAAGGGCAAAGATTATAATATTAATCCAGGAAACTTCCGAAGCGTAATTAAGATTTTAATCCACGTCCGAAGCCCCGCTAAGGACAACGTGCTACCTTAAAACTTTCTCCATAAATCGCTAGATAATTATTTTTGGGAAATAATACGAAGAAGATTCTGTACGTCTTATCAGGAATACTTAGTGTACTAATTCATAAAACAAACTGATGGAAACTATGCAAATTCTCTATTGTAATTTAAATGTGAAATGTAATCTACAAAAAGAATTTCGAAATATATAAAAAAGTACACAAATAAAACCAGAACAAGGTACAATTTAAAAGTAGAAAAGTGGCGTTCAGATTCTGCCTTTGTCATTTGCTATCCGTTTTTTCATTGTTCTCTATATGTTTTAGTACAATAGATACAACAATGTTATTTAACATGACAGACCCAAAAGTAACAGTATATAAAATATTTTTTTAAAGATATAATTTTCACTTTGGTCATGTAATTGGTTTGAGATACGTAAGGAAATAGAAAATTGTTTGTACTCAATGTATTCGTATTAGAAGATTGCAAATAACGTCTACGTCTAAGCTTTTATGTTAAATATTGTTTTTTAAAATTATTTTTCTTTGACATTCACGATAAAATTTGCACTTATTTCTTTCATATTACATCTTTGCATTACAAACAGGAAAAAGTTCTGTAAAGAATTGTATAATATGATACTCACTACAAGTGCCAGGCTCTTCATCAGATCCGTCGGAGCAATCCTTTTCATTATCACATCTCCACGACATCGGCACACATCGTCCCGTTTTGCATCTAAACTCCGACGACGTGCAGGTGCGACTCTCTGCAAACAAAGAGATAAAATATTAAATAACTTAGAAAGGTATTGTGATATTACAGCGCAGTGTTGAATATTAGCTGGTTTATCTTGAAGTGATTCGCACGCGCCGTAGAGCAATTTGTAGGCAAAATATACACCCTCGGAATAACCGGGGCGCCGACTGCGTAGCCCTTTACAGTAACCCGCGTAATAAATTTGAGTACCACCAGAGATTGCTATATCGTATGACACGTTGTTCGTACGAAACAGGCTCACGGAATCTTCCCTTTCATCTACCCTTCAGCAGGGTCGTTATATCGCCATGGATATTATAAGTGCGGGATTTTTAGTCTATTGCACGTATTCTATGTTATACACATATAGTAGGGTAGGCATAGGAAACTGGAAACCTAGTCTTGAAATACTGGGTTCCCATTAAGTTATTTCTGTTCTCCAGTTTCGGCTAAAAAATGGAAGCATTACATGTTGAGTAGCGGAACTAAGAGCCGAGTAAAAGTGTTTAATGAGAAATAATATGTAAAATTTAAATTGTCCACCTAATAGAATGTCTTCTATAAAGATAATATGAAAAAGAAACCTCTAAAATATGACCTAAATCTCTTTTAGATAATATTATTATGAACAATATACAAAGAAACAACAGACTATGTACCTGCCCGCCCTAAATATAAAGAAAAAAGTATGCAAATAAGACCTGTACCACGACTAAAAGAATAGTATTATTATAATGTAGCAAAGAATAAACCGTACTAAAATTTTCATAACGCGAGCTTGTATACTTGTGATGAAAATAAGTTTTCGGCTCGAAGGAATTAGTAAATGGGTAAATTCTGAGCATATACAGTGAGTTGCTGAATTTTTCATACATTTACCTTCATTTACCATAAGACGTGAGGCGGTGTGTAATAAAAATGCTGCTTTTATAACAACAACATACCGAAAATCTCCCGGGAAATAGTAAACTGTGCTACGATTCTTAATTATTTCATAGAAACGCTGGGGTCTAATTGCCAAGTTAATATTCAAAGTACTTGTAGTGCCGTGTTCGTTCAGTTAATCCTTGTTAAGCCGCGCCTATTATACCCGTATGTAAATTAAGTTTCGCGGGATCAGATCTCCTGTTTCATATTGAGCAATTAACTCTTAGTAGAAGATAGAAATTAAAATTAGATTAGACAATGTTACATGATATGTTAAAAGTTAAGCAAGTAGCAAGTTTAGATTTTGTGTGGTTAAAGAAAGGTTTTTTTTAGGGTTCTGTACCTGAAAAGAAAAAAAACGATAGCCTTATGTTGCCTGTTAAACGATAGCCTGTTCATTTGGCTGTCTTTCGATACTATTTATATCGAGATCCGCGTGGAGATATCAAGCTGAAATTAATATGAAATATTCAGGTTTACGATTGTTTGGAGCCCAGAAAAATACAAACAGCACGTAATAAAGGAATATATCAGAAAAATGGAAATTACAGACTAAAACTACTACATAATTACAATTGTAAATTATTTCATGCAAACTAACTGCATACGCCCGTAAATTTAAATTTGTCAACTTTTATAAATTGTACTGCCCATTGACCTTAGTCTGAAAATTGTACCCTCGGTGAGCGAGTCTGATTTGCTCTTGACCTTTTTTTTAGTTCGGTTTGTTTTACATTAATGGACCATTCAAATTAAGCGACGACTAATTTTTCATAATTCAGTAAGCAACGCTCATTTAGGCTTTGGTTTTAATATAATTTAATAATTAATAGGTAAAAGTACCTAATATAAAAAGTTATATTTACAATAGTTGGAAATAGTTTTAATATGAGCTTTAAAAGTAAAGAGTAAACGTGCATATTTAACCTTGGTAACTTTCCACCCATTTTATATCACGTCGTTTTTAATACAAACTCGGGGTTCATTGTTCAAGTCATTACGTGTGAAATTCCGAAATACGGTGTGTATGAAATGCCACAAATTATTTTCAGAGTAAATTAAAATTAAAAGTAAATTAAACAACTTGAATTAGCGCTGTAGTTGAAAATGTAGTTGACATTGGGAACGGCGTCAAAATATATGAAAAAGTTGCAGTCGAATCTCTGTACGGTTGCATGTTGCATAACTGTAAGGGTGTGTATGAGTATAATACCAAAATGTCTTTCAAAATGCTTGTAATATTCTTATATTTCATAAAATAATTTAGTTTTATTTTTTAATGTTATGTAAATTCGGGCACAGCGTGAAATACCACAGCTTGCGCGCTGTTAAAGTGCGCTTCAAAGCTGCCAGTTACGTACGTAACGAATGCACTCCTCGCCAGCAGCGCCTTGTGAGGACGGCCCAGTAATACAATTTCTCGACACTTCAGCTACCATCTTGGGGACAATTTCATCTAACATTTACATTCCAGTTTCGACGTTGCACAGAATATTGCAGAAACAAAACAGAGCGAGCTAATTGGTATGGAGGATAACATCGGAACCATTACTTACTTATTCATTACCTACAATAGGATACAAAATGAATAAAAATAGAATTGGAAGCACAAAGAGAAAAATCCAAACTCATTCTGGATTCAGGCGTGCATAGTTCGTTACGGAGTTCCTTTGAAATAAAAAGGTTAAAATCTGTTCAAGTACCGCTACCCTGAGTTGAGCCGCTAACTTCTTTGAAGTTGATTAAAATACAAGCGCATACGGAACCAAACTGTTACACGGATCTGAATAGTGCACTTCAACAATCTTTCAATATTTGAGTTGAGGCTATACTCTTTGTGCTTGTCCTAGTCCTTGTGGCGCAGTTATCAAGTAGGTTTCTAACTGAATGGGTTGCTTGCGAATCCCACTCGGGTAAAATATGTTAATAAAATAGGTATTTGTCAAAAGACAAGCTTCTGGTCTCATTCTTCTATCAACTATTGTGCATAGTTGTTCGAAGGTATCTTTGCACAAAGTTCGCTATTGTATTTCGCTATACAGAATATAATATTTATAAATTAGCAAAAACTCTTATCTTCTTTATGCTTTTACAATAAAGGCATAAAGAGATATAATATAATAATAATATAATAATATTTATTAAATTAAGATTTTCGTACATAACAATAACTTAAATCGTTAAAAATAATGGTTTCTTTCAGTACTTCAGTATATTTTTGTGCCTAACATAACTATAAGATTTTATTTGAAAATAGAAACTTCAAACAAACATGTTACGTGATATATTAAGACGTATTAGTGTTTCATTTAGGCAGCGCACTTCGTGAGCCTGTTCGTCAAAGGTTATAGGATTATACGATTTTATCATACAAAATTATATGTTTCACGTGTTTCTATCCCCCGTTTCTTATAAGCTCTGATAGCATATGTGCAGTAGTATTGTACAATATTTTATTTAGCTTCACGCTACATCCTGCACATAGCAGGAATCCTGGCAACCGAGTGTTAAGACGCCCCGTTCCCTTTAAAATTTCTCCAAAATTCGGCAGAAAGTACGAAGCGGAGTGTCTTAAAATTATACTTTTTCTGTCTACCCTGATATATGTAGTTTTTGAAGCAGACAATTAACTCATCACTTAATTCTGTTTCGATAAAAAAAATCATTCAATAACTAAGTTGTATGTACAATTGCATACATTAACACCAAATTAGATACAAAATGAACTGAAATATTTCAATCATAGACCAGAAGTTATTACTTAAACTTAAATAATCTTATAATGGGTCGATGGGAACTAAATTGGAACCCAGTAGAAAATAACATTAAAAGCTATCTCGAACCGAAGCCTGGAGCGATTTAGCGGAGGCAATTTTTGTTGTCATTTTATGTCAAAGTGATTTCATCCAGCGAAAATACTTCTAAGGGTCATAACAGTAGTTGAGAAATGCGATCTTGTCAATCCACTGAAACAAAACTAAAGTGGAAATCTATAAAACAATTTTATACGAACAAAGAAATAACTTTTTCTTATTTTCTTCTCACGTTTTATATTATTATTATCGGACTTTCCTTTCACCTTTAATTATTTAGAACTTTTATATAATTTTATTTACTAAAGTTTCTTTTTAGTTCTTAGACAGTATTTATTAATCTATAAATATTTTTTGATTTTCTTGATGTTGTACCTACCTATGACGAGTATAACGTTTTAAGGTAGTTGAGTAGTGAATTGGTCAGAAGTTACATAAATAATTTGACTTTGAGTTTAGGCAGGACGTAGGGAACGGAGAAGTTCGCTTAGTTTTAACCTATTTTTTATCTTTTTGGTGTGGAACAGAGTGTCTTAACGTTAAATTTCCTTTCCCGATATATGCGAGATAGAGCTAAAGTTTCTCAAATTGTTTTATACATACTTAATGTTGTATACAAAGTCATCTCTGCGACGGACGTATCCTGTACGGTAGGTAGAGAAAGCCTAGTGCTGAAACACTACAAAATATTAAATATTTTATGTCCACGAGTGGGAATCGAACCCACAATCTGCCGCATTGACAAGCACATGCTATTATTTCTCATAAATATTCAACATACATACCATCCGCATAGTATCTATATGAAGACATTAAATAAGTGACGTCTAATCTCTGCTTCACTCGATTAGTAATTCAGCCGACGTCAGCTCCAACAAACTGCTTCCCTGCATTGCGACCAATGGAGGTATTTACCATTCCGATAATGGGACCCTATATCCCCGGGATTAATTAACCGTACACTATCTATAATCCCCTTGTTCTATTGGTACGGCTTAAATGGGTAACTAAATAAAGCTCACCTATTCGATATGACTGCGAGACCCTTTGTTTGATTGTAAATATGATGAGTTTTTATTTAAGTTTTTGTTGTTAATTTATGTGAAATGTATGGTTGGTTTAATATAGGGTTAATAATAACTAAAATGTTACTAACATAGGTTATTAAAATAATATATATATATATATATATATATATATATATATATATATATATATATATATATATATATATATATATATGGAACAAAAGTCTGAAATAAGGTTTGTTATTATTATTATTATTAATAGGATTGAAATCAAACTTATCCTAACAATAAATTCATATTAGACTTGCCTAAGTATTGAGTGAAATATTATGTTTTCTACAAAACAAAACGTACTAAAGGATTTCACTGTATTTAATTTTTGGAATAAATAATCTATATATATATAAAAGGACTTGTGCTGACTGACTGAGGTAAGACGCACGCAGAGCCGTAACCGCTGATGGTAGAAACGTGAAATTTGGGCAGATGTTTATTTTCATATTCTGGACATCCACTAAGAAGGGAATTTGAAAAATTTTAACCCTAAAGGGATGAAATAGGGATTGAAAGTTTATATGGAAAAAAATTTTAATCTGTACCGATTTTTATAAAATTTGAAATTCAGACTCTTAAAAATATTTCATTCAACACGTGTTTCATTTTTTTAAGAATTCACTCCTAATAAGCGGGCGAAGCCGCGCGCGCCCTCTAGTTCAGTTATAAAAACTTATTGTTAATTGTTAACAATTTTATCTAACTGATATTAGCTCTATAAATGTTGTATTGATCAGTTTTGGAGAATGAAAGGGAAATCAACAATAATCCTTTAGTGTTAATTTAATTTTCATTGTATATACGGTTTACGTAACTACATTACTTTGTATTTAAGCTTATATTTATATAAATGTATTGTATAAAATATATGTATAGAAAGAGAGAGAGAGAGAAAGACATTTTAAATACTTGCACATAGCAGGATACGCAGAAGGAACCTGAGAATCTAGTGTTAAGATAATCCGTTATCATTACAAATACTTCCCTACCGTTCTCCACTTCCCGCCGAATTCTGGAGGTATTGTGTGTTGAGAAGAAACTTCATTATTAAGTTAGCTACCTGTATATAGTAGGTATGTACCTTATCTCTGTAGCACTAGGTATCTATGCAAAAGTTTAACAAAAGTTAAGTTTCATATATTATACGAGTAGGCACTGGTAGCCGGGTACCCGTAAGTTATTTCAGAAACAATTAAAACTAGAATCACAACTTTGTCGGATGTCCTCGCATATCCGTGGCGCAGTGTGCTACAAACGCATCCGTTTGCTATTTGTTTTGCCCTGGCGGCTACGTCATATTTGCTTGACATAGACTACTAGAGAGTGTATCGTGAATATAAAGATATTTTTAGTTGAGGCCATTCGTGGCGCATGGGTACAAAGTGAGATTGTAAACGCGACAGGTTGTGGGTTTGATTCCTACTCAAGGAAATGAATGGTGTCTGGCAAAGTGCGGTGTTGAGTTTCGCAACTCTATATCTTGCAATACCTTCAGAATTCGGCGGAAACTCTCTAGTCTCAACACTAGTTACAATCTGCCTACCCTGTTATGCCTGTGGATACAGCGGAAAGCTAAAAAAATGATATTTTTTTTATTGTTGCCAATATTCCTTAAGTTATATTATATATACCTATTCAAACACAATTATTCTACTTCGGTAAAGGATAACAGGAAGTTACGTAAGTTAGACAACAGGAAGGACTGTTCTTAACAAAACTGCGCATTCCCAGTCGGTGGTAGCTTTGTGTAGCCCTAAACTAAATTAATTTTTATATGAGGTTATAACTACTAAATAAATAATAATTGATTTTAAGTAAATCTTACTATTTTACTTAATAAATAACAATATAGATATATGAATTTGCACTAGTCGACTCGAACTTTATCATAATAGCAAAGAACAAAAGAAAAATATGAGGCTAAGCTTCGACTTCGAACTGAAACGAAAACAAAAACGGTATAAAAAATATTGTGAGCGTTGACGACAAAAGACTATTTCAATTTATTTCACTCGAAAGCTCTTTAGCTTATATGTATGTACATAGGTAAAGATCAAGTCTTCATATTTACTTCATAAAATATTAATACAAACGTCATTGTACTTCAGTAATGCTTACTACGCAATGGTTCTAAGATCAATTCCCAGTATTGGATTTTGAATATAAAATATTTTAATTTTTCAACCTGTTAAGATAATTTAAGTTAGGTTCCATCACCTAACCTTAAACCACCAAGGCTCATCCCCGACATAGAACCGCCTCGGTTATCGGATTTCCGCAAGAATTTGCGACATTGAAAGTTAAGTGGCGGAACTCAACGCCGCACCCAACCTAGCCAAACACACAATGTTTATGTTTTTTTCCCTGGCGTGGTCAGTCAGTACGGAACGGAGAGAACGGAGCACCTCATGCACTGTTATTAATATTAATATCTTCATACATAATCCTTGGGACCCTCATTTACGTGACCTTCCTCCAGTATCACTGACACTATATTTTCATAGGTCAACCGAGGTCTTCCCCTAAATGTTTGATTAACGTGGGTTACAAGTGGAGAAACAGATATCTTTACTAGGTTTTTATCTATCTATCTCATACAATAAAGAAGATTCCCGAAAAGAAATGAAAAAAAAAATAAGTTAAAATTAAATTGATCCATGTTGAACAAACGTTAAAGAAAATCAAATACTTTTGGACGTAAAAGAAAAAGTTCATTACTATACTTGCGAAAGTTAAACAAGAACGCTTTTTTGTCTGCAACTTGAAGTTTAACAAGCGACGACGCGTTCCCCAGTTGTTCTTAAAGCACAACTTAACACATGTAACTTTTGACAAGGATAATACAATGCTTTTTACTTTTAATTAACAGTATAGAGGCAAGTCATGGCGCAGGGGCACAAGCATTTGATTAACGCGACAGATTGTGGGTTCGATTACTATTCGAGGATATGAAATATTTAATATTTTTATTTCTCGGTCTGGCGTCAAAGCGTAGCGATCAGTTCCGCTACCGGCGGAAAATGTGGAACAGTGTCTTAACTCTACGTTCTCTCTGCCTACCATGCTATGTGTGGGATATAGCGTGAAGCTAAAAAAAATAGTGTATTTAACTATATATGTATATAAAGTAGCGAGGCTCTAGCGTGAAGCTAAAATAGTGTATTTAACTATATATGTATATAAAGTAGCGAGGCTCATCGCCGCACTTTGACAGAACGAGGAAACAATAATAATTTATTCCCCAATCACACCTTCGCGATATCAAACGCTGTCCCACTGTGCCGCTATGGCCTCAATATTTACATAATATTCTTATTTTGAGCATACCTTTATCTTGTTACTGATAAATATTAATAACCGCCACCATAGATTGAATTTAATTTAAATATAAATATTAGGTAACAATTTGCTTTAGCATCAGTTTGTTTAGCATTCTAGTCGTTGATTATAGAGCACAGCTGATACATACGAGTAAGTCGTTTCAATCACTGACAGCACACGATACTTGATTGAAACATTGAAATTTTGTTTATAAATTCGATATAAAGGGATTTGAATATGTGACTTTTGGTTAACGTTCTTTAATTATTTATGCTTTATAATTATATTTGTCGTACCTAAGCACTTCCGTAACAAAGTATTAACAAACTTTGCCACATGAAGCTTATTGATGACAACGTATTTTTACACTTTTTAGAAAATATATAAAAAATTGAACGTAGCTGGATATGAACCTGCGCCACTTGGAAATCGTCCAAGGGCTATGACCAACTAACTCATATGTTCTCATCGAACTACATCGAAATTCTTATATGCATGTTACAACTTATTAATGTTAGCATTTTTGTAGGGAGAATTTTACAAATTTCCGCTACTAAAGATAATTGCTTAAAATTAACATTTGGCGAGAGAGATACTGTTTATTTCTTTTTCATATAATTTCAAACCGTGATAATATAAAATATATAAAATTTTTAACATATCGGGGTTTTGTAAAAAATAATTTTAGTATTTTTAATATATTTCCTGATTTTTTTTTTCTCAAGTGTAGAATAACACTTTAAAAAATAAAAAAAAAACGTATTTTAATAATTATTCGGTGCGCGATTAATACCTACTATTTACATTATTATTATCATATTATATCTTAAGGTATATTTTTAGCTTCACTCTTTATTCCGACTACAGCAAGGTCGACAGGGGAAACCTATTGTTACACACTAACTTCCCCATTTTTCCCCCAAATTTTCGAAAAATGATAATAATTCATACTACGGAGTGGAAATCGAACCCACAACCATTGCGTCTCCAGTCACATGTTGTGCCGGTGCTTCATTACGGCCGTTTTACACAAATTATTTACGCTTTTACAATTAATTTCAAGTAACTTACCTGATGTAGAAAAATCGTAGGTCCTAGTGTACGTGTCGTAGTCATCGTCATAGATGGATGTCTTGACGTTTGTAAGAAGAGTGAACGTAGTTAACCAAAACACCCACCACATGGTCATTTTGAGTTAATTAAAAAAAGTCACTTAAATTTTATTCACTTTTAGTGCCATTAGCCGTTAACAGTTGTAGCTGAAAGAAGCTAACAATTAAATAAAATATCAATTTGATTTAAATACTCTTCTTAAATGGTTGTTTTGTTAAATATTGTAAAACGATAGATTAGTCATTGTTAGGTTTAATTTATATCATATTTGTAGAGATAAACAATATTTTATTAAAATTCTAGAAACATAACGGAAATGGATTACCGGATGTGAGGTAGTTTGCGTAAACAGTTCAATTGCTAACCGGGACATCCCCAATTGAAATCTATTGAAATGGGATAAACTCCATTTGTTCTTTAAATATTTCAATAGTTTGTGTAGGATTAGTCATTTAAAGTTTAGACATAACTTAAATTAATAATATATATACTTATTTTTTTTAAATATTTTTATAGTGTTTTCATAATACATCATGAACATTTATTTGGATAATTTACTTTTTTGGAAAAAGAAAAAACCTATACTTACATACTTTTTGCACTTTACCTTAAGAGATTTTTCAGTCCTAATTTTTTATAACGAATCATTCTGGGATGGTCAACACCCTCTCTCACCCTACGCTTAGATACGAGTGAAAAACAGTTATTAAAGCTTCATTATTTAATAATAATTAAAATTATCAATATGACGACGTATTTTAAAACAGATTAAAATTCTGAAAATAGCCGTACATTAAACATTTTTCCACAACTATCGGGAATTAATTAATCTAGCCGTAGAGTTTTACGCCGAAATTATGAAGTGCATATTTAATTATACTATTTGTTGAATTAATGATGTTTTGAATATTGGTATTTTAAAATAAATGAAAATATTATTATTTTCGTCACACTGTATCTCACACACAGCAGGATACGCAAAAGGAACCTAGTGTTAAGACACTCTATTCCGGATTTTCCGCCGAACTCTGGAGGCATTGCATGTGAATGGCGGAAGCCAACATCGAGCTTTGCCTCGAAACCAGAGTGAAGAAATGAAAATATTCGAAATATCGATTTTCTACAGTGGAATGGAACCCACAACCGATCGTGTTTACAGTCACACAATTGTGCCCCTGCGCCACGACTGGCCCCAATTGATTTAAGAATACGAAAACTTATTAAGAAGCCTTTAAAAACGCAATAAAAGTTGTTACAAAATGATGAACAAAGAATAAGAAAGGCGCATTTAGCGAAATTCGAATTATTTTCCTGCTCACGCCGACTGTATTCTAATTTTGAGTTAAACGGTATTGAATAGAAAGTTTTCGAGAGTTAAGCTGAAAAACTTGTTTCACGAAGTAGGTCTTTCCTTGGGCATCAAATGAGCGAAGTTTTCCATCAAGAATGATGGTATCGACAAGATTGCTGAATTTTTATACAAATAAAATGAATTTCAGGGATTAAGCATTGTTCATATTAATTATTACTGTGTATTTTAAGTTTCTTAATGTCACTTTTGAAAAATATAGGTGCATGTATTTTTTTAAACTAATATAAAAACAAAACATGTTATAATCAACATTTTAAACCATTTTAGATTTTGAACAACTCTTTCATTTACCATTTATCTAAATCCATCTTTTAAAGTTATCTAAAAAGGTTTTTCGAACGAGATGTGTATTAGAGAAGAATTTCCATGTAAATTCTCTACTGACAGAATGTAAATCGATAAATTATTATTATTGTACTATTGAACTATAAAATTTTATTATAAGCTGCTAATCCAATTCATAAAACATAATTAAGAACAAACGCGATGAACTAGGCCTTCGATTAAAAAAAAGATCCCATTCAAATCGGTTTATTAACATCGGCTTACGCACAAAAACAGATATAACTTATAGCACTCCTCTTTTGCGCCGAGGCCTAGCTATGAAACATTTCATTATTAGATTTTTTATTTCAACACGTTCATATATACAAGCCTTGTTCGTTTATGTGAAAGACTGTATGCTGAATAGTAAGACCGTATAACAAAATTATATATACATATAAAATTTCCCCCAAGTTTGATATGAATCTAGGTAAAATCGTTTATTCAGGAATCCATCATTTCAATTATTCATTTCATAAAAGGCGCCATAAAAGTGTCAATCTACATATACTTATAATGAAAAAAAAACGGATCGACGTCTGTGCTTAGAAGATATATCAGAAAAAATATTATTGGGCTAGCTAGCTTCACGCTGTATCCCGCATGTAGCAGGGTAGGCAGAGGAAGTCTATGTTAAGACACTCCGCTGCCCTTTTTCCGCCAAATTCTAGAAGCATTGCGTGTTGAGTAGCGGAACTCAACGCCAAGCTTTGCCTCAACACCAGAGAAAAGAAAATTTAAATATTTCATTTCCTCGAGTGAGTATTGAACCCATAGCGTTTACAGCCACACGCTACTGTGACTGTCCTCAATAGCATAAAATAGCACTTGAAAATATATGAATCGTATTACAACACGAGGATTAAACAAAATAAACAACAATTGCAGTTCGAAATAGAAAAGTTATGAAATAAAGTGTACATCAATGAACAACAGAGCTTTGTGAATTCGACTAAAACTAATACCGCTTTAGATATTGTAAAAAAAATAAACATATAGATTTTACGTTTTTATAGTATGAACGATAAAATAATTAGGTATATATATACCAGTATTACTCATTACCGACCCGCCCTAGTTCGCTTGATTACATGTCAATTTTTCATACAAAGTTCACCATTTAGAATTAATAGCTTCACGCTGTACCCACCATGTACTAAGACACTCCGTTCCCCACTTTTGACACAAGAATTAATAGAATTATACGTTTTAAATTTCACAAAAATCATTATATCTTATCAATCAGTTCAGCTAAGACAATTAAGAACCCCAAAGTTTTAAATAATATCATATTTTCATATACACCTGGTAGCGATAAGTCGCTTATTTCATAATATTATGGCGCTCAATTCGCCCCTATTCTAGATCGTGAGCGCAGCACCGATTTAATTAATAACCTCCGTCAAATTCACACCCATCACTCTTTCTTCGACCACGCCCAATTTGCTGTAAATTTCCGATTGAACGGAACCAAGACGGGACTTGAAACCGCGATATCTTGAGATAATTCGGTGAAGCGTGCTGAATAAATATCGTCTAATTTTAAATTTGAATGAAAATGAAATGGTTGGAAAATTGCTGGTTCACGTTACGGTATTTCTTCTTAATGGTATCTTCGCAGAATACTTAGAAAAAAGGACAGGTTATTGATTTAGGCATAACTCAAAGTGCTTGGTTATAATTTGGAGTATGTGATGCTGTAATCATATTATGGATATAACCAACTATAATGGAATTTTACCTTTTGGTGCTTAACTGGATTTAAATTAATTATCATATAAATGCTGCAAATTTTGCGTTTTAATAGTAAAAATCTTTATTCGACGTTTAGCAGTGTGTAAACATGAAGGGTATAAAACAAACATAATTGATATTTATTGCCGCTCATCACAACGACGCAGGGCACAGGTCGGCGCGTCGTTTATAAATTAACTGTTCGAGATATGTAAATAATCACATTTGAAGTCAGTATTAATGAGATCGGGGTCTTTGCCGCTTTGTTCCTTTTAAGATTGCGACGTTTCTCTACATTCGACCCAAATAATCAAACATATGCGCTCCACACGAATGTACGTTCTTCTGGTTTCTAATACTTTAATTATATTGATCGTAAAAGAACATTTGTTTATTATTTAGATGTACTTTTTTATTTTGTTTTTAATTTGTTTATTGTTCTAAAGTTCGAAATATTTATTATACAAAAATTATACACAAACCAAGAGAAAGAATCTAGTGAACAAAAAATATTAACACACAGGAAACTAAATCGTCACAACGATAGCATCTTGAGTAAAAGACCGAAACAAAACCGTCTGTGCCGTTGCACGCTGGTAATTCCAAATTGCGAGACGACCAGTGTTTTGTAAAGTGCTTTCTGTCTACTTTTGAACAATGAGATAGTATTCCCGTGATTATTGCGGTTTTAACTGGAGCTTTGGAATGAAAAATTTTATCAACGGATTGCCACGATTTACGAACGTTTTGTGGTAGCTGCTCTTCTGAAAGTGTGATCTCTGGTGCAACGCGTTTAGGTTTAGTTTGGTGATATCCGACTAAACCAAACACTGCTTTTACGTTTCTAATATTATTTTTCAGCTATATCACTTTTCCAAGACGCTTATTACGGTTTTCCGTTCAATATAAATTGCAATGTTGGAATTTGACTTCGTGTACGAAAATTTAAGTAAAAAGTGGCAAAAATGTAAGTTGAATATATATTACCGATGAATGTATTTAAGTAATAGTAGTAATATATTCCCTAAGATATGGGCGCGTACTGTGACACAAATACTTTTAAGCGTTTTTTCGATCTTTGCTCATTGCTGCAATGTAAGAGATATATAGATCTATAAAGAAAGTTGTAAAACGTGTTAACCAAATCGGGATGTTTTTTTTGCCTTTTACCTTAAATTCTACAGGATCTTGTTTATAAAAACGCTTGAAATTCTGCTCCAATTTCGGAAAATTGTTAATTATATTATGCTATTTAATAAAATTACATCATTTTTTTAGAATATACTTCACCACAACTTTAAATCACAAAATAAAGGTTCCAGCCGATAGAAAACTTTTTTTTTTGGACGAGAAGAATCTTATTTAATTTAATCAACGTAGAACAAAGTTTAATTATGTCGGTAAAGAAGTAGTTCAGAATTGCAAAAATTTTACACAAGAATTAGAAACTACAGACTTAAAGAAATCTTGCTTTGCCATGTTCATGGTATGTCTAATAAGAATAATCTAAGTAGATCGAGCCTTACCTGCTTCCACAGGTACGGAACAACTGACATGTTTTACCATTTTGGAAGGAAAAGTAATAATAATTACAAAAATATTTATATTTTAAATTATTTTGGTAGTTTTTTTACAGATTTTTATTTTCATTTTAAATACATATAGCTATAGCATTAAGGTATATATGTATCAATAATCCATATATTAACATTTAATTAACAAATGTCCGAACAAAGGATAATCCTCTATCAGCGACTGAAAGAATTGTCTATCGCGTGAAAAATAAACGTTCGATTAGAAGCCTGTGTTGAAAAATGATCACAAGATGACGTTTTATAAATAGAGACTATCGATTGAAGCTTCCAGTTTGAGATACTAACCAATTCAGCGTATATCGTATTTTATTCGGGTTTACGGGTTGATGTGAAATGGATTTGTGGAATGGTAAATGTTATTTTAACGAGAATATGATAACCACTTTCTGTGTTTATATGAGAAAAAATCTTCTAGAATTCTACTAATGTTTACATAAATATCTCTAGCAATAACAAAATGTATATTTCTATACAGTATTTGTATGGATTCGTTATAATTATAAAGAATTTGTATGATTGAACACAAAAATGAAACAAAATTAATATATTTAACAAAACAACCACAATATCACTTCTTAGCCACAACGAACCTTTCAACGTTAGTTGAAAACACGCAGTAACTTAGTAAATAGAGAACGCGTGCGGCGTAAATAAATCAGCGAACAGGACCGCGGACGGGCGCGTTTCGACGCGTCGATAGCCGGGACGCGAATGCGGGGGCGATCCACCACTAGTACCCAGTTTCCCTCCATCATCCCCCCTCTCTCTTCCTTCAGCCCCCCGCTTCCCACCCCCGCCTCGTCTGATAACCTGCTTCTTCGGAAGTCACTAAACTCCGCCATGAATGTCACCCAGGCACCAACAACTGACTTGCGAAAGAAAATGTGATTTTTATTGAAAAAGGATCAACTCCGTTTTGTGAGAAAATCGATGCTTTATCGTATACTTATTAGAGATTACAAAATCGGCGCGCGTAGAGCGGTAACAAAAGTACCCTGGGGACAGTGCTAAAGGTTGGTAGCGATATAAGGTTCCGCCTTATTACCTAACCTGAAGAATCAAAAGAGTGTTGATATTGCTGTTTTCGGATATGTATTTGTTTGCGTATGTGAAATGTTTCAAGTTAAAATATATATTTATAAAAAATCAGTTTTTCCTTTTTCATAAACTAAGTAGTTTTATCATTGGCAATCACGAGACCGACGTGCCGCAGGGCCATAAATGTGCGACTGTAAACGCGACGGTTGTGAGTTCGATCCCCACTCGAGGGAATGAACTATTAAATAATTTCATTTTATACAAAAAAAATTGTATATCAAATATAATTATATATGTAAACGTAACATTAATATTATATATAATAAAATAATATAAACGTTAAATGCATTTTGCAAGATGGACAAGGAAAACCCATTGACATATTCTAAAATTGTATTCTAAAAAACAATAGTGATGCATTATCATTGTTTTCAGTTTTTAGCTATCGGAAGCTAACGCCCTAGTTAGTTTTATGAATACAGTAAATATTATTTGTAATATGAACATTTTGTGGACTTTGAATCCAAGTTTATATAGTAGGTAAAATGAAGTTCCGAAAAGATAGCGGTTATCTTAAAAAATAAAAATATTTATAAAATTAAGATTGGAGAAATTAATGTAAAAATAAAAATATTTATATATTTAGGAACTAGGCCATCGAAGGTAATTCCATTAGGTAGTATATGATTGTACTCACGTCGATGATGGGTTCGATTCCCATTCTGAAATGTAGTCATTATTATTTAAACAAAATATAAGAAACGAAATGTTTTTAGGTTTAACACTAACTTTTCTGTGCTCATAAAGGGTAAAAAAATGACTTATAACTCATTGGTAATTTTTTAATAATTTCAAACAGTATATGTACGTACTTATGTAATATGTTTTATAGACAGACGCGAGTTTGTATGTAATGATATTAATGTTTATCTCGTAATGTAAGGCGACCACAAACAACAGTATTATCGTTAACACACGCTTAGGTGGCTAATTAGCTTAATCTAATTGATATTATTTGTTAGTTCATAATATTATAGGTTAAATGGGTTTTGATGCATAAAACATTATCTTTGAACTATTCCAATTCTTGTCGCTGCTGTAAAATATTACAAAATCTTATTTTTCTCAATTAGTTTAATAATTGGCGGCGTTGAGTTCCGCTATTCAACATGCAATGCCTCCAGAATTCGGCGGAAAGTGGGGAACGGAGTGTACCACCAAGTTCCATCTACCTACCATGCTATGAGCGGGATACAGCGTGAACTTGAAGAAAAAAGTTATTTTAATAATATTAAAAGTATATTTAAATAACTTTATTTAGACTGGTATAAAATTAAAATATTTTGCATTATTATACGGACCAGAATAGCCTAGTTTATTTAATTGTAGATTTATAAGCACCTTTAACCAGCCAAGTCAGCGTAGGCTGGAAAACGACCCCAATAAAATGTGGAAATAATGAAAATTTCACGACATTCTATGAGCAACTGGGTATTGCTTGACTAAATATCATGATGCTTGAAATGACCAATGCTTTTTTCTCTTACTCAACGTTTTATAAGTCCATAAATTTTAATCATTAACACTTTTGGGGTTCAGTAGCTCAAAAGGCTAAAACGGAATCCTTATAGGATCACATTGCTGTCCGTCTGTGCGCCTGTCAAAACCATTTATCTAAAAATCGCGTAGGGTATCAAGCCGAAATTAAGCTGAAAATCATACAAACTTATATTTGTAGTTAATTTGATACAAAGTGCATAATGCACATGTTCGCAAATTTAAAATAACCTAAACTTAACTAAAACATGAAATGGTACGGAACCCTCGGATGACAAATTTGACTCACTTTTGACTCATGTCTGACTTTTGACTTTAAATTGAGATATCAAAAGTATATACTCAAAATATAAGGGTGCAAGAACAATGTTTATTGCATCACATTGTAACCACTGTCAAGTGAAATAGGTACCTATATATATCACAGGAAAGCTTGGCGATACCTAAAGCTTCTTATTAGCTCAGGTGGTATTACATCAGACTGTCAATTACAATTTTGTTGCGAGTATCGTAAATTACATAGTAATTATATTACGATTTGTGCTGTAAACTGTTGGTAAATATTTCCTATAAGAAAGAAATTACATTACCGTTACAACATCAAAGTTGTTTAGTATTTATGTATAATGTATCTTATATATAAATGTAAATATATTATTGAGGCCTGTTGTAGTTTCGATTCCCTTTCGGAACTGAAGTCCCTTATTGGGAACAGTGTCTTAACTAGGTTTCCAGGTTCCCTCTGTCTATCCTGCTATGTGCGGGATACAGCGTGAAGCTAAACAAAAAGGGAAAAAGGCAGCATAAAAATATGATTTTAAAGTAAATTCTACATATTTTGTCTCTATGTATACATACAATTGAGTTGGTTTAAAATAGTTCAGTGACTTAATTAATTCTTTTAAAACTAACAGCCAACATGTCTTTATCTTAACTAATTATTACTAGAGCCGTCAAATAAAGCTGTTAATTAAAATGAAATAACGATACCAACTAATAAATTAGTGACCATCCTGTCAATTTAAGAGGATTTATTGTATAAATACAGTATAAATATTTTAGTTGCAATTATATACATTTACATATATACCTAATCTAGTAACAAAAAATAAGGATTAAATATAATTATTTCCCATTTTCTGCAGCGTTGAGTTCCGCTAATGCCTCCAGAACTCGGCGTTAAGTATCTTAACTGAAAAGGAGTGTCACGAAAGTAGGTTCTGAGGTTCCATCTGCCTACCTTGCTGTGTGCAGGATACATTGTTAAAAAAATTCTTGCATGGTTTCAAGTTTGGGTTTGTCAATATATGTATACATATTCCAAGATACGTTATTAGGTATTATTTAATCTTTAGGAATAATTAAATTTTAATCTATATACCTATTATAACGGAAGACAAAGAAAATCATAGTCTATATAAATTTTAAGCTTTTTGGTAACAAAATAAACCAGTAAGCACACCAACCGGGGTTAATGTTCGAGTGCAATGTAACGAGACGTCTACCAAGTGAATATTTGAAAGGAAAATAAACGTATGACGGCGAAAAATAAATAGCGGTGGTAACTATTTTACGAAGTAATTTCATTCTAGATTTCTTAATTTGCCTTTTAATTAATTAAAAAAGAATAAATATTAATATGTCTCATTAAAAATATATATTTAAATTTAAAAATATTACTAATAAAATGAAAAATAATGGTTAGAAGCTAATAAGAAAATTTTTTTTCGATAAAGTGACATTTGATTGTTTAAGATAAGAAAATGCTTTAAGATAAGAAATAATCTTTATCTCTAATATGTTTAAGGTAAGAAATATAATTAATTAATGAAATTGACAGAAATTATTATTGCATTTGAAGTTAATAAATTAGATAAACATTTAAAGCTGCTGGGATTTGCAGCTTACCTCTACCAATATAAAATGGTTAAACGAACAAAACGTCTAGTGATATTAACTGTATCCATAATAAACTGGTATCTTATCGGAACCGACGCGAAATTACATCAGGTGCATAATTGCCCGAAACAGGAATCGACGAACGCGCGAACCGAGCTTATTTCGGTTACGTAAAACAAATAAGGAAGGTATTTGCATTTTTTTTATACATCTCCCATATTTTAAGCATTGTAACCGTAAAGACAACCATCAGAAAAATGTCAAAAATAATGAATTGGTCACAGATAAAATAAAAACAAATGAGTTTAATCAACGTGAAAATACAGAAGAACTAAAAGGCTGTAACGGTGATTACTCCCACAAGGCGCATTAATTGTGTTGATGGAACAGATCGAGTCGCAACTTTTCACAATTAATTTAAATCAATATAGTAATCCTTCGTCTTCCTTCCATTCTTCCTTTGTAATGTCGATGTAAATTGTTTATTTCAGTGACGTGACGCTGTTTGTATATAACAAACGCTACTCTGGAGTATTAGGAGTCGATGTCAACCGCATACGTGTAATGTCACACCGTGCGATGAGGCACGTCAACGTGACACTTGACTGACTCTCTTGTTAATTTGTTATGGAGATTTAGGATTAAGAGCGACACAAGCAAATATTATCATTCTAATCGAAACTCGTGATGTTTGAACCGTGGAAATTACTTTGTACAGTATTACTATTGTAGCTTTGAGATATGTAATGGGTGTTATGTTATCAAATGTTTTTAATCTATCTATCTAATTTATATATAATTTTGATGGATTTAGTTTTTAGTATGCGGCGTTGAGTTCCGCCACTCAGCACGCAATGCCTCCAGAAATCGGCGGCACTAGATTTCCTCTGCCTACACTGTTGTGTATGGGATATAGCGCGAAGCTGATTTTTTTTAGTTTGTAGTATTTTTAAAAAATATTTTTAAGTGTTAGCTTTGTTAATGTCATATATATTTTTTAATTTTATCGTGTAGTATCAAGCAGTCTTTTATTAAAAAATACCTAAAATCTGTAAATTAATTTTAATAATGACAGATTACATTGCAAAATATGTTATTTTGCGAATCAATTAAATAAAATATTGTATTTAAAATAATAAAATAATAAAATATATCTATTTTTTGAGGTTATACGTTTAGAAAACACCTGCCACATACATCATGTACGACGTTGATGGATAACTCAATATTAAATAAAATTAACTTAACACTAGAAGCTTTTACGGTATAAATTCTCAACTTACAAAGAAATATAACATATAGCTAATATGTTTTCTTTTAATTTATAATATTACGATCTAAAGATAGCTGAAATAACGATCTAAAAGTAAATCCTTAACGACGTAGGTAAACGCGTCTATCTAATAACAGAGCTCAATGGCTGGAATAAAGAAGATGTCGTTTGAAGAAAGTTATTTTAAAGTGTGAATGCGACGGTTCCAACAGATTTGGTCGCTCGTCGAGACTGGGAACTATTAAGGCGACGGTGACGCCCTTGTAGATTAACGGATCGACTTTCACTTCGGAGAAAAATACTATGATTCCAAAGAGTTTCTTAGGCAAGAAATAGTGTGCTTTTAGTTATTTTGGAAGCATTTTGGCTAGTATAAAATCGCTGATATGTGATATCACGTTAGGTCTCATAAATATTGATGTATAATATATCTATCAAATCAGCTTCACGCTGTATCCCGCACACAGCAGGGTAGGCAGAGGGAACCTAGTGTTAAGACACTCCGTTCCTTACTTTCTGCCTAATTCTGGAGGCATTGCGTGTTGAGTGGCAGAACTCAAAGCCGCGCTTAACCTCGACACCAGAGCGAAGAAATGTAAATATAAATTTATGTAAATATTTCATCTCCTCGAGTGGGGATCGAACCCACAACCAGTCGGTTTTACAGTCACACCTCGTGCCACTGCGCCACGACTAGCCTCTATATATATATCTATAATTATATTTATAGTATATAGCGTAATTTACATTTTTATTAGAATCAAAGAAAAAATAATTATATGCTTAAATAAGTTTGTTATAATATTACGTTCTCTTTTAGAAAAAGGCCACTTAATTAAAGTAAGTAAGGTAATGATAAACCTAGCTTTTTAATTAAGATTATTTCTATTCTTTTACGTGACGACGTTTTGTAGATCTAATAAAAATGATTACATTTTGATATTTGTTGTATAGGATACGTCTCTTAACGTATATGTAACTCTCAACATATATTGAACAAACCATTAACGCAATGCCTCCAGAATTCGGTGTTAAGTGTAGAACGAAGTGTCTTAACACTAGGTTCTCTCCGCCTACCCTGTTGAGTGCGAAATACAGCGTGAAGCTGATTTTATTTTGATTTTTTACAAACGATTTTAAACAGGTTTATAATAAAATTCCCATTTTTTTTTATTTTCGTGCATATCACGTATACAGCGTGATATTATTCACGGATATTGCGCGTCGAAAGGGTACTCGACGCCGCGTTTTTCGTACAAGACTTAGGGAGAAAGAAAATATTTATGTACACTTTACCTGAAATGGGATTTGATCCCAGATAAAATATATATTATAAACATAGAGTCTATATTATAACTTAGAGCTTCATTGGTAAATGACTCTTTTTAGTAGCATAAAAATAAAAAAAAATACAAAAGAAAAATATCGACGTTTGTTTTCTATTAACTTGATTTGAATCTAATACTGTTAGGTTTAGCTCGCGTGGCGCAATGAGCAATGAGACAGTCTCTTCTGTAAACGAAATTGTTATATGGAACTGTTTGTGGCAATTATTTTATTTTTTTCGTTGTTTCAGAAAAAAATGCAGCGTTGCGTTCCACCGTTCAACAAGTAAAATTCCAATGTTCGAGATATTGTTTTACTTTAACTATCAGTAAGTGAAAAATTAAATTTCTTGATACTAGGTTCCCTCTACTACCCTGCTATACGCATACGCGATAGAGTTTCAAAGCGAAAAAAAAAGCTATCAAACATAAAAGATCTAAATAGTAAACCCCAAATTGAAACTGTATATTCTAAATGATACACAAAAGCATCAAAATGCACAAAATTGAATATAAATTGAATTCTATGCGTACATCCGTTTAGTGTTGCATTTACTAAGTTTGACTTAATGCTAGCTCGGTCGTTTAATACAGCTGCGCTTGATGCGGGTAAATATAAATGGTGTTAAATCTTAACTTTGTGTGATATCCCTTTATATGGAGAATTGCGAATTTTCCATAAGATTTAACTGTCAGGGACAGTGTTAAATGGACGCTACCCCTTTATACGGTTAGGTCACTTGGGACGAAAATGTAGTTATTTCCGAAGCGATATCCATTTGATTGGATATCTTATTGGTAGTAGAAAGCTTTAGAATATATGTAATTACTTATTATTTAGAATATTTTACTTTTTAGTTGATTTTATACTTTATTTTTGAAGTAATATCTACGTAAAAAAGTAGAGTCAACCTAGTGTCAAGACACTCCGTTCACTATGTTTTGCAAAAATCAAAAGAAAGCGTGTTGAGTGGCGAAACAAGGCGCCACGCTTTGCCTTGTTACCAGAGTAAAGAATTAAAAAAATATATATATCGTTAAGTGGGCCCACAACCATCGCGTTTACAGTTAAATACTTATTGCAGGCGGCAGGACAACTGTTTTCATATCAAACGAACTCTCTTTAAAAATTAAATTAAATGAAATCAGCTTCATGCTGCTCCCCCGCACACAGCAGGGTAGGCAGAGGGAACCTAGTGTTAAGATACTCCGTTCCCCACTTTTCACCGAGTTCTAGAAGCATTGCGTGTTAAATGGCGAAACTCGTGCCTCGACACCAAAATATTAATGTAAATAAATATTTCATTTCTTCGAGTGGTAATCGAACCCACAACCAGTCTGTTTTACAGTCACACTTTGCCCCTGCCTCCTCTTAACTCTCATTAACACATATCAAAATACCATTAAGACTAGAACACAGAGGGTTCCCAACACAAAGCACGCCTATAGAACGATGAAAAGGGTCATTGAGAACACACACATGTCATATAAACATAACCAAATATTAATATAAGAGCCAAGTTATGAACAGTTGATGCGTTAATTGCGACGCCGATAGTCCTCCGGATACGCACGACCCAGTTTGTCTGTATGTAGGGTACGTAGTGCACTCTTGTACCACTAACGACCTGGCCACATACTAGTTCAGATCTTGCGTGGGGAATTCGCGTCTTGTATGTTTGTTGTTTGAATGGGTGAGGAGAAAGTCTTGGTAGTTATGGAGGTAGTCAGTTCGAATTCGTATTGGTATATAGATAGATATATATACCTATATATTTATATAGAGACTAGGATGTTTTACCCAGCTATGCGGGAAAAAGTGTATTTTTTTTTTAGCTTCACTCTATATCCTCCATATATCAAGGTCACAAGGCAGGGGGAACCTAGTGTTATAATATTCCGTTCCCATTTAGACTCTTTGATTTCTCACGCGGTTACCGTAGCCTTGTGCCAGAGCGAGGAAATAAAAATATTAAATACTCTTTTTTTTTCCTCGAACGGGAATCGAACCCACAACCTGTAGCGCTTATAGTGCGTCACGATTGGCCTGGAAACAAAATACGTAGTAAATAAAAAGTAATTCCTTGAGTTTTGTTGCACACATAACAACTTTTTAAAAAGTTTCTACACATAAACATAACAAGAGCGGTTTCAAACCTGATTTTAAAGTCAGTGAAAACTAAAAATCATAAAAGCTGAATATTTATATTCTTTGCTTATTATTAATGTAATCTAGATTTATAATTTCGTTGTATACTGTCTTTACTTATGGGTGATGTGTGAAGAAACAAGAAGAAAACAAAGTAGATTGCGGCCTTCGTGACGCTTAAGCACAGGCGTGCGACTAGAAAGACGACGGTTGTGGTTTCGATTCTTACTCGGAGGAATGAAATATTGAACATTTTCAACTCCTCGCCGCCCCACCACTCACATGCATGCCTCATGAATTCAGAGGAATGTGGGGAAAAGTGTCTTAAGGACAAGCGAATATCTTAATAGTTTTAAGTTCTCAGGTTCAGCAAGAACCAAAAACAACTACAAAGAATATTAAATTTTAAAAAGTAGCGACTGGGACTATTCAGAGAATGGTCGAAAAAAGTCTGTCTTGTTATGCAACAAGACAGAATTTTCGACCATTCCCAGTTTCACAATTAATATTTTTGTAATGAAATAAAAATTTTTTCAACGTTTTAGCTCTGTAGAAATAAAACATTTGATAATTTGATTTTTACGCTCTGGTATCGCGGCAAAGCGAACCGTTGAGATTCCCCACTCAACACGCAATGCCTCTAGAATTCGGTAGAAAATGGAGAACGGAGAGTCTTAACGATAGGTTCCCTCTACCTATTGTGCTGTGTGCGGGATATAGCGTGAGTATTTATAGGTAAACAGTGCTCACACCAAGATATAGGAATTACAGCAAATTCGTATTCAAATTCGTATAACTCATGCTAGTATTACTTTTTGTTGACGTGATATGGTCTCAAAAGTTGACACACGTGAAAATAATATTGGAAAAGTTTTATTTATATAGAGCCCTTTAACATACTCGAGCCTGGAGAGATGTTCATAATTCATGGAAATGAAAAATAAGTTTGAATTGCGCGTATGTAATCATATGCATTTCATTATTTCATTCGAATTTTGTATTTTTATTATACAATTTTTATTTTGCTTTTAATACACAGAAAAGAGAAATATAAAATGCTTATATTTGAACGTGATGTTTTTAGATGTATATTATTTGTACGAATGGCTTATCTTCATTCTAGATATGTATATAATCGTCTATAATCATAAAAAAGATATCTTTAACCCGGAAATTTAAGGGAACTTTGCTTAACTCCCTGTGCTAACTGGTGACGGTAAGAGAGTTACGGATTTATTTATTTATTCTTAATCATTGAAAGTAGGAATGATATAAGCTTGACCTTAAATGGCGAAGACAACTTCAGTTAATTTATAGAATGTGTTTTTTTTCAGCTATTAGAGGATTAACTGAAACTACATAAATTTTGATTTATAATATTTCTGTATTCCGTGTGATATTGGGAATATTACACGAAATACTGGCACCTCGATAACACTCTACTTGATCAAACTGAAATGATTCCGTTTATATAAACAAACAAACATTAATTTCAAAACAAATATTTTAAAAAAATAAATAAATACTATATGGTTATATACTTATTAAGAACACGTATAAAAATTTTGAACATAGCGGGATTTTAACCCGCACCTTGTCAGTTGGTCAGAGCGTTGAACGTTTGGCATAGTTGGTGAGAGCGCTTGGACGGTTTCCAAAGAGGCGCGGATTCAAATCAAACGTTCAAATTTTTAAACGTTTCCTTAATAAATATTTTTCTTTCCTATGGAATAACACTTTTAAAACGTAAAAAATATATAGAGTTAACAATTACGACGACACCGTATAAGATATGTTTGTAAATATTGCAGGAATGACCGAATTTCCTGCGTCCGATAACGTTATCTCGCGTGCCATAGTTCACTGCGACAGTCGCAGTGTTTCCGACGGATACACAAAGACAGCTACGAACTTAGAACGCACATATCTAATGTCATCGTGACTAAATGTATGTCAAAAGTTAGTTTCACCTTGTGATATGAATGGGTATTATAATTTATTTTTAGACTTGTTTTTATTTTAAGAAAATGTTGGTGTAAACAGTAAAGACTATTGAAGATTAATTTTTTTTTAAGTAGTAAATGTCAACATGTAAACAGGTTAGTAAAGACTATTGAAGATTAAATTTATTTTATGAAGTATCAACATAGCTTACTCTATATTGATGTACGGAAATGTTTTAATTGTTTCCGAAAAAGCAATAAATTATTAGGATAAGGAGGACTTTCTTTGACATAGCTAAATCACCAATAATAAAAAAAATTAAAGTGATACATAATTTCAGTTAAAGTTCTTCTTTAGTAATATTAGTTACAAGTGAATGAACGAATGAGCGAATAAGTGAATGAGTATGGAGTTTATGAGTAAGCGATAAAATGAATAAATAAGTTAACAGAAGACCAAATAAACAGCAATCAAATGAATAAACACACAATGCCTCCAGAATTTGGCAGAAAGTGGGGCACGGAGTGTCTTAACACTAGGTTCCCTCTGCCTACCCTGCATTGTGCGGGATACAGCGTGAAGCTGATTTATTTTATTTAAATGAATAAACAAACCTATGAAATTTTAACATATTTCACAATATCATCTCATTCATTGTTTGTTATCAATAGCTGCTGACTTTATCCATCAAACCTTTATTACGAGACAAATTGTAGTAGTAATTAGGAAGAAGAACACGCCGTTCCCCACTTTTCATTGAATTTTTGAGTCATTGCGTATTGAATGGCAATTTAACTCAACTCCAAAAAAACTCAATCCTGTTCTTTAATTTCAGGCACTCAACACGATGAAATGAAAATAATAATAAATATTAATTCAATCGCCCCGAGTGGAAATCAAACCCACAACAGTCACACGTTTGTGCTACTGCGCCACAACGATAGATAATATAAAACCTAATTCAATAAATATTTAATAATAACAACTAAAACGGTTACTCTAATCTCTTGAAACGTCTGCAAACGACCAAAACAAACATTCTCAGTTTATACCTCATATTTTCACTACACTATATAAATTCAAATATTTTAAAAATATAAATATTTTTCTTAAAGTATTCCGAGCGTAACGGAAGTGGATAAACAACAAGTCAAATGATTTTATACCGACGTCGCAAAAGCAAAATAAGTATGAAGAAAGAAATTTCAGAACTGTGTACTCTACTCTCTGTATATTGTAAAGAGGTTGCTAAGTGCACCCTAATGGACTACAGACCACTGGAGGAAAATATAAAATTCTTATTTATTCTAAATCGTTTAGTAGAAAAATTATAAAAGATAATTAAACAACGTCTTTCTTTGTTAGCTGGACGCTGACGGCTTTGTTGGCGTAAATGAATTTATGTTTTCATCATCACATTTATTATTTTTGATAATGACTCTGAACTTTTAAGTAGCCTTTATATAAAGTTCTTAGCTAAACTTGATAACCGAATTAGATAAAAAAAATTATAAATATCTAAGATAAGACATTATTTTTTATTTTATCCCTTTTCAGGGTTCCGTACCTAAAGGGTAAAACATATATAACAATAAATAAGTAAAAAAATCGCAGATGAGGTATGAAATATAAATACAAAAGTACCAAATAAAATAAATATTTAAGGGGGCTCCCATACAACAGATACTACTATTTAGCCGTTTTTATAGATAATTGACTTACCCGTTTTACAAAAAAAATCCTAAAAAAATAGTCTTAAAAGGGGAGCAAAATTTGGTTTTAAAGCCGCTAGTTTAAGTGAGGTATCAGATAAAAAAAGCTCTGGCTAAGCTAAGCTGGAATGTCAGAAAAATCTCGAAATCCCAATTTTTTGTACAGAATCCTCGGTGATTCACCCGACTCGCGCTTGCCCGTTTTTTATTTTATAAAACGAGTGAAACAAATTCCACTCTTGTTAGGTTGTATTTAAATGTTTCATAATAAAGTAATAAACACACGTAATCTATATATATAAAAGGACTTGTGCTGACTGACTGAGGTAAGACGCGCGCAGAGCCGTAACCGCTGATGGTAGAAACGTGAAATTTGGGCAGATGTTTATTTTCATATTCTGGACATCCACTAAGAAGGGAATTTGAAAAATTTTAACCCTAAAGGGATGAAATAGGGGTTGAAAGTTTGTATGGAATTTTTTTTTAATCTGTACCGATTTTTATAAAATTTGAAATTCAGACTCTTAAAAATATTTTATTGAACACGTATTTCATGATTTTTAAGAATTCACCAACTAAGGGTTCAAATAAGGGGTTGAAAGTTTATATGGAAAAATCTTTAAATTGCCACCGATTTTTATAAAAATTTAAATTCAGACTGTTAAAAATATTTTATTGAACACGTGTTTCGTGGTTTTTTTAGAATTCACTCCTAATAAGCGGGCGAAGCCGCGCGCGCCCTCTAGTAAGTAGATAAAATAATGACTATAAAACAATAGGTTCATTTTAGTTTAGTGAACTGCGTTTAACTGTTGAACTTTGCATTGCAATTGGTTTTATATAAATTGATTTTATTATCATATACAAATAAAAACAACGCAGCACTTGCAGCTAATTGTTATCACACTCAATTAAAAAATACATTTGTATGCAACTATGTTGCATTATCAAAATAATTATATGGAGTTTTAATGTATACTATTAAACAGGGGAAGTAAATTGATAAATTGAATTTATAATGTTTATACATTTTTTTTTACTTTGTAAGCTCTCGTAAGTAATGAAAGTATACGATAGTGAAATCAACACTTAAATCATATTTTTAATTTTGTATTAGCTAATTCAGAAAATATGGAAGGCCAGACGTGGTGCAGGGGCAGAAAGTGGGACTGTAAAAGAGACTGGTTGTGGGTTCAATCCCCACTCGAGGAGACAAAACATTTTCATTTCTTCGCTCTGGTTTCGAGGCAAAACGCGATGTTGAGTTCCGCCACTCAACACACAACTCCAGAACTCGGAAGTGGGGAACGGTGTATCTTAACACTAAATTCCCTCTGCCTATCCTGCTGTGTGCGGGATACAGCGTGAAGTTATTTTTTTAGGAAAATAAATATGTTTGTTCTTAGTGTTCATCGAAATATAGAAACTGCAATGTAATCACAAGAAGGGATTTTTTATTATAATTGAGAGAATTGACCAAGGTGTAAAATTAATCTTAAAAATGTCTGTCGTGCGCTCTTCTTTTACAGTAAATACCTACTGTAAAAATGTAAAATAATATAAAGCTCAGTTGTTTTCTCATAAAAGAAACTTACATATACATATATTTAATTTAAGAGTAAAAAGTTTCTAGCAATAAAATTACATGCAGTTGTAGGAAGAAAAAAATACTATAAAAACAGTAATAAAAATATATAACAGTGATTAATTGGTTTAAGCGCCGGTCAATGTAACTATTAATACGTTTAACACTTAAGCGATAAGCAAATAGATACTAGATTTTTATATTTAATTACGGAAATGTAATTATTATAATGATTAATTTATCATAATATAAAACTCTTTAATGCATTTGTATTTAATACTCGATAGTTGCTTTGCCTTTGTATAATTCAGTATCGTTTTTATATCGTATCGACTCTGGCTACAGACTAATACAGAAATAGTATTTCATTCGTTCTAGAAATAGTTATTAGTAGGCAAGGAACCTAGTGTTAAGATACTCCGTTCCCCATTGTCCGTTGAATTCTCCGACACCAGAGTGGAGAAATTAAAGTATAAAAAATATATTAAATATTTCATTTCCTGTAATGGAAACCGAACCTACAACCTGTTGCGTTACATTCACATATTGTGCCACTGCACCACGACTGGCCTCTGGCCTATACAGGAATATTTTAGGTTTTATAATAATTACTATACTTTGTTGTTTAATTAATTATATAATATTTTTACGAGGTCAATTTAAATATTGAAAACGAAAACGTGGAAATTAGTAGGCAAAGAGACTCTGTCACTCCGCTCTAAGTTGTGATATTGCGCGTTGAATGGCAAACTCAATGTAACACTTCGCACGATGATCTATTTTGTCGTAATAAAACGTGAAAATAAAAATAACTAATATCAACAGGAATCGAACTCCCAACTACCATGTTTACACGGTCTTCCGTTGTACCACCATGGTCATTTCTTTGAAGAAGATTTTTGATTTTAAACGAGATTTGAAAAGAGTTTTAATTCATAAAATTATACCATTAATTGATTAACCGCGTAAACTCCCTTTTTTATCTAGGTCGGTTTTAATCGTTCCGCGTTCATGTTGGATGACAAATAGGAAATATCATATACCTACTGTGGGTATAAATACAATCGTTGCTTTTTATCTTGGCACACATTTTTATTTTTAAATAATAATTAACTTCTTTTTTTTTCAACTTAACGCTGCATCTCCCATATAGCAGGGTAGCCATAGTGTTAAGACACTCCATTCTCCACTTTCCGCCGAATTCTGGAGGCAATGCGAGTTAAGCGGCGGAACGCAACGGAACGCTTTTTTGCCTCAATGCCAGAGTGAAGAAATGAAAATATTAAATATTTAATTTCCTCGAGTAGGAATTGAACGAACAACCTGTTGAGTTTACAGTCACGCCACGACTGGCTTTATTAACTCCATATACATATATATTTTTACACGTGTTGTAATAAAGTAGTAGACCTTGCGTTTTTGCTTAGTCTATTATATTTAAAATAACAACTTTTTATTTTTGTAAAATCCTATGAGGTTAATGTACACATTAACATTACTTATATTATATTGAATATATATTTATAACTAATCTAATAAAAATAATTTAGTTAATGTTTATATTTTAGAATGAACATACATACATATATACATACATACCTTAGAAGTAAGCCCTAAAAATTATACTTAATTTTAGCCAAAATGCACCGCCAATATATAACGATGGTATTACCACATTATGCACGAAAATAACCGCTTTAGTCCCGATTTTAATTTAATTTATCGAATTCCAAGGATTACGAGTCAACGCCATACATAAACCTGAGCTGAAATATTTTTTATAAATCCCAAGATCACAAATGTTGAATGGTAAAGTGCTTTAATAAAAACAGAGTCGAGGCTTTATGTATGGAAATTGCAACATTAACTTAACGCTTTAAGTTACTAACATTAATGAACGTTTACGTAGGAAGAGAATACGTAAATTAACTTCAACACAGTCGTGTGTATTTTATGCGTGGGCTTAAAAGGATTTTTCATGGAATCCATCTTCAGTTGTATATTATAGGATTTGTTCAAATTTTTATATAAGGTAGACTTTATCATTTTTTTATGTAATATTTAATTATTAATGCTGTTATTTGGATGATTGTAAGAATTAGATATTATGAAATTTTTTTTTAACTATTCCATTTTGGTCAGCACCCTACTGTACTGAGTTCACGATTATAATAAAAAAGCTTTTGTTTCATAGAACATTGATCTCAAAGCTCTGTTTGCTTGGAAGAGAAATATAAAAAATCGTTTTTGTTGTAAAATTTGGTTCAATATTATATTGAAAGCCTATATATACAGGTGGAATATTTGTCGCATAATTTGGCCTATATTACCATATAGTCATAGTTAGGGCTGCACACACTGGGGGGACTCCCGGTTCATGCTATTGTGGAACAAGCACACCAACTTTATAATGAATGTGGCTATCATTAATTACAAGTATAAATATTGTACACAGATAACAAAGGGAGGAGTTTCATTAGCGGCGCAGCCGTATCAAGTAAACATTCATGAAACGGGACCCTGATGCGTTATGTGAGATTTGAAATTTAACTCATCAACATAAAAAACGGGTAAAATTACACGATTTAATGTAAAATATTGGTAGTTAGAGATATATTTTTTGTTGGCTTCACAATATCGCATATAGCAGGTAGGCAAACGGAACCTGAAAACCTAGTGTTAAGACACTTCGTTACCATTGAGAAACATCCATTTGCCACTTTCCGCCGAACTCTGGAGGCATTGAGTGTTGGGTGCCGGAACTCAACGCCGCGCTTTGCCTCGTTACCACAGTGAGGAAATGAAAATATTAAATATTATATTTACTCGAATGAGAATCGAACTCACACCCTGTCGCGTTAGTTTCAGCTCCTCTAGACGATTGACCTTAAAAAATAGGTAAAGAAACGATAATGTTGAATAAATAACTTTTAAATGTTTAACATTATGATTTTTGATAATACCATTTTATGTAATGATCTTACCCTTTCTAGGCCAATGTTGTTTGTTTGAAGTTCCTCTCTCGTCTTATTTTCTTGTATAAATTATAATTGGTTAACCCGAAAAATAAAAGAAAACTCGAGAAAAAGCGATATTCTCATTATATGCGAACGAGTAGTTGCCGTAATTGTTATTATCAGTATTTTCATTTTATAAGTATTTTCATTTTAAATAAAAATTAAAAGAGGATTTCGTTCCATTAATTAATTACCCCTTAATCTTACTTAACTTTATTTTGAATTAACAAATTGGAAAAAGAAAACTGAATAAAAACGAAAAGTTGTTTTAAAACAACTCTTTGCGGAAGCGAAAATGCAAATCTGTTACAGTGCTTAAAGCCATGTAAAAGTGAATATACATACATATTTCATTTCAACATTCAAAACTTTTTAATATTTCACGTACAGTTTTTAAAGAAACTTTATTTAATAGGAAAAAATATTTCAGCCACACCACTATTTCAGCTTATTGTGTCCCATTTTCTTTATAAACGACCATTATTCTTTGCATGAATTATTAATATGAAACGTTATAGTGTAAAGATAAAGTAATGTACGTTGCTAATAATAAACCTAAGCTCATACAAAGTTTACAAATATTACAAGTGACGTGAATTTTCAAGAAACCAGCACAAATACGTAACATGAAAACTTTAAAGATTTATAGCACAAAGGAAAAGTGCATCCATATTTCATGCCACAGTGAAGAAATATGGGGACAGGGAGTAAAGGAGTAAAATTAGACCCTAAACAGGTCCAATTCCAGAGAGGATGCTAATCTCAGCCGAGCAGCGTCTTTCATTAGCATTTGTGTAATTTTATCAGTGGATCGGGGAGAGGGCGCCGTGACTCGTGCCGGAGGATACTCTTGCCTCATTTGTCCCAAATTTTGCTTAAATAACGCGAAGTTAGCATTTAAAATTTTATGTGGATCCTTTTATTACATGGAGTGGGAGATTTTTACGTTATTCGAGCTTAAGGTACCTTATAAAAAGTATTTAGTTTATTTTCAAGTAAATGTTTTTTTTTTAGCTTTTCAGCATCCCAATGCTGTATCCGAAGAGCAGGGAACAGTCGCACGCTTGTGCCGCTGCGCTACGACTGGCCTCAAAACTACAAGTAAACACATAAATGATAAACAAATGAATACGATAAGATATGTCAAAATGAAATTTAAACAATAATACCAAAATACTTAATTTATGGCTGTTTATTTATATCTAGATGACAAGTACAAAAACATAATTTAAACGACAATATAATGCGTATTTAAATTATTTGTGAGGCTTGTGTCAGACCGAACTTTTGTTGTCCCGTTGTTGATTTTCAATTAGGATCCAAAAACTTTTACACATTTGTTAAGCTAATTTTATAAATTTTATTATAGTCACTTAAACCCTACCACGTATTTTATACGGAATAATTAGTCATTTATGTTAAATTATTTATTTTACTTTAAAAATTACAATTTTATTAAGTATAAAAGTACAAACTACAAGTTTGATTGATAAATACTACAATTCTATTTCAATAGCTCTCATTTTAAATTTTGTGAGAAGTACTATTGTTATTTATAATTTATTAAATGACTAAATACCAACTAAATTAAAAAAAGCGCGGCGTTAAGTTCTGCCACTTAACCCGCAATGCCTCCAGAATTCGGCAGGAAGTGGGGAACGAAGTGTCTTATACTAGGTTCCCTCTGCCTACCCTGCTGTGTGCGGGATACAGCGTGAAGCTGGCTAACTAAATTAGTTATTATTACTAAATTATAATATTACTAAAGTTCTATAATTAGATTAGCACATACTTGTACACTCATAATACTACAATGTCCTAAAACTTTTCAATGGACGAAGTCTGCAGAACTGCTTGAAACATTAAAGCTGCCTCGAAGTATGCCTCACAATGCAACACGTATTAAACTTGGTGAGTTACTGAAGTAACATGAAGTCCAGACTTTACACGAGCTCCTGACTTGCTACGGCTTGGGAACGTTCCATAGTCATTCTGTTCTAATTTGCTTTCAATAGTGTCATAGATTCTAGTATGGTCGTTTGGGATGCATTAAGCTAGTATAGGGGTATCAATTTATATGTAGGTACGAAATCACAATATAATTTTAAATCAGCTTCACGCTCGCTCGCACGCTCGCTGTATCCCGCACGCAGCAGGGTAGGCAGAGGAAACCTAGTTAAGACACTCCGTTCCCCACTTTCTGCCGAATTCTGGAGGCATTGCGCGTTGAGTGACCAGAGCGAAGAAATGGAAATATAAATTTAAGTAAATATTTCATCTCCTCGAGTGGGGAATGAACCCACAACCAGTCGGTTCTACAGTCACACCTTGTGCCACTGCACCACGACTGGCCTCAATATAATTTTATATGATACAAAAATAAATATATATAATTGTCGCAGTAATCTGAAACAAATCAAACGCACAGTATGTATAAATATTAATGTATTTTACAATTTGCGAGTAACGCTGCTAGCACCAACAGTTATTGTAAATAACAAACAGCAAATATTATTATATTATATTTGAATAGAACAACAAGTTTGTTTAGCTATAGTTATTGTAAAATAAATAACACTTAAAATTTTATGAAAATGCTGAACGAGCTCTGTTTCTAAATTGCATTTCGTTTTATTGCTTTTTTTTTGTTGTTTAATTAGAATTTCAGAAAATTTAAAGATGTTGAAATAAATGTGAGTGTTCTTTTATATAAATTGATTTTTTATAGGTATATCAGTCCGATCATTAATATGCCAGTTTAATGTATAAAAAAATAATACGTATTTTTCTTATACATTAAATTATATTATGAGTTTAATATATAACTACGTTTCTACATATATATAGTACAACCTCCTAAAAGTGGACGTTAATTACAAAGTTTCGCAGGAAAAGCTGAAGTGCTACAACGTGAATTATACCATAGTCATGTTAGTGTGGTTATGCACAAACTTCCTTGTTATGCTATGACGGCTGGGCTTTGCGCAAATGGCCGACAACTTGGAGTTTGAGTTTCGGTACTCAAAAATCCACCAGCTATATTCCATTTTGTTATATTAATATTTCATAGTATTTTATGAATTATTATATTTTGTGTGTTTGTGTGTTTTTTTTTTATAATTGAGTTTGATTGTAGTTGAATTTTGCGTATACACGATCAATATTTGTATTAATACGATGATGAAAGCAAGACTCCATCAACGATATTCACCTATAAATATAATCAATAGAGGCAGAAATTCGTCTACACTTGACATATTGAATATTTCATTTTTTACGTCGTTTTGGCCATAAATAATAAAAAAAACATTGATAGAAGTACATATTTTCAATAAGAACTGTAATACTACCTACCCCTTGTAAAAGTCTGATTATTGACCTACGAATTAAAACCCACGAGGGATTTCTAATGTTCAGGGGACCGGACACGCACGGCGGACCTAATGATAAAACCCTCCGTTCTCATTAAGACACTTCCGTTCTTCATTTTCCGCCAAATTCTGGAGGAATTGCGTATTGAATGGCGGAATTAAACGAACCTATAATATGTCTTGTTTACCGTCAAACACTTCTGTCTCTGCGCCACGCCTGTTCTCCATTGAATTATTTAAACAAAAAAAATAAACGTATGTCAATCGATTGAGATTTTTTAACCTATAAGATGTACCTACAGTGTACACTACACGTGCACAAAATTAAATACGTTGGAAAAGGTAGATGGTACCCGACATTGGCTGCCAGATCACTTGATTAGGCCATCCACTTCACTGTGAACAAATAAGCCCCGGCCCGAGCGCTCATTACCATTACTTCTATCGACGTCCCATAATTATTTATTGAGCTTGCCGCTTCTGTCAATAGCGTATTTTTTTATTTTCTTCGGTGTTTTTTTTTTAGCTTTTATACTTCCAGAAGTATGCAATTTGCAGTTGTCAAGTACTGCCAGTGATTTTAAATTGAATTATTCGTTAATTAAAAAAAAGTAAGGCTCAGATTGAATCAGATTTTAGTGCAAAATATGTGATTGGAAATAAAACATTAAAATATTATTTTGGTAGCAATTTCGTGTAGTGGTTTTATATTTATAGTTTTGATATTAGCAACAAAAAATAAGTTTATAGAACTAACGCCAGGTGACACTACTAAAATAACGCTTCTTGTAGACGAAAATTCGATGTATTTTTAGACTTGGAACGGAAGCAGGGAAGAGGTCCTCCAGAATAACATATTGTACTAGAATTTAAAAGTTACATTGTACGAGCTTAATAGTTTTAGAAAGAAATACAAGTTTAGTAAAAACCTCGAGGTGTTTGATTTCGTTACATTAGTAAAAATGCATAAATTGGGAATGTGAATATATTAATTTTATCAACTTTTTACATAAAAAAATAACAAACAAACAAACAATTTTTTTAATATTTTTAAATGAAACTAATTTAACCGGATTAGCGCGTATATTTAAGATTTTACATTTTAGAAACCCGACGTTTCGAACACTTTGCAGTAGTGCGTGATTGAGGCACTCGTCTGTCAGTTGATATAATTATTATACAAAACTACCGCCAACGATTTCTTTATTTATATTTTCTTTTCAAAGATACATTTTTTTAACATTTCAGACAATTATATTCTGTATAGCTTGCAGGATGTCATCAGCTTGTACGATAAACCTCAGTCTTAGAAAATAAATAGCACACACCGTTCGCAGTGCACGGACCATTTGAGAAATTTATTGTGCGCACTTAACCGCAAATAAATTGGCCAGCATCACGTGAACTGTGCTGTTACTGCCCATTCTTCACAAAGTGAAGCAATTTTGCAGCTATTTCAGTAATCAGAACTCCTCATAATTTTGTTGTTCTGATCTCTGATTGTAAGTTATCACAAAAATAAATGTTTTGATGTAAAAGGCTAACTATAGTCTGGAAATCAAATTCCATTTGTTTCATTTCAATTTCTACCTAGAGCAATGTGATTCTTCTATAAAATTTTCAAGATTGATTGTATTAGAAATAAAAGTGTAATTTTTTTATGTATGCTATTATAAATTACGATAGAAAATTGACTATATTAATGCTTATGTTTGTTTTAATATGTCATATTTTTTTTGCCGTATATATATGAGCAATACTGATAAATATATAGGTATGTTACTTTTACCAATATGACCTTTACGTTAATTCAAGCCTAAAGGTCACACGGAGTCGGAGCGGTCGTAAAACGTTTTTCGTTTAGAAAAAAATGATATATTCACTTTACGAAAGTAAAAAATTTACCACATTGTAAAATATTACTTCTGAAATGTAATAATGAAAGTAGCTGAGTGGGGGGTCAGTAATTTAGGTATGTACTTATTTTATTATCTATACTACTATATTTATATTAGCTTGACACTGTAACTCGCACACAGCAGGGTACGCAGGGGGAACCTAGTGTTAAGATCCACCGTTCTCCACTTTCCGCCGAATTATGAAGGCATTGCGTGTTGAGTGACGGAACTCAACGCCACGCTTTGCCTCAATACCAGAGCGACTAAATGAAAATATAAATTTAAATGAATATTTCATTTCCTCGAGGGTTGATCGAACCCACAATCAATCGATTTTACAGTTTCACTTTGTGCTTCTGCGCCACGACTGGCCTATTTTTTTATTATTGTTACTATTAGAGGTAGATAGGAACCTGTTGTTAAAACACTTTTTTCCCCTAACTGATTGATAGAACTCAAACGCATATCTTATGAGAGCAGAGGAATAAAAATATATGTAGGATAAATACTAATATTTTTATATAGTAAAGCTGCCCTCACATTTAACCAGACTTTAAACTTCACCACGATGTCGTCTGAAACAAATTTGAAACTGCAAATTTGAGTCATTTCATTAATCTTTAATGCCCCCAGGGTTTGAGTGAATACTCGTCATCCCGAATTACTTATTAGTTTAAAATTATTTTATAAATAAGTTAGGCTCTAGTAAATGCTTGATGGTATCATAAGACGTTCTAAAGATATTATAATAAAGATATTTTTGGCTTCACGCAGTATCATAGCAGCACATAGCAGGATAGCCAGAGGGAACCTGGGAACCTAGTGTTAAGATAATCTGTTGCCATTTAGACATTTCGTTCCCCACTTTCCGCCGAGTTCTGAAGTCGATGCGGCGGTGGCGGAGCTCAACGCCCCATTTTGTCTCAAAAGCAAAGAAATGAAAATATTAAATATTTCATTACCCGAATGGGAATCGCACCCACGACCACCGAATTTACAACACCTTTGTGCCCCTGCGCCACGACGGTCTCATATTTAGACATACTCAATAAATATGTTATACTAAAGCAATAAAAAATTCTAGCAATAAAAAATATTTTTACCATCTTGGCCTTTAGGTAACAAAACTAATCATAGTGAGAATTTTAATTATATATTACAATACATGTCAATTGGAGGTCACGAGATAACAATTAGATGACGCTCATTGTCTTGTGGTTCTTATACATTTTAATTATTTTTTTTGATTCATTCAAAAAAAATATATGAAAAAATAATATATGCTAATTTTGTTATGCATGAAGAAATGAGAAGACGTCTTCTTTCTTGACGATTATGTAAAATTTAGTTGTAACCTTTAAAGATATAAAAAAAAAAATATTTATATGAACCGGACTGGACCTTTAATTTCAGTTCATGTTAAATATTCATAATTCTATGGTGTCTGCAATATTTTAATTTAACTTTAGCTCATTAAATTCGGCAAAACTTTTCCTTATTAAATTCAAAGAAAAAAAATTAATTTCATAATTTTTCGTATCAAAATGCAAAAAATTTACTTCTATTTCAAGTAATTTAAGGATAATTCAATAAAGTTTAAAGTATATACCTACATAAAACTTATTATATAATGATACAAAATATATGTTTATACTAAACGTATATTTGTTGCAAGTTCCTCCTTGTGGTAAAATTCTTCTAAAAGCATTTGTAAGCTGCTTGATAACTTGATTAACCGAAGAAGGCTTCCTCTCAAATAATATTCGCATTTTGTGAAAAGTGACGGTCAATAAAAATGAGCATTTGTTAAGAGAATTTCTATAATAGGGATATCTAAAGTAAATTCTACAGGATACATAAATCAAATAAGTAGTACAATTATATATTTTTTTATATTAGTATAGATTAAAAAAATATTATTGAGCACTCAAAAAAAATCCCCGATAGAACCAATAAAAAATTATATTCTGGTAAAACATTTACGAGCAGTTTATGAAGTCCTAGGGGTTGTTTGTTACGATAGTCCATTGTTCTCAATGTGACCGCAGCTTTCAACAAAAATGCGCGGTCAATCTAAGCCCGGCCGACCCCAGGGGAATGAAGTACATTGTAAAAATGCAAATTGTTGGTGGAAATTAGACTGCGGATGTTAAAGTATAATTGTAGGCCAAAAATGTTTATTTTATAATTACATCGATTACTTTTATATTTTTTTTAATTTATTAAAGATATATTTTGGCCTGATAAGTCCTTGTTTTGAGGCCGTCGTCTCCAGTCACGTTCAATCACTCAGTCACGGTTCAATCTCAGTTCACGCTGTAACCTGCATGTAGCAGGGTAGGCAGGGGAGCCTAGTGTGAAGACACTCCGCTCCCTTTTTTCCGCCAAATTCTGGAGGCATTGCGTTGAGTGGTGGAACTCATTGCCACGCTTGCTTCTTGCTGCCTCGACACCAGAGCGAAGAAATGAAAATATTAAACATTTCATTTCCTCGAGTGGGAAACCAACTTACAACCTATGCCACGACTAGCTTAAATTAGAATTTTATTTAAAGTAAATACCACTGTAGTTTTTATTTAATAAACAAGATAAGCTTATGTACAATAATATCGATATTAAAAATAGTACAAATACTTCAAGCTTCAAGCACAGAATAAGCACCGGATTTGGGGCGACGAAATACATTTACTCGAATAATTTTCACAACTCGAGTAATTTTCACTACTTTCCACAAATATTCGTAAGCTCTTTATCCTCTATAAGTAAAATGAAACGCAGAAACATGCATTGTAATGAAAAATATTTGAGAGGAATAAGGCTTTGCGGCAACACACTATTGAAACGCAATCACAATAAAGCCAGCTTCACACGGTCCATATTTTCCTTCTGTTTATTAAAAATCGTTACGGATCGTAGTGAGAGGGAAAAGCCGTCAGTAAAGTTTTCTTGTTTTCAAACAAAACATTCGACTAACACCTAACGAAATGAAACTGAATTGATTATAAAGTTTTCTGGTTTGGACAAATAATCTATGTATATAATATCGAATGGTTATTCCATCATTCATCATAAAATCTCAGAAACTACAAGTTCAAGTACAAGGAATATCAAATTTTCTATGGACGTTATTCGTAAGACGTAGATGGAGGTGACTAAGATGGGAATTTGGAATATTCGACTCCTGAGAGATTGGACAATTACTTTGCAAAAATACTCTATATTTAAATGTTTATTAAATACAGTAAGAAAGTATTGTTTCATTATCATATGAACGCCGGCTACGTTTTAATTTACTGTCGGCAGCTCAAAGTGGAAAATATGCGTAATTAATAACATGGTAAGTTTACCTCGACACATAAGTTTAATTAACTTGGTGTGGGTCCCAGTAATATGAAGATAGCTCAGAATTTTTAATACCTACCTATTTTTACATTATATATACGAGTAGTTCATAAAGGTATCTTTTTCATTATAATGTTAGGTATTATTTTAAGATTGGATCTTGAGGTTTTGGGTAGTAGGTATCAGGGAAATATTTGATAATTTTTCAATATTTGAATGAAATCAACACTAACCTTTAGACATTATACGAGTTAGTTTTGTTTACAGCTTCACGCTGTATCCCGCATGTAGCAGGGTAGGCATAGTGAACTTAGTGTTAAGACACTCCGTTCCCTATTTTCCGGCGGATACTGGAGGCAATGCATATTGAGTGGTGGATCTGAACGCCGCTCTTTGTCTTGACATCAGAGCAATGAATGAAAATATTAAATATTTCAGTACCTGTAGCATTCACAGTGTGCCCCAGCGCCACGAATGGCCCCAATGTTTGTGTGTGTTTATGTGTCTTAGTATGTGTTTTTATTTTTATAAATTACTCAAATTGCAAGTTAAAAAATGAAAAACTTTGAAAACATAATACATGAAATCTTATACATTAATCTCATTTAAATTCAACTCAATTGTGCGTGATAACTAACTAACAAAAAAGAAAGAAATATAAGTTTTATTTACAACGAGGGCGGAGAGGGACCGGAGAGGGACCGGAGCCGTCATAACGAGGCACCCACATAATTGCATACGCCCGCAAACTTTCCTTTGTTTCAAAGTTCTAGCAAATTTGGGTCCGTCCGCCGAAACAGCAACTCTATTCTTATAATACTAAATTGTTCACCACCAAAGAATACTTAACGAATGTCCTCCTGGTTCGTCGCTTAACTTGATTTCTATTAACTTTTGCTTGTAGTTCAATTTGTTGAGATTTATATTAATATTTTGAATATTTATGTATTTTAAAACAATGTTTAAGTTTTAATATTCAATTGAAAATATTTCTTTCTTAAGTGTGAAATATCACTTTGAAAACGGAACTTAACACACCGTTTAGACTTGCCAAAGCGTTGAAATGTAACTCATTGTTCCGAACAGAGATCGAACCCACAACCATCGCGTTTACAGTCAAACGTCATCTACTATGTCTATGCCATGAATGCTTCAGTCCCGATCCCGTCTAATAAGTGGAGTAAAAACAGATAACTTCCACCTAAGTAACAGTAAAATCTAAATTTATAAATAGTCATGGAAGCCATAGTGGCAAAGAGGCACAAACGCGTAATTGCAATCGCGACAGTTTTATGTAATGGAAGACGGAGTGTTTATACACTAGTTCAACAAGTACCCTCTGCCTACCCGGTTATATGCGGGATACAGCGTGAAGCTTTAAAAAATATATAAAAAATTCTAATTCTGTTGTCTCATTTTAAGTCTCGTAAACAATATTACAATATCATTGCTTAGAAGTTTAGAAAACAGATTTTCTTTACAAAAGGATAGATAGATACAGTCGGTGTCGTTATAGGGACACCAGACGAAGCAAAGTGCTTCTGCATACAAATGAATCACAGACGGCGCACGTACACCGCACAGGCACGACATATCGAAACAGAACTCAAGAGTATTGATTGTTTGTAAATTTAAAATATCTATTAATATCAACAATTTATACATTAGTAAGTTGCTATATAGAAGAGAAAACTCAATGAAATATAGTTATTAATGAAATATAGTAATTTGATTGCACGTCTTTTGAAATCCATTTTAGTTTTTCACTAATAATGAAGTCAGTTCAGTATCTTTCTAATTTTCTTTTAAAATATTTTGATTTATATTTTATTTATTATATGTATGAGTCTACAGATATATCTTAGTCAAATTGTAAAGGAAAAACGAAGAACGAGATAATGATTGGAAACCACTTACATATTACCATAAATGTATTTCTATAAGTATAATATGACCTAAAATTATCAAATTTTATGATATCAATTTAGTATCTCTTTATCTCAATATCCTAAATATAACTTGTTCAATTTATTAAAAGACAATAATGGTGATGGTGTTAATTTAAAGCTAGAGTTAGTTCCATCAACGTAACGCAGCGGGCACAGCAGGCGTGTGAGGCTTTGTGCGCTGGCGTGGCCGGCCGCAACCTCGCCTGGTTCTGTAAATGCATTGAATAGAAACTACATTGTCAGAACACTACAATGCAACGTTTAATCCTATTTTGAGATTATCGAACACTATGTGGAATAGGTTTAAACGCACTTACATACATGTTGTACTGGTTTGTTGACGGTGCCCAAGTAGGACTCGCCTTCGTATTTCCAATTACATGTGAAAACTTGTCCTGTATTTTAAACGAGAAATTACGCTTTGAACGTTTCAACGTATCACGTTTTATGAACGTGCATTCATGGGACACGTTGAAAACGAAATTTGTGAAATTGGTTCGCGGAAAATCAGTTCCAAAGTTTAGACAGACGCTAATCCTTACAAAATCCATTCAAATAAAGACGTATTTGCCTTTCATTGGATGGAGTTTTAAAGTTTAGAGTCTTTAAGAGGCAATCTCGTAGCGCTACAAACATAAAACGAGAGTAGAACTCGGGGCGATTGATAAAACTATTTAATCAGGACAACAAAGGGTTGTTCAGTTGTGATCGGAAAGTGTGTCGTCGTGGAAGCAGTTTACCGCGACTAATCCCAGCAGATTCGGACAAACCCCCATTACCTTGATTGATTCCCGGCACTGTGGCCCTGGTTACAAATACAAAGGTCTGCAGCAATTCTGGGAAGCTTTCAATTTGCACTGAGTCGCTCGCTCCTCAATTTGTGGCTGGCGAAGCGTTCTATCGATGAGCCCGAGTGAGCGTTCTTATAGTTATTTTATAGTAAAAGTTTTGCACGTCGATTAAAACATTTCAATATACATTCAAGACCAATTTTATGAGCTTTAGCTGACAATATGATATTTTTGTTTACTTGGCAAATGAAGAGTTATGATACTATAGTACGAGTAAAGAATCATAGTCTAATAATATTAAAAAAGTAATAACATTTAAAATTAAAAAAGTATTGACGAAAAAAGTATACTCTAGAGAATATTTTTTGATAAAATATTCAACATTATATCAGCATCATGAAGATGATATATGGACACCCCCGGAGGTGTGAATTGATAGATGGGCCTGATTGCTAGATAGAGAAAATCGAAGTCACTTTAAAAATATAAATACTGTTTATATTTATAGTAGGTAATGTTATGTTATTAATATTATATTATACGTAGATGTCTGGCTGAAAAAACGAGAGTTGTGAGTTCGACCCACTAGGTAATAATTTATTTTTAATGCCTCGGTAAGCTGAGTGGAAAGATATAAGTAAAAACTAAATTTCTTCATTTTTTACAGGCTTATATTGTACATATAATCATAAAAGGGAATAATAATGGTGTAGGGGTGATTGTATGAATACAGAAGCTCAGAAATACCAACTTATTAATTTTATTTAAATGCTAAAATTACATAAAACGTCGAAAATATGATGCGGCTAATTTTAGAGCTTCTAGAAGTCCGCTTTTCCTCCTATTCTTGCATGTTTTATAGCTGACTGGGCTCTATGGAAACGCAAAGTAAATTAAATATTCATTGCTTTGTGAAAGATGAATAAAAAACAGATAAAGCAAAAATATTAAGCGGATGAAATTCGTTTCTTTTCACACATAAATATGTATGTTACAATTCTACATGTAGATGTATGTATGTACAGCTAAGGTTGAATGTTGCACCGGCTGCCTACTGTGAAATTCATGACGTGCGCTGCCTCCTCTGACTGATTGAGGTTTGTATATACGTTGACTAACATATTTGCGAGTTATTTAGAAGGTAATAAATAGGTAATTTTTTTAATTAATACTTAAAACTGCCATTACGTACTATGTACTCCTATAAGATTTTGATATTTGTATATTTCACTGTATTTAATTAAAAATATACATTAGTAACAACAATATATCAAAAAATAAGCGTAGTTTAAATTTTTTAATATTTTTATATTAGCTTATAATACTAAAGTATATAAAGTAAATGTAATCGATAACTTAAAATGTATAATTCAGTTCTCAGATGTCACAATAAATCAATTTCTCAATCATATTACACTCGAGATATTCAATGATTAAAACAGAATGAGTATGCGAGAGCCGATCGTGGATTCACCTAATTTTCACGCTGACTGAAAATTAAAGAAGTCTTAGGAGAATCCAATTTCACAGGAACGGTAATCTCATTAGAGGCGTCTGGCATTCATTAACATTTATACGATTCAAGAGAAAACTTACGGAGTGTTGCCTTAGTGTGCACTCCTGATGCACTAATCTAAATTCGCAGTTCTTGGACCCAGGTGCGGGGTGAAGTTACCTTCAGTTCGCTATTTGTGAAGTCTCAATTTATGCCGAAACTTGGATAGGTTTTTGATATATTTTAACTGGATTTTGGATAGCTCTTAGTTTTAAATTATGTTCTTTCTATAAGAGTTTAACATAAAGTTTCCTCACCATTTGTGACTTCTTGTCGTTTGTTTTCGTATAATCTACAGAGTTAATTTTACTTACTTTTACTGCTAGTTTATTGGTTTTCTCTTGGCAACAAAGTTAAATATTGACTAATTATAAAAAAGATCGTATTTGGGCCACAACTAATGCTTAACTTATCGTATAAAGAAAAGAGAAGACTACCCGCATACCTTAAGCTAGCACAAATTGAGCTAAAACGCGACTTGATCAAATTTAGAAATTCCTTGGAATACATTCTACAACTTGGTTCTAATATAATTAGAGAGCGCCTGTGCACGTAGATGCAATACACTAACTAATATTGCATGACGATACAGCAAGCTATATGTTAATGCAAAATACTGCGTTAAAAAAAAGATTAAAATTGTAATACAGGTTATTTTAGGAAACGTATGAAAATTTTAACGTAGCGAGATTTAAGCCCGCGCGTCTTGAGCGACCTTCCATGCTATCAATATAAATATGTTGTAACAAGCGTGTAAGAATTTTGACGTAACTTGATAATAACGTCTGGCTTAGTGGTCAGAGAGTTTGGACGGTATCCAAGAGGTGCGGGTTCATCAAATCAAATCAACAAATCCCACTATCTGTTTATGTAATATAGTTTTTGTTATTAAAAAGTTAAATAACATTTATAAATATAAAATAAAAAAATCAACTTCACGCTGTATACCACACACAGTAGTGTAGGCAGAGGGAACTAGTGTTAAGACACTTCGTTGCCCAATTTTCGCCGAGTTCTGAAGGGATTGCGTGTTGTGTGACGGAACTCAACGCCGCGCTTTGCCTTGACATCAGAATAAAGAAATGAAGATATAAATGTATATAAATATTTCATTTCTTCGAGTGGGGATCAAACCCACAACCAGTTGATTTGACAGTCACACTTTGTGCCACTACACCACGACTGGCCCCAAAAAATATAAAAATTATAAGTAATACAGGTTTATTTTATCCTTTCTTTTATAATAAAAATATACGCACTGATATAAAATACACTATGGAAAACCATAAAAAGTTACACCATAATACAAATCTTAGGATCTGAAAATGTAAAGAAAAAAATAAAAATGAACTAGTTTCCACGTTTCTAGGACTGCAGCTCCTTTGAAGTGTTATAGTAGGTAGTTGATACTGCGGAAATAGAGAGTCAAGTACTGAATGTGTGGAGTAGGAGAAATAATAAGTAGAGTACTATATACTCTTTTAAATTTTATAAGGTTTTTTTTTGCTTTAGTCATATTTTACCTACTACGCAACACAGACGGTATATGCGTATCAATGCGAACAAATCAACGTTACCATATATTTTAATATAAAATGATAAATCGTTTTAATACTTCTAAAAAAGTACAAATTTAGGTGCAAAAATTTTATTTAAATTTTATAGTCTTAGTAAATAACGATTTTTGGTAAATGCCGCTACTTGCATAATTAATTACTAGAAAGCAAAAAAAAATTATGTTAAATAAATAGTTATGTATGTACTTTACATCAATATTCCCATATTCTTATATATATATATACTAGCGACCCGCTCGCGGCTTCGCCCGCTTTAACTACTGAATTATTCATGTAATATACCTATGTTTGCAAAACACTTAAGATTACTAATGAAAAGTTGAAAATTATTTAAACCTTAATGCAACCCGCATTTTCGTAGTTCCAATAAAGATATTCCAATTATTTAAAAAAACACACTTAAACAAATGACACAAACAACAGAAAACTTTAACGAAAGAAATTATAAACAACAGACTATCTACTATTCTCTTACCCAAAAATACTTAAACGAAAGATGTAACCAACTATGTCACGTTGAAATACATTATAATTATTGGATAACTCCTAAATATGTGCAATCGCTTCTAAATTAACTTTGCTATAGAGCCAGGCGCAGAATGGAAGCATTCTCTCGTCCCATCGTCATCCCATCATCCCATCATCGAGGCCCATCTTAAACGACCAAGGTTCAATGCAAGGCTCATGAGTCGGATTTGGAGGAGAATAGAAAGTCCGTCGGAAGTAGTCTTACGTCTGACCTCGGGCGGCCGGGTATGCCACTGAGTGCTGCTGCTGGGACGCGAGACGACCAATGTGTACCTCCAGGCCTTCTATTTTTATGTTGCGATGATGCGTGGTGTTCCTCACTTAGTATGGCGCCTGCATCACTCGACGGAGGATGAGGTTCTGGACCACCTGCAGGATTTCTCGTTGAGTGATACTCGCTAGGGCGTTGTGATGTCATCAGTGTATAGTGCGTAGAGAGCAGGTGATAAAATGCTGCCCTGGGGAACACCGGCAGCGATCGAGTCGCTGCTAGACCTAGAACTCTCAACTCTCACGCAAAATGTCCTGTCACTGAGGCAGGGAGGCAAAGACATGCGCGACGTGCTGAGGGGTGCCGGCTCTGAGCACTTAATGAAGTAGGCCCGGGTGCCAACGCGGTCGACGCGCGCTACGGCAAAGAAGACTACTATTGCATTCTCCTTTGGGTTGATCGCTGTTGCGGCGTAGTATAACCAGAGTGGTATACCCGACTTATTCGTGGCATAATTAAATTAAAAAAGGAAATGTTTAAAAAGGTAAAAAAATAATAATAAAAGAACAGAAGAAGAGTAAACAAATTAAACAACAGGATACTTAAACGAAAGAAATGATAAACAAAAGACTACCTACTATTCTATTAATCAAAAAAGATGAAACTAAATATATCGCGCTGAAATATTACATTAAACTAATTATCCAATACGTACAATCGCATCTAAGTCTATTTCGCTACAGAGGCAGGCGGGGAGACGGGCTCGGCGGACGCGTCGCGGGGCGCGGGGGGACGCATGGCGCGTGGTGAGCCGTTTCGCAGATAGGATTTTTTGATATTGTAACAACTTCTAAAGTACTTATTAAAATGAAAAACAGTAAAAGACAGTTTTGATCTCCATTAAATGGCCAACATAACTAATATACTTATTTATATGCTGAGAGTAAGGTAATAAATGAAACTTGCGCCAAAACTGCGGTTTATAGCCGGCGTGATGTGTCAACAATTAAATGCGTTTTTCTCTAAAACTATTCGTAATTTCAAATTAGTGTAAAGGACAAATTTTATCTTCGTTTAACGTAAAAAATAATACAGTATTTAAAAGGATAAGGAATGATACCATTATGGACAAACATGCCTCACAATAAAAAATATATTCAAATTACTATTTTTAGACAGAAATATGCTCACTGTATGTTATCCTTAGAAGATACAAATATGCTGTCGCTGACTTTTTTGTAGACCTTATTAAGAGGAATAATACTCTAGTACATTATTTTCATGTACGACTTACCATTAAAGCAGCGCATGCGTGAAAGTGTCTCAACGGGTAGGACCTTATGCACATTTATCATATTTATGTCAAATTACAATAAAATATACATATAATAAACTATATATAAACCTTCCCTGAGAAATACTCTACCTAATGGTGAAAACCGCATCAAAATCTATTGGGTGGTTTAGAAGAAGATCGCTTAGAAAGGCCAGACAGAGACGAAATGCGTTCTTATTTTATAAGATATAGAGATATATATATATATATATATATATATATATATATATATATATATATATATATATATATATATATATATATATATATATATATATATATATATATATATATATAAGTATAAGTTCAGTATAAGTTCAATATTCGTTTTTCCAACAGGCTGCCGAATTCAGGTACCTACTTTTTATGGAAGATATTTTGAAAAACGTTCCTGATATCGGATAATGCTTAGCTTTCAGTAGTATGTAAGTATATACATAATTACTTAGAGCAGTTCTACAAAAACATGTATCGAGTTTCTGAAACGATAATGCCAAAACATTTTCTTTTCAACATTTGCTACATTTATATTGAGGCCAGTCATAAGCTACACATGTGTGTAACTGTAGACGCGACTAGTTGTGGGTTCGATCCGCACTCGAGGAAATAAAATATTTAATATTTTCATTTCTTCGCTCTGGTGTGGAGGCAAAGCGCGGCGTTGAGTTTCGCCACTCAAAAAGCAATGCTTCCAGAGTTCGGAGGAAAATGGCGAACCGAATGTCTTAATACTAGGTTCCCTCTGCCTACACTCCTGAGTGCGTTGCAAAATATTTTTTTTATCTTCACACTGTATCCATACCATAGTGGAATAAACAGAGTCAGCCTTTGGAGCTAGTTTTAAGACAATCGGTTCTCGCTAAGACAATTCCGTTCACTACTTGTCGATATATTTCGTATAAGATATATAAATTAATTATTCGAAAACACAAAATAATTAATTATTGTGAGATCACTAAAATATATAGTAACCTAAATAATGGGGCCAGTCGTGGCGCAGGGGCATAATGTGTGACTGTAAAACCGACTGGTTGTGGGTTCGATCCCCAGTTAGATCCTGAGGAAATTTAATATTTATTTAAATTTATATTTCCATTTCTTCGCTCTAGTGTCAAGGCAAAGCGCGGTGTTGAGTTGTGCCACTGAACACCTTACCCTGCCGTGTGAGGGATACAGCGGGAAGATGATTTATTTATTTTCTAAATAATAATTGTTCGTCGTAAACGATATATTACGTTGTAACCGGTTGTAAATAAATCACGTAATATATCCATTCGTTTAATGCAAGTCACTGTTCTGACATTTCTTATAAAGACATAGTATACGAAATCCCCGCTCTTTCCTTTCACTATTAATATTATGTTTTTAGATGTAATAATTTAGGTTTGCCACCGTAGCGTTGTCGTAGCATAGACTTGTCTTAAGTGTAGTCGAGGTGGTTGTGGGTACGTTCTTTGTGTAGTTATTATTAATATTGGCGTACAAAAAGCCAATTCTGAGCTAAGCTAAATTAATTTTATAATTATCTATTATTAATTGTTAATTTAAAAATATCAAATATGTTTATCAATATCATTCAGCATAACTGATATAACATAATAACGTAAAATTTTCAACAAAACAAATTCCTCTATTTAGAAAATTACAACAAAGTTGTACACACAAAAATAAACATAAGCTTTGCCGTTTGTACTTGAAATTGAAGAATATTGTTTTGACGTTTCAATCGGAAGTAACGAAATAAGTCTTCAGGTAACTTTCCCACCAGAGCTTCAAGATTAAAGATTGTTTATGAGAAAAGGGTTGAACGAAATAAATTAGCTCCTTCGAGTGTAGGATAGAAAGTTTACTAAGTAAATATAATATATGTTTACAATACAAGTAAATTGCGCAGTAACTTCCCAACGCTTTAGATACATTAAGATAATTCGTCTAAAACACTTTGTGTGTTATCAGTTGCGCGTTATCAAGATGTGACGTCGCGACGCGTGCGTAGGGCTATCGGGCCTCGGTGACCAGACGACCCTCGTCTGACCCAATTAGTTATCGTCTCCACTATAATGCGTTTTGACTATCTCGTTCCAAATATAATTTGGTACAACCTTGACACCCTTGCTATTTTCTTTGATTAATTTTAGTCAGCTTCACGCTGTATCCCGCACACAGCAGCGTAGGCAGAGGGAACCTAGTGTAACACACTCCATTCCTCACTTTCTGCCGAATTCTGGAGGCATTGCGTGTTAAGTGGCAAAACTCAACGCCACGCTTTGCCTCGTAACCAGAGCGAAGAAATGGAAATATCAATTTAAGTAAATATTTCATTCCCTCGAGTGGGGATCGAACCCACAACTAGTCGATTTTACAGTCACACCTCGTGCCGCTGCGTTACGACTGGCCTCAATTTAATTAATTTTAGTCAATTGTTGATATAATTTTTTTATTATATTTTCGAATATATTGTGGCACCTTTACATAGATACTTGCAAATTTAACAACTTTTATACAGTGTCGCAGTAAGCTTGTGTAATTGAAGTTTATCTATTATTGGGATTTACCTGAAACAAAAAAATAAATATTATTAGAAAAATATACACAATTACAAAAGAATATACAATAGGCAATTTATTCGAATATGGTTTGGTTTGGCAACACAGAATTTTTAACATTACGGGCCTCACTGGGTCTCTCGGAGGCCATTACTCACGAACCAAACACCCACCTCGCCGTTTGCGGGCAGCTCCTACTAATTTATGGGACTTTAAGTGCCTCCAACGCCAAACGTGTTTTGGTCAAAGGCTAGAAATACCCAACCTTTACATCAAAATCTCCACATTACTTTAGTATACGTATGTATATGCATATATATAAGTTCGCAAAATTGTAGTTAGAATATTTTATAAGCGTTAAAATGAAACTCTTACGTACATGTTATTTCAAACTGAAATATAATAGCATAAAAAAGCGCTAAACCGAGCTCCAATTCAATTTTCCAATTTAGCTTCAACGTATATTGATTGTATTGAGGTCGAAACCGCGGATTAAAACAGCGCAAACGAGATTGGTGACCAGCTCGGGCTCTGAGTGTATATTTGTGTAAGTACATTAACTTTGCAATTACATTTTATATATTTATATATACATATCTTTCTCAAGGTGGCCAACCACGAATTAAGAAGTTCCTATTAAGGTAGCGAAATCTAGGTTTTTCTTTTTATGGTGATAGCATCAAATCCAATAACACTACATTCTCTGCCATTATTTAAGACACTAAGTTGGCGGAACTCAACTCCGTGCCTTCTCTTCACCGGGGCATTGATATCGATTGTACCACTGCGCCATAGTAGCCTAATTAATTATTATGTAAACATTGAATAACGGTATTATATAACTTAACTAGATATAAGATTTGTAAGTTCTATAATAAAAGTGTCCGAATAAAATGGTCATGAGAAAACTGGCCTCTTTTATTTTTGCTTGACTCGAAAATTACAGTCGTCCCAGTAATGATGTGACAAAATAGCTATTTTGCTGGAATAGCTTTTATCAACTAAATGTTATATTATAGATCATGATTATATTTCACAAGTATATTTCTACGTTTGGGAAAATACGTAAGATTTGCTTAAGGATTACATATACATATACGAATAAAAGTCGTATTTTTATGTGAAAAAATATATATGTGATAACTGACAGTAATAAAGTAAATAATGTTCATTGAGGAAATATTATAGGAGATTTATGGAGCTAGTTGACTATGAAATTTTGTTGGTTTTCTATCGTCTCTAGTAAATAAATTTAAATCATTGTTAATTGGACTGGACTTTGAAAATCTATGTAAGCCTAATAAATATGTATTATAAACCTAATCTGTATAAATAAAAAAAATATACATTAGGAACGCTCACACGACTCTACGGAAGCATGCAGATAAAAAAAATACGTTTTCGTGTGAGTTTATTTTAAAAATATTTTGGTTAAGCCTCTAGGTACATTAGCAATGCACGAGCTTTGATGTTGATGTTGGATATGGCATAACCTATTTAACAGAAACCGCGAATGAAGTTGAAATTCACTAGGAATATCATGTTTTGTTGGCATAATATTCTAGAGTTTGAGGCCAGCCGTGGCGCAGCGGCACGAAATGTGACTGTAAAACCGACTGGTTGTGGGTTCGATCCCCACTCGAGGAGATGAAATATTTACTTCAATTTATATTTCCATTTCTTCGCTCTGGTGTCGAGGCTAAGCGCGGCGTTGAGTTCTGCCACTCAACATGCAATGCCGCCAGAATTCGGCAGAAAGTGGGGAGCGGCGTGTCTTAACACTAGGTTCCCTCTGCCTATCCTGCTGTGTGCGGAATACAGCGTGAAACTGAAAAAAAAAATCTAGATGAAAATATAAAATTTGCTGTGTTAACGATTTTCATCATATTGACATCATATACTAAATATAACATGAATATTAAAATTTATAGTAAATAATATGTGTGGTGTCCATTGTTCGTTACGTCGGACAAACAACGCTGTTAAGTCAATGAGTTATAGCTTTAACACCAATATTCATGAGTTGATAAAAAAGGACGTTATATCTCTTTATTTTCAGCACTATCTGGTATGCTAAAATTTAATTTTACGTAAATTCGTTAAAATTTACACATTAGAATGTTTAAATTTGCGGTATAGTTATTTTTTTTTTTATGAAGCCAATCGTGGTACAGGGGCACAAGCGTCCGACTGTAAACGCGAGAGGGACTGAGGAACAGAAGTATTTTATATTTTCTTTTTTTTAATAGAAACGGAGTGTCTTAATGGTTCCCAGGTTCTCTCTGCCTAACTTCACTGCCTAAAAAAAACCATTTTTAAATACTTTAACATCAACAGGTATTTAAGCTCTATAGTTTTTAGAAAATTAAAGGCATAAATAACAATAAAGAATATACATAAATAAGAAATAATATGAATAAATAACAAAATGAACTAAGCGTTAGGTTCCGACGCTAAGCTCAAAATGTCTAAGAGCAATTGGAAAATGGAACTATAAATTGCTAGGAGCTATACCTAAGCCATAAAACAGACATAATAAAAAAGGAATCTTAATAAAATAAATCTGTTTCAAGCTGTATCCCGCACATAGTAGGGTAGGCAAACGGAGCCTAGTGTTAAGATACTCCGTTCCTCACTTTCAACTGAATTCTGGAGACATTGCGTTGAGTGGCGGAATTCAACACCGCCGCCGCCGTTGCTCCGACACCAGAGCGAAGAAATGGAAATATAAACATAATAAAATATTTCATTTCCTCGATTAGTGATCGAACCCACAACAGCGTAACAGTCACACTTTGTGCCCCTGCGCTACGAGTGACCTCTAGACATAACAAGAACACCACATAATTAAATTCAACTCGATTTCATACCATCAAAGTCGAATATAAGAGCTGACTGTAAATCCTGTCATGTTAAACAGTAAACAATAAACTAGAACTAAATGATATAATAAACGGCATATAACAATCGCGCAAAGATATCGTTATATCCACATTATCTTTTATTAGTCCGATGCTACGTCTGCCCCTTGGCTTATTACCTCATTACTTTGCCCGATTGCATTTTACTGTAGTTCTACAAACAGTACTGTTAAAGTTATTACCGTTGCCCTGGCTGTTTCTTTTATTGCTTATTTACAATGTAAGGCTGTAACGTTTTATTTTTAAATGCCTTTCATTTGTGAATGCTTTAGGTTTTTCTGTTTATTATTTGAAGTCTTAAAAAAAATCAGCTCCACGCTATATCCTGCACACAGCAGGGTAGGCAGAGGGAACCTAGTTAAGACACTCCGTTCTCCAGTTTCTGCCGAATTCTGGAGGCATTGCGTGTCGAGTGGCAGAACTCAACGCAGCGCTTTGCCTCGACATCAGAGCGAAGAGAATGGAAATATAAATTTAAATAAATATTTCATCTCCTCGAGTGGGGATCAACACAACCAGTCGGTTTTACAGTCACACTTTGTTGAAAGGTCTTAAGAGTAAAGTAATATCTTAAAAGTAGCAGGAGCTGGTTTTCTATAGGATATTTTTGTTTGCAAGCAAATTTTTATATGAAAAGTTAAAGAAGAATCTGTTTTAAATGAAACGGGTCTACCCGTGACCACGGAGTACTGCAAAGTGTTTGAAACTCGGGTTTTCAAAAATGTATAAAAACACTAAATATACGCGATTAATCCGGTTAAAATAGTTTCATTTAAAATGTGTAATAATCGTGAAAATCAAAGAACTTATTAAGAACCTGTTTATTTTTTTTAAACAAATTGTAAAATTGTTTATTATAGAAATGATTTGAATAGCTTCATTATATTTATCTATAGCTAGGAATATAGCTTGAAGAAAGTTTAAAATGTTATCATATATCTCTACAGAAATATAAGTTGTTATGTAATAGATTTACATAACAACTTATATATGGCCGTTTTCGTATGTGAAAAATAATGTAAAAATAATGTTATAATAAAAGTTTCTATGAAGATTGACGTAAATTGAGATTGATAATATTTAACGTTGTTATAAATATAAAAAAATATTTACTGCGACGTCTGTAACGGCGGAGTGTGAATTTTATTGATACAGTTTATTTGTTAGTTGCAAGTTTAATATATGCTTTGAACATTATTTTTATATAAAATTAGACTTTTATTTCTAAGTTTTGATTATATCTTATATAGGCCAGCAGCATATTCTAACATTCGTACGTTTTTGTTACGACCATCCTAGAAAGAAAACATTATAGAAAAATCACCGTTCTGCACCTTTATTTCACAACTGCTGCGCATTTAAAATACATTTGAAAATGCTTTTGAGATGCCATTACCTACTTTTCTCACAGCTTTAAATGAAATTTATTTTCTATTCTTTTAAATTTGGGGAGAATACGATTGTGAGTTAAAAATCAGAGCACTGAAGCACAGTTCTATATAGAAAAGCCGTAGTAAATTCTGTTACTATTCAGGTTATTGAATCACGCCTGCGCCTAAAAATAGAACTTAAATTCCTTAATTGATATCATATTTCTTGATATTATTACACACGATTAATAAATAAAATATATTCTGCTATTAAACAAGCCGTGGCGCAGAGGTACAAAGTGTGACTGTAACCGCGACTGGTTTTTGGTTCTATCCTCACTCGAGGAAATAAAATATTTATTTATATTTATATTTCCATTTCTTCGTTCTGGTGCCCAGACAAAGCGCTTCGTCGAGTTCCGCCACTCAACACGCAATGCCTTCAGAACTTGGCGAAAGTGGGATACGGAGTGTCTTAACACTAAGCTCTCTCTGCCTACTCTGCTGTGTGCGGGATACAGTGTGAAGCTGATTATTTTATTAACTAACAATATTAAGTGACACTTCCAGTCGCATTCATTATGTACAAATCAATCTGTTATATAAAATATGTAATTTTGTATCTTATATTTTCTTTGTTACCATACTATACCTACTAATACATATACCTACTTGAAAGTACCCAATAAATTATCAAAGCAGCACGCTGTTTTCCCCAATAGCCGCAATCCCACACCCATCGCGTTTACAGTCAGGTAAAAGCTCAAATTATTATTTTTGCAATATGCTATGTTTCACAAGAATTCACAAGAAACACATAGATTCAAACCTAAACATCTTTTTATTAACTTAATGGGTTAGTAACTAAATTCTAAATAAGTAGTAAAACTCAAAAAATGTCAATTAGATGAGAAGTAAAAAGAGAAGTAAATTAGAATTGCTAACATTGTATTGTGTATAAGTACTATACTCGTATAATGCAAACTGACTTTAATTATATAATTAAATAAAGTCAATCCGAACAATTCACTGTATTCCTTTTACTGAATTATTTATATAGAATTTTAGTAGGTCGTTCTGATGTAAAGAAACGCAAATATTCTTTCCGTAAACACACTCAAAGACTTACTTATATATATAAGATTATTCTAAGAACAAGTTACTCTATTTGTATATTTTTTAACTGTTATAAAATCATTTAAGTGCCTTCTAAGCATATTGTATCGATATAAGCATATGTATTTTATAGAAATGGCCCCCTGATGATAAGTGTTTACTGGGTCTGATTCCGTAAAGTGCTATGGTAAGCTATGACAAATGGTAAAAAATTGATACAACATTGGTTAATTGATACATTATGGTACTACTATAATAAATTAATGATGGCACAAAATTTCCATAGCGAAGACTTGAATAAAAATCGAAAAAAATAAGATATATATATTTGCAAAGATAAACTGAATGCGCCTTGAGCTTTGCATATCAAAAGTTACAAAGATTATTCTAAACAAATAAGAAGGTTCCCTGTATATGAACAGTTCACTTTACATGTCATACATGATGAAAGCTCCCCGGAAGCAATTTCAGTAGCCCGAGGGCGAAGGTTGGCCGCCTTGACATCCTATTTCCGTGAAACTTCCAGGTTGTCAGACAAGCCTGAGTCCCGTGGGAAAGAGCAGCGGTCAGAGTGGCTATGGACGGAAATTGTCTGTCGACCTACGTCACTATAGACACGCATTCCCGAAGCTGGAAAAGTGAAAACACAAAACATGTTTTTATTTCAATGTTTGTGTTTAGGAACCCATTTTTCATGTAGGTACGTACATACATGAAAAGAAAGACATTATGTTTTTTGGGTTACCTGTCGGGTGCAAATGGTGTGTAAGAATGTGCGAAGGCATGGCAAAATGATTTATTGTTCTCTTTTTTTTTTGGTCTATTAATACTGTGAATTTTATATACTATTAGGATAAATAAGGCTTATTCCTTTTTTTATATAATCCAATTCAAGATTACAAAAATGTTTGTTTATTAAAAATATATTTACTATTTAAATAACACGCCAGAATTTTATCTAAAACATATTCATATTAAACACTTCATTTGTTTGTAACGTATTGTATTGTAGTTTTCTCGTATTGATCAAAACTGAAACATTAACGTTGTCTTTTATATCAAAATATTTTATAAAGGTTGTTTGTAAAATTCAAACAAATAATTGCCATGTGAGCAATTAAAAGAAGTATTTTCGCATCGTTAGGGACGTAACAAGATATTTTAATCTGAAATTTTCATGTTTTATTTATTGTAAAACCATAATTTTGTAGACTAATTAAAAGCAATCAAACATAAGGCTTCTATATATAAATTATATGATAAGTTATCTTTATTTAGCTTTATGCTGTACCTCGCATACAGCAGGATATGCAGAAGGAGCCTTAGTGTCAAGACACTCTGTTACAAATTTCCAATATAAAAGAATATAAAAACACCAAAAATCCAGCAAAATCGTTAGTAAGTTAAAGAATAAATAAAAGCTATTCTGGCGAATATCGAACACTACAATTCACGCTATTTACACATGTGATCAGCATATCGAGGGTTCTTGGCATGGCTCCAGTAGATACAGCCATTATCTAACGTTTTGTACGTATACTCTAAGCCCTGACACCTACTCTATTCAATCAGGTGTTTGAATAGATCTCCTTGTAATGGATTGACTATTTCTCTGAAGTCCTTTTTTAATATTGAATTACGGTCTTGAGATTTTAATCGTAGGTGGACGTGAGCTTACAAGTTTTACTTCAAGTGATTTGATAAATAGATACGTCGATATTTCTAAATGATAAGTATAGTTATCTAGGTATAAGGTTTTTTTTAGACTGTATTGCAGTGTAGGCAAAGAGAGCTTAGTGTCGAACACACCCCCACTTTCAGCCCCGTTTCAAAAGTTGCATGTTGAGTGACGGAAATCAATAATTCTTTGAATTCCTCGAATAATATTATTGTATGGAAATACACAAACTTTCTATGTTTAAATATAATTACAAAAAAATATTATTTAACGTCATACTTCTTACTATAAATTTAATTACAAACAAATTGAAATGACATAAAAATTTTGCATTTACAATGTTTTTACGGAATTGCAATATGTTCATAAACTTAAGTGTGTGAATAACACTTTAAAATATAAAATCTTTTTTCATTTTTAAATATTTTTATATGCATTTGTAAGAGAATAATGCAGCTAAGTGAATAGTAAAACCGATGTGATTCTTAATATATTGTACAGGGGCGCAAGGGTGTGACAGTAACGCGTCGGTTGTGGGTTCGACTCCCACTCAGAGATATGAATTCTTATTTATAGTTCAAAAATTCTTCAGAAAGTGGGGAAAGGAGTGTCTTAACACTAGGTACAATATAATTTTATTTAAATAAGTTAATGTCTAAGCATAACCAAAGACAGCGTCGCGCCAAAGTCTAAAGCGACACAGATGGTGGAATTCGTATTAAATAGTTATGAACTCATTGCAAATGTATTGTTTGTGATGCCACATTAACTTACTAGTCTCGTGAATAAATTTATGTAAATTATGCACACATCATACGCTAAGTTCCTCTGAAGAGAACTAAATACTCATTTTTTTAAGTAAAATATAATTGAATTTTTTTCTTTAAAAAATTAAATCAGCTTCACGCTGTATCCCGCACACTGCAGGGTAGGCAGAGGAAACCTAGTGTTAAGACACTCCGTTCCCCACTCTCTGCCGGATTCTGGAGGCATTGTGTGTGGAGTGGCAGAACTCAACGCCGCGCTTGTCCTCGACACCAGCAAAGAAATGGAAATATAAATTTAAATAAATATTTCATCCTCCCCACGTGGGGATCGAACTCACAACCAGTCGGTTTTACAGTCACACTTTGTGCCCCTGCGCCACGACTGGCCTCATATTTTTCTTTATTATTAGAAAATTCGCCATCATGGCACAGTTGAGACTTAAATATTTTACTTAACAACAGATTGGCAGTGTAAATCACATTTTTTCTGCCACTCCAAGAATTATCTCTAAAATTATCAGAAATGAAGAATATAAAGCTTTGTACAGGCACCGAATATTTTTTTATTTTTTTTTACACGCATCATTCCGCAAATCAGATTAGTCAGAGAGATCCTGGTGTTATATATCTCAGTTCTTCACTTACCGCTCGAATCTCGAATTCGATCACATCGTGTGTTGAGTGACGTAACTCAACGTCACGCTTTGTCAGACATTAAACTGAACCACCGCGGTGTCATTTCTTATCATTATTGAATTTATGTAAATGATGTATAAATGACGTCAAAATACAGTATAAGTCTTAAATTATGCGGTATACATTAAAATAAATTGTTTTCCGCGAAACGACGCATCATAATCCTCCAGCGATATTACAAAAGCTTCATAAAATTTAGAAACCAGTTATTCAGCAGGACGTAAACAAGGAAGGGAAATAAAATTTTTACGGTGCATTCAGTTATTTAAATCTTTTAGTTGTTTGTCAAGTTCATGAAATTTCTAAGCGCGGATTTCTTATTACTCGTTACGTAATGAAAATTAAAAAGATTTTTATTTTATTGAAAATATAAATTTTACGGTTTGTGCAGCAATTGTTTATAGTAAACGGTGCACGAGGCATATAAACTATTAAACTCAACAAAGAAATTTATACTTGATCTTGCTTAAGGGTTAAAGTAATTTGTCACTGTAAGACTGTTTCAGCAAAAAGCGCGACGGATGGTAGAAAGATGCTGTAGAAAGAAAGAAGAAAGCATGACAGGCAAAGATAAATGTATGAGAGATAAAGAAGAAAGAGTATACGCTGCAAAACCACCACACGAAAGTACTAATAAAGATGAAGCGTGAAAAGTCAAAGAATGAAAGAGATAAAAGGTAAACGAATAACTTCAGGGAAAACACGCAGCTGGTGAGAAGTTATTGTTTCTGGCGAGAAGTTATTGTTTCCAGAGGTTGTTCGCTAACATGTAGAATGAAAGGGGTGCTTTTAAAGGACGATAAAATTTTACAGAGCAACAACACATTTTGCAGCGATAGGCGTAAGGCAGCGGGAGCAGATGAAGTTACTGCCGAGACGATCAAATATGGTGGGGTCACGCATCTTGGACTACTTCTGGTCTTTGTGAAATTTATGCCGGAAATCGGGGGAGCTCCCAGACGATTGGTGAAATGCAGTCATCGTGGCTTTGTATGAAGTCAAACACAGATAGACTTCACAGGTAGACTGCGCAAGCCACAGCACCATGTAAACTTGGTTGTAAAATTTGTATTTAGATAGCTTTTGGTATTTGAAAGAAATGAAGAAAAGACGGAATGCAAGATCAGTGTAAATGGTAAGATATAATAAGAACAAGTGAATGAAGTGGTATATTAAGATGTACTTCGGTTGACCTTTGAAAACACAGTATCAAAGATACTGGAGGAAGGTAAAAAGCATAAAGATTAACAGTGGACGAGCCAAAAAAGGTATGCAGAGATCGTAGCGTTTGGCGTTCGTTCTCTCTGACTACCCCGCTAGGGACACAGCGTGAAAGCAGTTTAGTTTAGTTTTAGTGTTAAGTGGGTACCTATGGACCTTAATATATATTTTGTTCTTAACCTATGTATTCACAATTTGACAAAAATAATCTAGAATCATTGCTTATATTTGATTATATTATATTATTGAAGTGCATCATGGCGGAAAGTGGAGACCGGAAGTATCTTATTGGGATCGGAGTGTCTTAATACTAGGTTCCCTCTGCCTACCCTGCTATGTGTGGGATATAGCATAAAGCGCTAAAAAACATTATCCACAATCATTGCGAATCCCATTAAAGTCAAAGGCATATTCACAATTTGTGTTTCAAGAGCCTAAGCGATATTTAAGTAGATTCAGAGGCAAAGTCCTTAATAATTTTAATGGTAGCTATATCTTGCCAAATAATCTGATCTACATAATAAGTTTCGTGGCATGGTTCAACGATTTACCCCGAACGATATATCATTTACACAAAATGAAAAGAACATATGAAGAATGTTGATGTTTTATTAGTATTGAGGCTGGTCGTAGCGCAGCGGCACGAGGTGTGACTGCAAAACCGACTGGTTGTGGGTTCGATCCCCACTCGAGGAAATGAAATATTTACTTAAATTTATATTTCCATTTCTTAGCTCTGATGTCGAGGTTAAGCGCGGCGTTGAGTTCTGCCACTCAACACGCAATGCCTCCAGAATCTGGCAGAAAGTGGGGAACGGAGTGTCTTAACACTAGGTTTCCTCTGCCTACCCTGCTGTGTGCGGGATACAGCGTACCATCCAAAGTCATACTAGCATACCTGCTAGTATGACTTTGGATGGTTAGTTTTTTTATTCGAGATTCGACCAATCAATTCCATGAGAGATTTTGTTGAACATTCCTAATTGTTATTTTTTTTTCAACGTGATAGTGACAATAAATATTAATTTCCAAAACGTTGCTATATTTCGCTTTTTTCCTACCCTGCTATACTTTCATCACTACAATTTGAGTGATAGAATGAATTATGCAGTTTTTTTTTAATTTGAAAAAATAATCGCTCAATATAATCAATACTTTACAGCTTCACACTGTATCCCGCACACAACAGTACCCTACTGTGGCTAAATACTTTATAAAAAATTATGAACTAAACTTATTTTTTTATTATCTCTATATCACATTCAAATTACCCACTGAAACTGTTTGGCTGACAATATACGACTAGACTACTATAAAACTAGAGCTATTTTCATATTTTCCATTACCTAGTTACGCATAAAACCCACTCAACTTCAATATGTTAAAGCTTGCAAGACTACTTGAGATAAATTTATGTCCTGACCTATTTGTCAGGAACGGGACGCGGCCGGCGTAAGAAGTGAAGGCACTTTGTCCTGAAAACCGCTAAGATCAACTGAGCTACTGAGACAAGGGAAATTGAGGGGACAGAGAGGCAAATAAACACAATTTAAATATCGTAAATCATAATGTTTAAATGTAATTAATTTAATATTATCATTTATACAGAGATTTTAGTTGTTGGTTACTAAATAAACTTGATTTGTGTAAAAAAATGTATATTGGTTTAGCGCGCTACACTCAAGAACTTGTAACAGTATGCACCTTGATTATAAGTTAAAAATAAATATATAATTAAAATAAAATATGCATGGCAATACACATAAATAACATAGTTAACTTTTAATACCATATTAATCGAGACGAGTTCATTTCCCGAGTGTTGCAACCGTCGTTTAATATATATATATATATATATATATATATATATATATATATATATATATATATATATATATATATATATATATTCGGTAGTGATAGATGGAAGGTAGCGGTTGAGTCGGACTCTTAAGTACTACGTATAAAGGGGCTCAGAATAAAAGTATAACTTAGTACAAAGCTTTATTGGTACGTCCACTGCTACGTCTCAAGCTCGACTGACTTACAAATTACAAAATACTTTATAAGAAATCTTTAACAGTAAATATATCAGTGGGTAGACAAATAATAATATGACCAACTGAATCTACAAGTATTGACAAGTATACGAAATATATTATATATAATTTATATAAACTCTAACAGCTCGGCCTTCCTGAAGAAAGGCGAGTCCTCTCGCATTAAACAATTAAGCAACTTATACGAACACATACAGTAACTTACATTATACCAAATTACTTTATCTTTACTATTAATATTACATAATACCATAGTAGTAATTAAAGTTATTTTATTAATTTTAACATCACACACAAATTTAAATTTTTATAACATATATTTTCATAACTTAATTGTTTACTATTTACTCTGTAGTAAAAAACAAAACAATTGAAGTTATTTTCTTTTTTATCCATTATTAATATTCGAACAAACAAAAACAAAAGAAAATGATCACTATTCACATTCACAATTCAAATTCACATCTATAGACTTAACATTCAACACATGAATAAATTCACAAATTCACATATATATTCACATCTACAACATTTCGATTCTCAACAGTCATCTGTGCCATTTCTACCTCTGCACTGACTAAATCACGGGCCTATAAATGCTGCAATCTGCTGGGGATATCCATGAAATCAATTTCACTCACCACTCAGCTCACAACATTATAGTCTGCCCTCTGTCATCTGTGCATATAATCATGACACTGATACATCTGTAGCCTACATCTGCGCAGTCTGCTAAAAAGCTATCTGTGCCAGCTTCTGGCACTAGCCCAATAGCCCACGCTGTAGTCTGCTACTGTAATCATCTGTGTCTCGGCACTGACCATAAATCATATATCATATTCATAAATTCCACATCAATATCACAATCATTTAATATAACAAAATACACTTAACATCAAAATACACTAACATCAAAATAAATATACTTTTAGCTAATCAAATCTTAAACATTTTTCATTCGTCTTTTTAATAAATACAAAGCGTAAACTATAAACTTAACCAAAAACATTGGCTCACACAAAACATATATAAATTTCATAATTTAGTACATTAATGTAGTAACTAATAATTAGCATGGTACTCATTACTCTGTGTCATTACTGTTTTCTTCAGATTCGGAGCTAGAAACATCTCGTTGAAAAGTTACCCATGGGTGTATTTTATCGATTGCAACTACGTTTTCATACCGCTTATTATTTTTACGAGTTAAAGGTGTATCTTCAACTAAATAACGATCGTTAGGTAAGACTTTAGAAATTCTGTACGGACCCTGTAACTTTGGTAATAATTTTTTAGATTTACCTATGCTATCCTTTTCAGAATAATTACGTTCTATGCGGACCAAGTCGCCAATTTTATATGAATGAGCGATTTTGCGAGTTTTATCATATCTATTTTTCATATTAATTTGATTTTCTATAATTTGACCACTAACGTTATCCCTAACAGTTACGAGTTCATTTTCCGACAACCGTTTTTCAGTGTCATCAAATATTTCGTTAATTATATTTTCTGTGCTACTAATTATTTTATAACCGAATAATAACTCAGACGGGCTCTTTTGAGTAGTTTTATGAATAGTGGTATTTAAACCTAACTGAATATCCCCTAAGCATTCATCCCATAAATTATCTTTAAGACCATGACATTGTGTGCTAAGCGCGTCCGATATTGTTCGATTAAATCTTTCGACTTGACCATTTGCTTTCGGTGTTGCCACCGAATTAAGAATATGCTTTATATTACGACTTTTAACAAACGCTTTAAATTGATTGCTAGTAAAACATGATCCTCTGCCAGTAGTAAGTCTTTGTGGATTTCCAAAATAGCTAAAATGTTCTTTAAATACGTTAATAGTGGTAGATGTTTTGGTATTCTTCACAGCTGATATATTAATAAATTTCGTAAAAGCGTCAATTATAACCAGTATAAATGTGTTACCTTTTCGACTTCGAACAAATGGTCCAAGATGATCAGCGTGTACTGTGTGAAATGGTATATCTTTCTTAGGTATAGGGAAAAGCATTCCTTCCTTCCTACCCCCCGGTATTTTATGATAGGCACATTCCAGGCATGAATTACAATATTTCTTAATAAATTTCCGCATTTTTGGAAACCAAAATGTTGATTTAACTCTTTCTAATGTTTTTTCAAACCCAAAATGACCGATATCGTCATGATTCATGCGTAAAATTTGCCACCTAACCCCTCTTGGTACAACCCACTTAATTCCATCATCCGTCTTTCTATAGACTTTTCCGCCTTTTAACTGATAATTATTATATATATCAACGGTAGCTTTAGTGTTTTTTAATAGTAAAGTTTCTTTTATTTTTCTTATTTCATAATCACTATTTTGAATAGTAGCTATCCAATCCTCAGTATTAACATTTAATACGTCTAGTATTCTTAAATCACATTCTGACGCATAATCACAAACAGGCCCTCTACTAAGGGCATCTACATGATTCATTTTGTTCCCAGATCGATATTCTATTTCGCAATCAAATTCTTGAAACTGAATCCACCATCTAGCTATTCGCGGAATTAGATCACGCTTCGTGAAAGTTGTACGCAAAGCACTACAATCTGTAATAATTTTGAATTTTATTCCTAATAAATACACTCTAAAACGATTTAGTGAAGACACAACTGCTAATGTTTCTAATTCAAATGAATGCATTCTTTGTTCTTCGTTACTATTTTTCCGACTATAGTATGCCACCAGTCGCAATAAACTATCAACTCCCTTTTGTAACAATATTCCCGCAATACCTATTTTTGATGCATCTGTGTGCAATTCTGTTTCAAGTTTTTGATCATAAAGTGCTAATAAAGGTCGTTCTACTAATCTTTCTTTTAACATATTGAATGATTCTTTTTGTTCATTAGTCCATTTCCAAGAGAAATTCTTTTTTAAAAGGTCAGTCAATGGTTTAGCAATAAGTGCAAAATTTTTAATGAACCTTCTGAAAAAACTCGCTAAACCAATAAATCTTCTAATATCGTGTACATTTTTCGGTATCGGAAATTCCGAGATAGCTATTGTTTTTCGAGAACCTGGTCTAATACCATTTTTACTAACTTCGAAACCCAAAAAATCTATTGTATCATAAAAAAAATGACATTTACTTAATTTTAGAGTCAAACCGCCATTCTTTAGCAATCCTAACACTTCACGTAATCTATTAATTCCCTCAGAAAATGTTTTAGCTGGAATTAAAATATCATCCATATATATTAAAGCATATTTTATTTTTGCCTCAGCTAATATTTTATTCATTGTCCTCTGAAAAACGGACGGGGCGTTTGCTAGTCCGAATGGCATTCTAGTGAATTCAAATTGCCCATCCGGAGTAACAAACGCAGTCTTATTTTGTGAGCCTTCCGATATAGCTATCTGATAGTAACTCGAAAATAAATCTAATGAAATAAATAAATTATTGCCGGCTAATAAATCTAACTGATCATCTATAAGCGGTAATGGATAGTGTTCTTTTCTAGTTTTATTATTGAGAGCACGATAATCAACACACAACCTTTTATCACCCGTTTTCTTTTTTACTAAAACAACTGGACTGGCATACGAAGAATTTGACTCTTTAATAACACCGGCGTTTAACATATCTTGAACCATTACCCTTACTAATTCCCTATCTGCATATGGTAACCTATATGGTCGGTATACTACAGGCTTAGAATCAATTAACTCGATATCCATTTTAACAATATCGGTAAAACCTAAATCTTTTAATCCACTCGAAAAACAAGTTTTAAATTCACTTAGTAATTGTTGTAAGCTGTTTATTTGTTCATTACTTAAACCTTCCCCTATATGGAGTTTATCTAAATCATCTAAATTTAAAATATTAACAGGTATTTCGTCGACAATTGGTTTAGCTCTATTTATTAATGTTCCTTCTTTAATTTTTAAATCATTAAGAGAAATATTTAGTATTAAAATTGAACCCTGACCATTTTCAAGTATTTGGCATTAAATAGAATTCACATTTTTGTTGACGTCGCAATGAACCGTGAACATAAAACAAACCAGAGTATTTATTATCTGACATAACCTTCACTATACCAACTGTTTTCGCAGGTATATTTATATTGCTGTTCGAAAATAAACGTAACTTTTCGCTACAACATCTTGTAAAATGTAAACCTTGTGGCGTTTTAGTAATAACAATACCAGGTTTTTCTGTAAATAAATGACCTACTAAAATAGGATAGCTGATAACATTATCACTTACAATTAACACTTCAATGGTTTCGCAAATATTTTGTATGTTAATTTTAACTTCAGTCTTACCGAGTGGTAAAATAAGATTATTACCTAGACCTCTTAAATTAGGTAAATTATTTTGAGACCATTTTAAATTAAGTTCCATAGCAATATTGTGACGTATTAGTGTACACTGACTACCTAAATCCACATAACCTACCACTAACCTATCATTCACCTTCATATTTAAAATATACTTATTGTTAGTATCAGAGTCTTTAATTATTTTTAATATACTCTTATCATCATTATTTATTGCTTTAGTTGGTAAATTCGAGCATGTAGCCGCCAGGTGACCTATTTTGTTACATATTGTACATTTTAGAATACGTTTCGTACATTTATAACTATAATGTCCGGGTTCATTACAATTATAACAGACTTTCTTTGTACTATCATTTTGTACTCGTGTTGACTTATTATTATTAAAATGAATATTACTATTTGGTAAATTTTGACTTAATTTTTTCTCTGTGAAAAATTTATTACGATCAATGTCTCGAAAATTTTGCTTAACGGATTTAAAATATCTTAACACTTGTTCGGGTTCCGTAAAACCAGCTGCTTTAGCACCTAACCTTACTGATCTATCATCTACTGCATATAATAAACAATCTACTGATGAATTATTTCTAAACGGTTAAGTAATTTTATTTTAGCATAGTAGTAGTGTTCCAACGAATCACCTATTTTAGCTTTTATCGACAACATCTCTGTAAGTAATTCTGCATAGTCATCCCTACTAGGAAATGATTCTAATATTTTTTCTTTCCATTCTGTCCAACTAAATAATAAAGAGGGTAATCCTTCGTACCATGATTTAGCCAAACCAGTTAATTTCGGCAACGCATAATGAATAATCTGTCTATCAGACCAACCGTATATTTGTGAACACTCTTCTACCTTACAAATCCACGTATTTATTGTTTGATCTTTTGACATGGGGTCAAATTCCGGTATAACGTTTCCTAACATGGGAAATTTATCATCGCGATTTTGCGACTTATTCATTGATTGCAACATTTCACGTATGAGTAAATGAGTATCATGCAAATTATTATCAATGTTACTACGTACCCTCTTTCTTTCACTGTTGGCAATATTCTCACTGCTATGGCGCCGTCGTCGGCCACTGCCATTCCTCAAATGTGATGACGTTGAACCCTCACTGCTGCTACTGCGATGACGCCTTCGATTCCGCCTCTGATGGTGATTCCTTAGACCCCGTCGCGTACTTCTAGTGGATCGCGCGTAACTGACATCACTTGAACTACTTATACATGTGCCGTCGTCGGGTTGGTGACGGCGCCGCACTGAACGTCGTAATTTACTACGAGCAGTACTGCGTACCGCCCTTTGCCTCGAAAAATGTGCACGAGTATCTCCCCGTGATGGCCTGGCCGGTTCACGTACACTTCTTGGTGGTGTTAAATCTTCTCTCGTATGGCCTTGCTTGTGTCCTGATGAGAATTATTTGTCGTGTCCATTGTAACTGATGTTGATTAGCCGAGTACTTCTTTGCGGGTGCCACTTCTGAGATATAAAGGGGCTCAGAATAAAAGTATAACTTAGTACAAAGCTTTATTGGTACGTCCACTGCTACGTCTCAAGCTCGACTGACTTACAAATTACAAAATACTTTATAAGAAATCTTTAACAGTAAATATATCAGTGGGTAGACAAATAATAATATGACCAACTGAATCTACAAGTATTGACAAGTATACGAAATATATTATATATAATTTATATAAACTCTAACATACGATACAAATAAATATTATGCACATAAAGACTCGTACCAAAAGTATTATAAATATAACATAATAATAAGCGATAAGTGATTTGATATTTCTATTTATTTAGGTACGAGTACATACCTACGTTTTACGTGAAATTATTCATACAAGCATGCTTTGGACGCTTACCCTACAAATCCTTGCACATTTTAAAATGTAATGTAAATCGCATTGAACTAGTATTTGGTTTATTCTTGCTTTCAGTGAACTAAATAATATTTTCTATTTCTATATTTTATAGTGGTTTAATTTGTTACTTTTATTTTACGTAAAAACGACCATCTCCTAGAACAGATGTTTGTGAAAAATGTTAAAAACGTAATAAATAAAAATTTACAAAAGTGCCCGGCGGGCCCTGTAAAGATTTTAATACTAAACCAACGCGCATAGGGATATCAGATAGCGTATCTATTCAAGTAAGATAACGACCGAGCATTTAAAATTTTATTGTTATTCCTTAAGCCTCATTTTGCTTTGATAAGTCAAATCTAACGAACTCAGGTTTAATTTAAAGTAATACTGAATAAATAAAATTATATTGCATTTTAAAGAGTAAGAAGATAAGACTTCTACTCGACATTAAAGTGGGGTGATACTTCACAAAGCCTGCCCTCAAAAATAGAAAACAACAGGCTAACGAAGATAAAGTACGCAAAAAATATTCTCTACCCAGCAGTTTTTAAAAGAAATATCATTGTAGTCGTTTCAAAGAAAATATTTGTTTTGCCGAATATTTATTAATAATATTTTTATATTTATAAAATGTGAAAATTAAAGCAGACATCAAAAAGAGTTAAGTTATCTGAATAGCCTTTGAAAGTACTGGATTTCTAGAATCTCATGTTCTTTTAAGAATCCGATGGTTAAAAAGTAAAAATGTACTTTGAATTGATGGTAAAGAAATTACTAAAATATAAAAGAATTTCTTGATTGATGTTTTTTTTTAATATACGTTATGTTTTTTTAATATGTTTATTTTCTTAATTTCAACAATAATATATGTAATGTTAATAACGCTTATAACTACCACCGTTGACCATGTAAAATACTCGAGCATATATACATAAAGGTTATTCTTTTCACATTCATACTTCTACGCACCGAATTAACAATTTCACACTTCAAATTTGTTTTTTCACACTAGCACTTTTTACTTTGTATTCAAATTCGTAATTTTTAACTTTAAATTCATATTTTTACATTTCAAATCCAGGTTCAAAAATTCAAATTTCCATTTAAAATTTAAATATTTAATATCTAAGATATTTTACAAAATGAATTTGCTTAAATATTGAATGTAGTTGCCACATACTTCACAAACATAAGACAATTTGAGGGTTACTATTATCCAACTAATCATATGAACTAGATAACAATCTACAGAAAGTACCAATAATGCTATTTTATAAGTTAACTACACTACCACAAGAATGTATAATGGCTGGAGCTTTTTGACGGTATACAAGAGGTGCGGGTTCAAGCTATGTTTTTTTTTCAGCTTCACGCTGTATCCCACATATATTAGGGTAGAGGGAACCTAGTGTTAAAACAGTCCGTTCCCCACTTTCCGTCGAATTTTCGAGGCATTGCGTGTAGAGTATGGCACCGCGCTTTGCCTTATAACCTACTAGAGCAAAGAAATTAAAAATATATAAAATAATAAAATTTTTGATACAAAAAATGATTAAGAATCATAATATTATATAAAATGTTATATACTGCCTTATTTCGATTAGTTCAGTATAATTTGGCATTGTAACCGAATATTCGGTAAACTGGTATATTTACGGAACGTGCATGACTGAGACAAAGTAAATTTCGCTCATTAAACTTAATGATACGTGGCCCATATTTTAAGCGAAGCTACATTGTATCCACATATATTATGTACGAAAGCTTAACATCATAATGTTTCATTCAAACATGTCTAAAACAGATGAAATGTAGTGACAAATTTCTTCTTCCTATCTTTCTGCTTTCCTTTCTTTATTTTTCTTTCCTATCTTTGTTAATTTATAAAGACTAACCGTTATGCCATTGTGACACAGTGGCATATGGAGTAGTGACGGGGTGACATCTGAAGGCGACGTCTATATCTTCGATCCTCAAATAGGCAAAAAGATGTATTTCCCAATTTCAAGCAATATAAAGTGCGGTGTTAAGTTCCGCCACTTAACACAAAATGTCTCAAATTAGGGCAGAAAGCGCACTGTTTTGACTTTAAATTCTCTCAGCTTATCCGTGAAGCTAACAAAAGCTTCAAGCACTAAATAATGATTATAGTAACTCGCTTAATCCTATATAAAATAAAGATTGTGAATATTACCTTCCTAGTTGCTCTTACTAAAACTTACTAATACTCGTACAACCAACTCAGTATCAGATTCCGGTCTAAAACCGCATATAGATTTATAAGCGCCAAGATCACAGAACAAAGCCAACCAATGTATGCGTGTCGGGTTAAGCATATGCAAATACATTCAAGAAGTAGATTACGAGATTAGTTTACATTTAAAGCCAGTGTGTGCAAGGTAAATTACCAGTATAATTCCTCTTAAAATCTCATGACAACATCCTGTGTTCCACTGGCAACGATCCAGCTTCCGCAAAATCATGTCGGCAGAGTACCTACAGCTCTAGTAACTTTGAACTGTGTAAACGAGGAAAAACAGTTGCAATAAAAACTTTTTAGAAACTTTAGTTCCAGGTAATGTAAGAATGTGCTACTGTTTCAAGTAGATATGTTCAAAACTATCTTTGTAGTTAATGAAGTTAGATTTTTTTCTTTGGATTATAAAGCAAAAGATAAGAAAAGAAATAAATAATAATTTAATTGTGTTCCAATATTGTGTCAGATCAAAGCACCTTCTATATTTTGCGGTATCTCATTTGACTATTGCAAATTGTAGATATAAATCATATATTGGAGGAATCAGTCACCACGATTGCTTCACCTCAACTTTTGATGAATATTCTACGTAAATATAAATCAGATTTTATTAATATGTAGTTATATATTTTTTTATTATTATTAAACATTAAGCTAATAAAAAATGTGAAAGCAGTTTTTTTAAATATATATTTCTGACATCATCCCAAAAATGTTAATGTAAGTAGGTCAAATCAGTCTGAAGTGTCGGAGAGGAAAATTTAGGCAAGCTTTTAAGCATATATGTACTCGTATGTATAAATAATGATTTAATGTAAAACAGTATAGGGATATTGCTCTAAGAACATTTATTTATGTTGTAGCATGTTATTTAGATTAAGAATTTAGAATATAGGATCTTTCGTAAGAAAGTGATATATTAAGAAGTTAAGATAAAATAAAAAAATATTATTATAACTGATAAAAATTTGCTTGTACAATTCCCAAATGATCTTAACATTTTTACATCAAGCAAAAAATCTGAAATAACCACTTACTTAATTTTAAGATTAACTTTTTTTTCCTTGTAATTTTACTATTTCATCAATTTATAATGTCTAAAAGTATAATAAATAAAATATTATTTTATGTTTAATTAAAAAATTGCAAATGATACTTGTAATTTTTTTAGCTTCGCACTATGAGTTATGCAGAGAGTACCCCTGTCAAAGTAGTCTACTGTCTAGTGTTAAGACACTCCGTTCCCCACTTTCTGCCGAATTCAGCCGGAATACAGCGTCAAGCTGTTTTTTATACATTCTATTATTATAAATAGATTTGACTTATAAAGATTGTGCCTAACGTCGCGTCGGAATAAAAACTATCGTTTTTAATATTAATGAAATAAAATAATATTTTTAGAAATAACTATTAGCCAATTTTCTTTATCTTTTATCTTATTACGTTATTACAATGTTACAACAATATCAGAAGAATATCTTGATGTTAAACAAAAAACGTATAAAATATTTTTTTATTAAATAAATTAAAATATTTAAGGTGGGTACGGTCATTGCTATTTTCATACTCTGAGCAACAAAGCAAATAGCTTTCTCAGCAAATATTATGTAAAGGCTATGAATATCTTAAATATTCATATTATTCACAGTAGAGGAGCGGTTTTTGTTAAGATGATACGTGAATTTACCTTTATAATAGAATATGAGTCTCCATTTCATATTTTTTGAACTTGATCTCTTCTCAAGTAAAAACTGTGATATGGAGTCTTTTTAGTATCAAAGCTAGTAAAATCGATTTTGATTTATAACCAGCTTTTGCCTTCTATCAACCGCTTAAAACACACCACCGTACATTTTTTAATTATTTAGAAGGATAAGATATCAATATGAACTAAACAAAATAGTTTAATGCATTTGTTACTTACTTAGAAGCTTAGCTTAAAGTGAAATTTAGAGATACTTCCTGCTACAGACGTATCCTTAGACAAATTAATCCAAAATCTTTATAATATATTCCTCTTTAGGAATTAAATTCACAACCATCGCTTACAATGGAGACATACTGGATGAGCCATCATTGCGTCATTACCACATAACTTTTTTAGTCAGTTTTTAGTAGACAGCTTGTAGGTTCGATTCCTACTCGAGGAAATGAAATATTGATTACTTTCATTTCTTCGCTTTAGCGAAGTCGAGGCAAAGCGCGACGTTGAGTTCCGCCACTCAACACCCAATGTCTCTAGAATTCGAAAGAGCGGAGTGTCTTAGCATAAAGCTAAAAAACGTAGCATTAAAAATTAAATAAATTAGTAAACAGATTGCAGTGATATAATGTAATTGTATGTAAATGCGGCATTTAAAGTTTCATTATTCTCAAACAAACTTGGTACTGTTCTCACAAGGGACATGTGCTTGGCAATATCTGCAAAGCCGATGCTTTAAACATTCTACAAATGCATTTTGAGACACGTCTCAGAGTATTTCTCTTATTCACGCTCGGCTTGACAGGGTTTATGTTTGACGTAAAATGAAGAAATAACATGATTCTGTATTATATGTATAGACGTATTATACAAGTTTTTTTTTGCTTATGATACTTGTATATTAAAAAACTGCTAAAAATCACGTGGGTCTCGTGGTTGGACTAATGGTTTTAACCTATAAATAACCTATTTTCGATTTTTTTTGTACTGTTTTTCTGTACTGCAAATTTCATACAATATGTGAATATCTTTGGGTCGTGTTCTTTGATTATGTCGACTTAGAAATTTGATTTTTTTTTCTGTACTAAAGGATTATATATCTGAGTATCTAAAATTAATTTCAGCTTGATATCTCTACACGTTTTTAAAAGAATATATTTGATGGACAGTCAGACAGACAACAAAATACTCTAAACTTCACTTTATAATATATATTTTGTGCGTTCTCCATTCAACATGATATTGGTGAATCAGTGCTGAACTGGCACGCTCGAAACGCCGTAGACAAAGAAACTATAATTTATAATATACCTACATGTATGTATTAATATTAATGTATATATATATTTTTTTGATATGCATAATTAATAATAAACAATAAATGTGCAATAATATTGCTTTATAAAAATACTATCACGCTATATCCCGCACACAGCAGAGTACACAAAGGGATCCAAGTGTTAAGACACTCCGTTTCTGAATATTGCTACATATTATAAAGAAATTTATTACAAGATAAGCATTCTATAAATAACCAGCAAAACAGCTAATGATAATCCAACTTCAACTTTTATAAGTGTAATAATGTCTACGGATAATGTCCAAAGAACAAAGTTTCCAGCGTGTAAGCGTGGAAAAACTGCACCAATATAAACTTTCTATGACTTTCTCTTGCAGAAATATAAGTTCTTCTTTCCACAAGACAATTATATTTAAATTTTCTACCAACATACTTTGTTTACTGCCATTTTTTTTTCAATTGTGGTTATATTTCATATTATGTTGTGTCATATGTGGCATGTTTTACTTCCACAACTAAGCTTAACTTAAAACTAAACCTAACTTCGACTTCGGCAACATTTCGGTATGTTCTACAAAGTTTTGTAACATTTTTAAAAGTACTATTTCACACTAAGGATAGTAAATATTTTTAGACTACGTATAAAAAAAAATATGTACAGTACTTGAACACACTAGGCCATACATACTACAAAGTGTAGTATAGTAGTATACCAGAGGGCAAAATACTGTCAGCTCATTCTGCAGGATTCCAGGGCAGTACGCGAGCCAATTAAGAAATCGTTGCCGGTAGTTTGATATAACAATTATGTCAACTGACAGACGAATGCCACCTCAATCTACCCGTGACCACGGACTACTGCAAAGTGTTCGAAATGTCGGGTTTCCAAAATGTATAATCCTAAATATACGCGATTAATTCGGTTAAAATAGTTTCATTTAAAACGTGTTATATTGTTTTTTCTTTAATCTTAGTGTATAACAGTATACATATACATGTTTGGAGGCACATGGCTCATGGTTGAGTGGCGGAACTAAACACTGCATTTTTGCCTCGTTACCAGAGCGAGTCAATTAAAATATTAAATATTTCACTTCCTTGAATGGGAATCGAACCCACAACAATTTAATTATATGTAACTTTAACCTAACATTTTGATAATATTATATTTCGAATGAGTTTCATGTATTAAATATCTTGCAAATTTCTTGAATTCTTGCAATTACTTTATTAAAATAATACAAAGTGTTATTACACTATTCACATTTTACACTCACAATGTATTCCGCTGCAAGGTGGGCAGAGCGAACCTATTGTAAAAACTAAATCTAATAAAAACCTCAACACCAAAGCGAAGAAATGCAAATATTATGTATTTACTTCGAACCGAACCTACAACCTGTTACGTTTACAGTTACACCCTTGTACCCCTGCACCACGCCTAAAAAAAAAAGTAATGTAAAACATAACAGAATATTGCAAACCTAAACCTACATAATTTCCTATAAACAAGTATGTTCCATAGCACTTAACAAGTATTTTAATATTTCCTAGCCATGCACTTAATTAAAACACAATGTGGCTGGTTTCTAATAAATTAAAGCACGCTCCCACGTTAAGCCGCGATGCTGAGCATATACTGTGTTCTAAAGTTATAACATAACATAAATTTCAAGTTGGCCGGAGTGGCTGTATCAGGCTGTATCATAGAGGCGATTGTGAACCAACCGAGGATTTTATCTTTAGCTCGTAGTTGAGTGTATCACAATCAGTGCTTTGTTTGTGGACGAGAACCTTTTACCAGTGTGGACGGGATTTTGGTATATATAATTTAGCTATGTATATAAATTATTTATTTTAGTAAATTTATGTGCCAGTCGTGGTGCAGAGGCACAAAGTGTGGATATAAGCGTGACGGTTGTGGGTTCGATTCCCACTCGGGAGAATGAGATATTTAATATTTTCATTTCCTTGCTCTGGTAAGGAGGCATTGAGTTCGGCTACTCAACTCAACCGAAACCGAAAGTGGGGGACGAAAGTGTCTTAAAAGGAAAAGGAATGTCTTAAGTAGATTCCCAGATCCTCTCAATCTACTATGCTATGTGTATATATATATAGTACAAGTAAGTAAGTACTTTTATGTTATATTGTATACTAGCGGCCCGCCCACGGCTTCGCCCGCTTAAAATACATGATTATTGATTTAAGCAGAATTGATTGACAACTATAATAAAATAAAATAAATAAATAAATCAGCTTCACGCTGTATCCCGCACATAGCAGGGTAGGCAGAGGGAACCTAGTGTTAAGACACTCCGTTCCCCACTTTCTGCCGAATTCTGGAGGCATTGCTTGTTGAGTGGCAGAACTCAACGCCGCGCTTAACCTCGCCACCAGAACGAAGAAATGGAAATATAAATTTAAGTTAATATTTCATCTCCTCGAGTGGAGATCGAACCCACAACCAGTTGGTTTTACAGTCACACTTCTTGCCGCTGCGCCACGACTGGCCTTGTTTACTTTATTGTATAAAATATTGTATAATAGTGCTTCAAAAATATATATTTTTATCAACAGTCATATAATCAAGACGTTTCGAATGTCATTCTTTAGCCAGGGTCATACCAGCGCGATTTCTATATAACATTCGCTGGCAAGCTAATGCCTTGAGTTCATTCAAATGACGATAACTTTTTTTTTTATGAACCGATTTTGATGAACCAAACTTTAGAACCTAAATTGAGTTAAAACAAAGCAATTGGTGAAATTTTCAAGTAAATCGGTTCAGTAGTTTCAGAGAAAAATGCGGACAACAATATGTCGACAGACAGACAGACAGACAGACAGACAGACAGACAGACAGACAGACAGACAGACAGACAGACAGACAAGAAATTCAAAAAAAATCTTTTTGCTTTCTATTAGTCTTTTTAAGTGTCCCTCTATCCATTTCAGTCAAAATTACTAAATGTACAGACAAAATATTTTTACTGTCTTATTATATATAGAGATAATTAACAGTTTAAGTTAGAGCTATAACAATTACCAAAAAAAATTAAAATGAAGAGTTTACTTATCATCATCAGTAGAAAGATATTTTTTAAATAGCGACCCAACGATTCTCCGAAAAAGGTGATTTAATTTCAGCAAATTATCGGCTAATAGTAACTTCAAAGGGTTCCTAAGCCTTTGAAAGATTAAATTGACAACAAAAACTTGATATTTTGTTCATCGAATACAAATAAAATTTCTTTCTTTTCCATTTCTCCTTTTGTTGTAGAACACCTAACAAAACCACTGTTAGTCCTCGTGGACCGTGGTTAAGCTTACCCGCGAGCAATTTTTACTTTGATAATATTCAGCCTATTAGAGTGTCAGTTTATTACAAGATGTTTCTTTTTCAATTATATTTGTCGTATGTTTCTGATAACTTAGTTTTTTGTTTAAATTTATTTCATTAATTTAAAAGAAACACGAGTTATTTTTCAAATCGTATTTTTGATATATATTACGAATATAAAACGTCGTATCGAAATAATCGAAAAGCTAAAGAGCACAAAAAATAATACAGTATTTATATTTTTCATTTTTGCTTTATCCTTAGCGAGGTAGCTAGATGGAACGGACACCAAACACTACGGAGGACGAAGCTACAAATAGCTACAGTAATTTTTATTGTTAAATATATAATGACAAAAACGCATCAGGCAGAATAGAAAAGAAAAGGAATTTTCAATGATCAATAAAATGTATCGAATGTCATTTATTCGCACAATGTTGTTTATTAATTCAAAATAAAGCACGTTTATATTATTCAATATTGTGTCATTTAAAAACATAGTTTAAACATGCTATACGTTTCAATATTTATATTTTATATTATACCTAAATATATTTGAGACCAGTCGTGGCGCAGCGGCAAGAAGTGTGACTGTAGAGCCGACTGGTTGTGGGTTCGATCCCCACTCGAGGAGATGAAATATTTATTTAAATTTATATTTCTGTTTTCTTCGCTCTGGTGTCGAGGTTAAGCGCGGCGTTGAGTTCTGCCACACAACACGCTATGCCTGCAGAATTCAGCAGAAAGTGGGGAACGCAGAGTCTTAAAACTAGGTTCCCTCTGCCTACCCGGCTCTGTGCCGGATACAGCGTGAATCTGATTTTTATTTTAAATATAAAATGTTTTTAAACTAAAACACACAAACAAATATTTACATAAAATATTTCTACATTAGAGTTTTCAGTCTCCTGTCGAAAGTTTAACATATCGACAGTACGCTAACATGGAAATATCTATAATTTTTCCCGTCCGATAGACGCATAAAGCAAAATTGATATAATATTGAAATTCAATAAAGTGTAACGCCCACTACAGTTGGATGTAGGATCTCGGAGCACGAGTAGGTATTCGTTTAAGGTAACCGTTTTCCTAGTGTATTATATATAAATATGTACAGATTCGTCAGTCGAAAATTGTATTGAGTATTTAAAGATATTGAAAATACCAGTTATTCAAACGCGGCTTCGCATGCTTAACCTTATTTTTTTATACAAAATCTTTACATAAATTTTAGCCTATGTCTTATTGTGATGTATAAGCTATATAACTGTGAGATCAGGTTACGCACACAGCAGAGTAGACAAAGGGAACCTAGTGTTAAGACACTCCATTCAGAGGCATTAGTGTGTCGTGTTGAGTGGCGGAACTCAACACCGCGCTTTGCCTCGGCACCACAAACGAAAAAAATTACTTAAACAAATATTTCTTTTCCTCGAGTAGGAATTGGACCAGTCGCATTTAGAGTCACACATTTGTCCTCCTCTGCAACGACTAGCCTCGATATACATATATATTACTGTGAGGTTTCATCTAAATCTGTAAAGTAGTTTTTGAGTCTCAACTCAACTCAACGCCGCGTATCATCTTGTTACCAGAACAGGAAATGAAAGTAAGTCATTTCTGCAAGTGGTAGTAATCGAACCCACAACAATTGCATTTACAGACGCTGTGCCACTGCGCCATGACGACATTATTATACACTATAAAACATAAATATGGGATGTATTAATCATTATTACGTATGGTTAAAATAATGACATTAAACACTATATAATATATTTAATCCGCTCTACAAATATTTTACGATTTAACGTGATATCAGATTTTTGGTTAACGAATTGTGGTTAAATGGGTAATTTAACGGTATTTGTTATTCGCTCCTAAATAATACGCAAAGAAAAATAAATATTTGGTATTTTAGTTATATTACTGATACAAAGAGATGTAAGTGATGGCGCAGCAGCACAAGCGTGTGATTGTAAACACGACAGGTTGTCAGCTCGATTTCCACTTGAAATGAAATATTTAATATTGTTATTTCTTCGCTCTGGTGTCGCGGAGCAAAGCGCAACGTTGAATTCCGTCACTCAATATGCAATGCCTGAAAGTAGGAAACGGAGTCTAAACTACAGGTTCCCTTATTTCGACAACCTATTCTGCTATATGCGTGTTACAGCGTGCAACTGAGATTTACAAAAACATATAAATAATGTTCGATTGAACGTGATTGTTACATTCACTATTATTATCACTAATAGCTGTTTGTGTATCTATGTATGTTAGTGTTGAATCTAGCAATTAGCTTGAGGTGAATAACTTAGTCCAAATAACTATTATTATTAACCAAGTGCTTAATTACCCAGCATTATGCAAACCGCATACGTTAAATTGCTGTTTGTAGTATAAGTTACAAGAGAGTATAAGTTATATATTGCCTTGCGATGTTTAACAGAGACGATACGTGACTTGCACTCTTTCTTCCTCTTGGTTTTAACCAGGATCTGCCTCTCTACTCTACCTCTTTGCATGATCTTTAACATTCTCAGCGGTTAGGCCATTGGCTTTCACGTTCTTCGGGAGTCCTGTAGGTCCCAGCATCTATATTTTCTCCTGAGTGTGCCGAGATATTGCTTGCCAGCATTCGCTGACGAATTAAATAATCGATCGAATGATGCTCTTATATTCATATACTCCTTATCATGTCTAATCATAATAAACCAGTGTATCTGTATTTGAGTATACCACCTTCTCTTACTTAAGGTATCGGTCGGTCGCTTACATTTCGATTTGTTTAGGCATTAATTAAATTATTATTTTTAATTTAGGCCATTGGCTGTTATTGTAATAATCAAAAGTCGTAGTAAGTTTAAGCTTTTTTAATTGACTTTATGAACAACGAGTTTAATACTTCTTTTGTTTAACTTCATCCTTTTTTCGATTATATTTAGCAGATTATTCACCTAAGAACATTCACCAGGAAACCTAGTCCTAAGATATTTTCTCCACAATTACCTACTGGGTAATTGTATTGAGTGGCAGAGTGGTATCTCAACGATTCATTTAGTCTACGCGAAAAACAATTCAAATATTATAACCCTCTGAATAAAAATCGAACTTGTGGGTTCGCCAACGCGTTAAGAATCAAAAAAAATATTGAAAATTCCAAGGTGAATTTATACAAATTATATAATCAATCTATTGGCAAATGCAGCATAATAAAAGAATTATAGATAGTATGCGGGCGAAGCCGCGAGTGGGCCGCTAGTTATAAATAAAACATAATATTTTTTACATTTTAGTAATATTCCAAGCTTGAGAAAGAAAATACTCTAAGAAAACATATAAAAACTGGAACGTCGAAGCGCTTTGACCACTAAGGCATACGAAAGGCACTAAGGGTCTCAATGAGCTACGTTAAAATTCTTATAGACTTGTTACAACTTATTTATGTTGTTAGCATTTCTCTAGGGAGATTGCGGGAGGTACGGGTTTGAATTCTACTAAGTTCAGGTTTTTATGTTTTTTAAATGAGTATAGCATATAATTATCAGATTACACCAAATTATTATGAAAAATTTTCAAAGTATATTTTATTAATAATATCTTGAAAATAGAATTTGTACAACAGGTTGATAAATTAAACATAGTAACAAAATCCTCGGAGAAGTTACTTTGACAATGCCTATGTTAATTTACCGTATAAATCACTTCTAAGCAGTAAATTTGATTTCCAATATTATTTCACGTTTCTCAGTAATAAACGAAAATAATTTAAGATTAATTCAAAGGCAAAACATAATCCGAGCTCGAAGAACCACAATAATAACAATTAGCAGTAGAGTAAGCATCAAAGAGAAAATAATTGACGCGCGAAATTTTATTTGAGGCCAGTCGTGGCTCACGGGCACAAGTGTGTGACTGTAAACGCGATTAGTTGTGGGTTCGATCCCCACTCAAGGAAATGAAATATACTGAAATTTTCATTTTCGTTGAATCTCACAACTCAATGCCGCGCTGAATCTCATATAATGCCGCGTAAAATTCAGCGAAAAGTGGGGAACGGAGTATCTTAACACTAAGTCCCCTCTGCCTACCCTGCAGCGTGCGGAATACAGCGTGAACCTGATCAATTTAAGCCTAATTCAAAAGCAAAACATTATCTGGAGACTCGAAGAACCACAATTATAACAATTAACAGGAGAATAAGCCTCAAAGAGAAAATAATTGACGAAATTTCTATTAAAAGTTATGTTGTCGACGTAAATTATTCGGTTAATTCGACGTGCCTGTTGCGCTTAGTGTTCAATTTCGCCTGGGAAATCAAACTACACGCGAATCTTCTACAGTAATTTATTTCCCAATGTAGGATTATTTAGTCGGAAAATTTTGTTTCATTGTTAAAACGTATATGAATAGAGTATTCAATAGCAAATCATTTTGTAATTATGTAGATACAAGGGAACTAAATTATGGAACGGTATTGTTTTATAAATATAAAACAAAACTATTTTACTATGGTAGAAAATGTATATATTTTTTTTATTTCAACCCCTTCGAGGGATGTTATAGATTTGACGTGTGTGTCTGTATTTGTATGTTTGTCTATTTTTTCTGTGGCACGGAGCTCTGAATAAATAAACCGATTTGAATGCAGTTTTTATAATTGGAATTGTATTTTAATACGAGGGGGTTTTAAAAACTTAAAATGTTTCTATTCATGCTTTTTTACGTTGTGTCTGTTCTGTAGTTTACCTACATGGCAAGGAGACCTTGGTACCATATATGTTCTCCAATTTCTGACCAAATTAGAGAAATTAGGAGTTGAATAGAAAAACCCGACGAAGCACTTTGTCTTGCCAAAGTGGGGAAATGAAAAATAATCAATTTCTAAGAATGGAGAGATAAAAATATGGTATAAAAACTTCATCTTTTAAAAAACAGTTCTTATCTCTGATCGAACGAGGCTGCTAATCAAACAAACAATAAAAGCTTTCAACTTTAACCATATATGAAGGCGGATATTAATCTACAATAGATATTGAATTAACTAGCAGTCTGAATAGAAATCGAGAAGCTTAGACGGCCTATTGTAAAGTCTACTCTGTAAGTATACCCGTTCAATAGGATATTTCGGTATTGACAGAATAACGATATAATAAAGTAATCATTTAATAGGTTTCTCTCTAGAGTATCTGAATTTTCTATTAAGATACCAGAAATAATCTTGTATTTCAAGAGTGCAATTGATATTTATAATGTAGAAGATGAAAAGCTTTTAAAATTTACATTTTATAGATTTGAACTTTATGCCAGAGTTCAAATATTGATAATACTTATTAAAATGAAAATCTTTATATTCTGGGAAAACGTATAACGTATATTCTCTCTCTCTTGAATACGATGCGTGGGATGCTATAATGGGAAGAGGAAACAGTACATACCTACTTAGTATATTATAAGTGGATAAGCCATGATATATGTATTTGTTTATATAGAAAATAATCATCACGTAATTTATAAATACAAATAAACTTATTTTTTTTATATAAAGTGACAAACACTCTGAGTGCGATACCTAAGGATATTGGAATTGTTATGAGAAAACAAATATTGCTTAGATAAGCACCTGCAAAGACATATAGCAACGCTCTTATCCCATCATAAACTGAGATTGTCAGGCGTTTCTAGTAAACATATCAAAAATGATATAGAAACGTTAGTATAGTGAGAAACGGGAGCGTTTTAATGGGAACAGAATATTTAATACTAGATTCCCAGGTTCCCTCTGCCTACCCTGCTATGGATACAGAGTGAAAAATATCTAATACCGAATTACAAAACATACTTGAAGTTAAAAATGTTAAAGATTTTAATACATGGATAAATTAAAATATATTATAAAATATATAAGCGAAAAACCGAAAGACGTGACCTAAAAATTTATATATATGACATATTGAAACTTGAAACTCAAAGAATTTCAAAGAAGCAGTAAGCTCTCTGTGGTGCTTGTGAGCTCCTTGTGATACAAGTATGGAGTTATCAGTTAGAAAAGATATTCGACATTATTAAATTATACAGAAATATTCACATTGGTGCTATCGTGGTATAACTACAAGACTATGGATAGCGTCTGTGATGGTTATGCGTTCGATCTCCACTTGTGGAAATTAATTATTATGACTTCCTTGTTCTGGCAACACAAGGCGCAGCTGTTCAGATTTGATGTTTGTATACCTCTCCTATCCTTCACATCGAATTCTCTATTCGTATTACTAACTCAAATATTGAAAAGTCGTTTTAGTTGCGGTTTTAACTAAATCAATTATATATGTGTGTGCATTAGTTATGAATATTATTATGTATGGGAAAGATTTGTTGTAATTATCTCAAAAAGTATAATTTACGTAAGAAAAATGTTTAGATACAATTAAGTTTATTAATTTTAAATACATATTATCAGAATGAAATAAATTCCTGACTAATAATTATAGAATCTATATCTTCACTTTAATTTAGAAGACAAGTGCAGTATACACAATTACATAGCGAATTTTCAAAAGAGACTTTTGATCGTTTACTCTTGTATTAGGTTAAGAGTATGAAGCCGCCAGAACGTATAAAAGGTCAAGGCCAACCAAGCTTATCTCGCGCCGGGCTTCAAGAGAATCTACACGGATATTATTTAGGAACCAACGAAAGGAATAATGAAGTCATATTAAACTTTGAGATCTTAACAACCACCGAAATATAGGGTGGTGTCTAACGAAGCCACACAAGTTTTAAGTGGCCTCGGGGTTCCCAAGTTCTGGCCGGCCGTTTATCCTTCACAACAAAGTTATTTGTTACATCCACCTAAAACGCTGTTGATGTTCACCGACTCAAGTTTGATAGTGTATTAAAACTTAAAAAAAAAAAAAAATTAAATTAAATTAGCTTCACGCTGTATCCCGCACACAGCAGGGTAGGCAGAGGGAACCTAGTGTTAAGACACTCCGTTCCCCACTTTCTGCCGAATTCTGGAGGCATTGCGTGTTGAGGGGCAGAACTCAACGCCGCGCTTAACCTCGACACCAGAGCGAAGAAATGGAAATATAAATTTAAGTAAATATTTCATCTCCTCGAGTGGGAATCGAACCCAGAACCAGTCGGTTTTGCAGTCACACCTCGTGCCGCTGCGCCACGACCGGCCTCATGCAGTTCGTTCATTTATGCATGCGCCAACTTTAATATTTCTTTAAATTTTACTTCGGTATTCTTTCAGAATATTTATTTAAGAATGATATTTTTGAACAAAAAATATATACGGATCTCAAGAAATTTATAAAGACATTAAACAAAGAGTTTTCTCGTACACTCTCTGAGATTATTTCAAGTCTAAATTACTCTCGGAAAATAAATGATCTGGTTGTTTGATTTTGAAGTATATAACTTTAGCTAGTAATATATTTTTACACGTTTAAAGTTTTGTAATATTCCTTCAACTTGAAAACGAATAAAATTATATGTCTACAAAATAAACTTTTCATACTATTTGTATATATAATATAGACTAAAATACACCACATTACGATTTAAAGGTAACGTAGTATAATTTATAATCATATGTCATAGTTTTCTACAGTTGTGGCTGTCCTACGTATCACAAATTATTAAAAAATTTTTAAAATTTCACAGAAAAATAAAACATCACACATGTTTTAAAAGTATTATAACAGTTTTTCTGTACTTGTATTTTTAATATCTGATGATTTTAATTACAAAATTCATAGTCGGTAGAAGCTCAGGAGGCTATCATTTTCACATCAAAAAATTAAAAAGTCAAATGGCAGCCTGCATCGCCGAACTCGATGCAATCCAGCCGAACGGAAAATTGATTTCATGTACGTATACATATATCACTCTTATTCACAAAGATGAATAGCATCAGAGAATTAATTTAAATAAAATCATAATTGATTATAATATATATAATATGTACGTTGTGAATTGGATATGCAGTTATATTACCATCATTGAGGAGGTTGTGGCACAGTATCTCAGAATCTGTCTGTAAACGCGATGTTTGTGGGTTCGACCTCAAGGTTCGAAGGAATCATTATATTAGAATTATTTTCCTACTCTACGTTGAGTTTCGCTAATCAATACAGAAAGTATCGAATATTGGCTGGAAAGTGAGGCACGCAGTGTCTTAACAGAAACAAATAAATAAAATAAAAATGTGAAGCTGCTTTTCAAAAACACAACAAACAACAATAATTCACTTACACTAGCTATAACACTATTATTTTTAGTATTCACTAAATTGGATATATGTATAAAGGGGGTCAAGAGGTCACCACGAGGTTCTCAAGATAGAGCTAGACATGTAGCAGTCAAATAGAGAAACTTGATCCGTCCAAGGGTGAACTAAACTTGTACGGCTTCACCACACTGTAATCGATAAATCTTAAACTTTGTGGATTTTGAACATAGCCCAGAACCTCTGGAGGCTTTCATAACGTAGTTCAAAAGCTGTTTCGGATGTTGGTTTCTATTCAGAGGCTCGATCTCGAATCAATCCCATACATCCTCTGCGGTTTGGTTGGAACATTTTGAGTATTTTACGAAAGACGTGGTCAGTGTTGGTATGAAAAGTGATAGTGATTTTTGTTTCAATTTTTTTTGGATTTTGTAAATAGACTAGACAGATTTTCCTTTTGTTTACAATATTTGCATGTATGTACATGTAATAAGTAAATATATTACATTAGTCAGTAAATTTCCACATAAACATGGAAAAAATATAATTATGTATGTAAGAGGAAAAAACAAGTAACTTAATCAAAAAATAAAATGTGCAAGAATACATTTTTATATTATAGAATAGTTTTCTCAAGTTATTTATTTTTTCTTGTTTTATATACGTTTGTTTTATGTTTTTTATAGCGGTTGTGCGAAAGATAAACTTTTTGTAAATGAAATGATTTAAATGTTGATTTGGTAAATCTATACTTATAATAAAATTGTAACGGATCGGTGTCTGTACGTGAAAGATATATAAGAAAAAATATTATTGGGGATTGGGCGTTTGTTATGGCTTATCTCAGAATGGGCTTAAATGCCGTTTTCAATATTGGATTCTAGCAAGCTTCCGTTATTATATGGGGTTTGCTTTATTACAATCGGTTCATAAAAAAAAAGTAATATTATTTTAAAGTACATAGACAAATTTTCTATTTGATGTAACAGTTATTTTATACAACAATTTTTACTGAATTAGCTGAATCTTTAGCTTTCAATTTGTATGATGGTAAAAACACCGAGATTTCAAGATGTAGGATCGGGATCGGAGTTTACCCGGGAACAACTGCGCTTACGTGCACGCGTACTTACCGTCTACCTAAATATCGTATAGTTAAATATTTTTCTTTAAATACAACAAAATTTTGCGAGCAACATCAAGTAAATTCCCAAGACTTAAATTACTCAATAAGACGTCATAGCGCAGCGGCACAAACGTGTGACTTAAACACGATAGTTGTGGGTTCAGTTCCCACTCGCGGAAATGAATTATAATTTATTAATATTTTGAAACCAGTCATGGCGCAGAGGCACAAACCTGTCTATCTGTTTATCCTCGGATAAATCTTAACTTAAGTTTCTTAATTCAACTTGTATATAATTTAATGGTTACAAAATAATTGTTATATCGTGCCTCCTCTTGAAATTTGTTTTTAAGAATAACGGTATCCAGTGAAACTTTTTTAAAATGGATTTTAACACGACGATATTAAAATTATACACAAAAATCTGAGAGAAGGCAGCGCTTTCCCGTTTTTTACGGAGCAGTTTAAAACTGCACTCGTCAAAAATGTTTAATGTGCTGCAATTATTTCAATAATTTTGTAAATATCAAGTCATAGCTGCAGAGAGTTCTACATTATGTTTTATGAACGTTGTCCTATATGATTTTTAAGGTAACTATTCATAATATTAATTGTTTTATAAGCAATAAGGCTTGTTAATAGATTCTAAGATGTTAGTAATTTCCCAGATGGTCCCTGATATCATATTATATCCAGTTATGTTTGTATACTATTTGAATATTTTACTTAGTTAGCGCGAATCTTTGCTATCAGATAAAAACATGAAAACGGAAGCAGACATTTACGCAGAAGCAGCAGAGATGATAGAGAGGATGTCGCCAACAGCTCTAGCCGGTACCAAAGAGACGTGACATCCAGCAGTAGCTCCAATAATGAAAAAGTCTTAGAACTCGTCTGAATATAAAAGTGATTTTTCGAGAAAAGTGGCTTCAGCGTCAAATATACAGAGTGTTTTTGTCAACACCACTTTAAATGAAACCACAGTTTTAACTACTCTATAAAAGCCTAAAACACTAAAAAAAAGATAAAAAAGTGATTTTACAATATACAATATAAATAATAAAATTATCGTTGTAAAATCGCAGTCAAAACTATCAAAGGGAAACCGCCACCACATTCCGAATGCGAGTCGTAGGTATTGGCGGCAAAGTTTATAGTTGTTTAGCCTTTAGTAGTATGTGTTTACGTTATTGATATCTATACGTAACTGGGTCACATAAAATACAGGTATGGATAAACATCGTGAAATCAAACAAAAATCCTATGTCTAAGCTGTTGAGTTATCTTGATTAATTTCTTTAGGTATGGGTTTAGAAATATTTTACCTATATGCTGTTGCCGTAAAAGGAGCGCTGACACTTCCACCCTGTATAACTTATGGCTGTGCAGACGAAACAAATCAGCGATTCACTTTAATACATTTAATGTGGCTAAAGGGGGACCATATAACCCTACTTGCTCTCAAATCGTTAAATTTGCGTTTATTCAGAATATACACATTTTTTATTCCATAGTAAATCATATATAGATAAATAAATATCAAAACCGTGGACTTACTTTTCAAACAGGGTCTATAAAACAAAATACAGGGCCACATTACCACCTTCTCCCTATACTACATTCATATTACATTACCTATTGTATATTTTATTTCAATTTTGTTACACAAAAGTAAAATTGAATTTCTCTACATAAGTCTATAAAAGTAGCTATTATACTGGGCTAAGTTTCAACCTATATAGTTATTCTGAGATGAATCTAAATCAACATTGACCGAGCGCGTCCTCAAAAAGTCAATCTAAAGTTCTGAGTATATTTCTAGTTTTCATTTTTCTACAGCAACTTTTCTTCAAAATAAATATTTGATGAAGCTTTCGACTATAAACTTATTTTAAGGTCTTTGTGTCTTTAGTTTTATAATATACTAGGGGACCCGCGTGTGGCTGCTTGGACTATACGGATATTTAGTAGGAAAGATAAATAAGAAAATATAAGCCTAAATAATGAAAAAGAGTAATAAGTAGAGATATAGAGGAAATAAAATTCTTAATATTCGAAAAATTACCTGAGTAGTTAAAATGATAAAAAAAAGTAAAAGTAACTAAAGGAAATTCTTAATATTATAATTAATAACCACAGACAAATTTTTAAAAATTAGCTCAAAGTAATAAGTAAACGTAATTTAGGAAAATATTTAATATTAGAAAAAACTCGTATTTCCATTTATCGCTCCAGGCAAAGCGCGGCGTTGAGTTCTACGACTCACCACGCAATGCCACCAAAATTCGGCGGAAACTGGGAAATGAAGTGTCTTAACACTAGGTTCCCTTTGCTTACTCTGCTGTGTGCGGGATACAGCGTGAAGCTGATTTATTTTATTTTTTTAAAGTAGCCTATGTTCATCCCACGATCCTCAAGTACCTATCTCTATATAAAATTTTATCATAATCAGATCGGCGGTTTACCCGTGTTTAGGTCACAGACAAACAGACAGACAGTGTTACTTTCGAATTTATAATTATAAGTACGAGTATGAATTCAAGATAATATAACATGAATGTAAAGTTCAACAGATTTATATCAATGTATTTACTAATATTATAAATGACATTGAATAAATAATTTTAAAATAGAAATTTTAATAAGTTTACTATTTTAGAGAAATAAATAGACAGAGGTAAGATAAGTTAAACTTTGTTTTGGCCGCTAATGGACCGTTATAATGGACCGTATTTACTTACTTACATACTTACGAGTATGTTACATCAAGCTATTTAAACATAACGCCTTATTGATCGTCACACTACACCTCCCCTGTAGTTTTCGTATACTTTATAATTAGAAATAACTTTTACAATTAAAATAAACATATATATTTTGTTACAAGATTTTAAGCTTTGATCAAAGTAAGTTATAAAAATAACGAAATCTCAATATAATTTCAGATTAAGGAATTTCTATTTATCAGAGAACTGTCGTATTTCAAATAATTTATTCCAAACATCTAAGTATTTTCCAATTCAATAAAACATTCTACGGCCAAATAAAAAAGTTATAATTGAAATGGTACAACATTATGTGAAATCAAGAAAATAATGTGAAGAGCAATTCTTTTGCGAAAATAAATTAAATGCTTTACATTTCAAAAAAAATCAGATTAACATAAATAAAAAAAATTACTTCAGCGAAATTTACAATTTATATTAAAGTTTTTTTATACTATTATCTTCGTACTGCGTGACGATCCTAATGATATTTATAATTACAGGTTCAAATTTCATTTCGGCGTAAGGATGTGATATTGCCTTGAATTCTTTCTTACACAGGAAGAACACAAATATAATTGCATTTTTCAGGTTATGAAAATAAATATTTAACGTGCCTTTATAAGATATATGAATAATAAGAGTAAGTTTTTAAAATATCAATAATATAACTTATGTATTGGGTATATTGATGACTTAATAAAATTCTTCAAAGTTTTAATTCTAAAGTAATTTTAGTTGAGCTCCCATATCCTGAGCTGTTCGAGAGATGCTATCGGTATTAGCTTCATCTGCTCACGTACATATTACTTACACGGCTCCATTCCACTTTATAGGCCATATGGGAATTCGGAAAGGCTTCAAGTTTAGTACCACCAGAACAAAGGATTCTCCCTGAGCGAGACCTACAAATAGCGAAACAAGGGCAAGGAATTTTAATAAAACCCTTATTATCTATTCACAGCAGCAGTTACGTGCTTTTACGACCAAAATGGCGATCACGACTCGGTAACGTCGTCCCTTGCTTTCTTTGTCACAACTTTTGTAATATCATTGTGGATGTTTGGACGTTCAGTTGCTAAAGTAATATCCTAATAAATAATTATGTTCAGAAAATATAGAAACAACAACACATAAAGCGCTTTGAGGTTTAAGATCTTCATATTTGGAAATTACGATGGGCTTGGGTTCGTTTTGATGAATGGAGATATTTAAAATATTTATAAAATTTTGCCTAAAAGTCACGCCTTAATTTCCATAACTTATCATGTATCTCTCTAAGGAAGCCCATGAAATTCTGTGTGAAGCACGAAAATATTAAATTAATGATCTTTGGTAACTTAACCTTTAAACCCAGATAATTGGAAACTAGACAATAGACGAACATTAATTGAAAATTTTCAGTCTGCTTAACCCTAAATGTGTCAAGGTTGGTATTAACAAACGGCGTTCATAAATAAAAACACACGCGCCAGAATCCCTGGTGGATTTTCATATTGTCAGTACAAGGTTACATGCAGACGAACGTTCGTTAACGAATGATTTTCGAGTGAAACATAACAATTGTATGAAATATAATTGATGGAAGAGGAAAAACTTTATGTAATTTTTGCGCACATTTCCCCTGATCACTATGATTTTTGATTGTTTAATTTGTTAGCGCCACATTGTATCTTGCATACAGCAAGATAAGCAGATAGGATAGAGGGAATCTAATGTTAAGGCACTCCCATTTTCCGCCGATTTCTGGAAGCTTTGCGAGTTTAGTAAACATTGTGCCCTTGCGCCACTCACTTTGATACTTCCGTATGTTTAAACTGTATTATTTATATGTAAAACTTTTTGTTTTTACTAAATTTGTAAAATTTTGAGAACATATTGTTAGCATAAGTTACTTATAATGTAGTAATAGGTGTCACTGTAATTATGAGTACGTCATTTGATATTGTTTCCATTATCGATTGTATTAAGTGGCGGTAGTGTGCTGCGTCTTTTCCGGTGGATTTCCAATATAAGCACAAACGACACGGCACTCGTGTTCATTACGTTCTAAAATATTTTCAAGACAACTTGTCATTACAATTCATATTTCAATATTGTGACTACGAGAGTATATGTGTATATAACAAGTGTAAATAAATTTATTGTAAAAGCTGGATTTTGTGTCTGATTTGTTGGTTCGCCTAACAGTTCAGAAGCGGGATTACGAAAGGATATACAAAATTTCCTGCCACGCTCATAAAGTGTAAGTAGACCATATATATATTCTTTTTTTTTATTTTCTTTTATTTTTCTTACTCCTTAAAGATTAGCTGAATAATTTGTATGTAAATTGAGTTCTCTATAATTTTTAATTTTTCTATTCTGAATATAAGCAGAGTGTTGCGATTCTAATTATAGTTTTTAGTTATTCTTATTTCTTTTACATCAAACAAACAACAAACGGATAAATGAAAGATCTTCACTGGAAATTTTATAAATAGTTTTAAGTTAAAGTTTACTGATGACGATACATAGAAATCTTGTACTTCGAACTTTTCGTTGTGTGGTGATTGATATCCTTTATAACAGCCAGAGTGGTTTTTTTTTATGAAGGGAATTATTGGATAAATTTGGAAGGTTGCATAATTTGAGAATACACTGGATGATGTGCATACCTAAACATTTTCCATTTTATAGTACTTACGTAACGTTTCAGTTTTGAGGGTAGTTGATAAATTTAGAATTTGAGATTGTTTAAGATATACTTTAAAAGAAGTATACAATTGCTTATAGCATCTACGTTGGTAGACGTGATCGATAGGATATTAGTTCTTCCAATAGAGTATTTACTTATACGGGTGATAATTTAAAGATATTTGACACCATGATATTTTACACGTTTAAAGATATATGATATTCATTGGTCATGAATAATTTCAGTTATCAAGACTTTCTGGAATACTTATTTTGAAATATTTATAATGGGTATATTCAAATTTATTTATTACATATCTGGAATATTTCTTTCGTTGTTTTTGTCATTCTTTGGAAAGTTTTACATCGTATAGAAGATATTGTATTTCGCTATCTATTGGTTAACTATAAATGATATTAGTATTGTTTTTGTGATGACAATAATATTAGTGAAGTAACTATTTTGTTGTCTTAAAAACGTCAATATGATTGTTTTATCATCATGCGGAATTGTTATACATATATTCTTTATGTGTAGTATGTTTAGAATTGATGAATTATCTGAATTGAAATTTGTAAATATTTTCATTGGTTCTTACTTCCGGCTTTGTCACTTTATTGAGAACTGTCGTCTTGTCGTTTCCTATTTCTGTAAGAGTTATAAAGCTATTCTCGTAATGTAATAGTCTCTTTTTGAATGTATTATTTTTGAATTAGATTGTTCTATGGTATACGAATTTATTAACACGTATAATAGACACAAACATAGAAAATATATTCGTAATAGCTATGGGATCTAATATTCCAATGAAATTAAAGTACATGTGTTATCTCAATTTATTAGTATCTCATTTTATTTGTGTTATGACATATGGTAAAAATTTCTTTCTTTTACGGAATAAATATATTGTGATTTGATAATTATTCCTGGTTTTGGATAATTGTTGTTAATGTAGATATTTGTGTAATTCTCTTTATCCCGTGAGGACCAGCCAGCTTAGGAAACTTTGGTGGCATTCATTATTTGTTCAATTGGCTTTCTTTTCCGTTTGCTATTTGTTTGTTGTTAACATGATGTCAAAGTATTGGCCCTGTTTCACGTAATTGTAGACAAATCTAGATTTTATTTGTTTATTGGTCCATTATTGTCGATTGAGTGTTTTGATTTGTAATTTTCTCTTAATCTTAATATTCTTGGTTATTATTACTTTATAACGATTAAAAGTCGTGTAATTGTAAAAATAAAATATCATTTATGTGCATTTATGGCCAGATTATACAGTGTCGGTTAACTTATTAATTTTTATGAATTTCGAATATCAAAGTTATTTGAATAGATTTTCAAATTCATAAATTTGAAGGAATTTTATGTTAATGTAATTAGGTTGATAAAAAAGTTATTATGATGTGTGCAAGTCTAAGCTTATATTGTTTGAGTTTCAGGAACATGGAAAATAATATTGCCCGAGGATAGGGCTTGAGATTGAATGATGCCCGAGGATAGGGCTTGAGATTGAATGATGCCCGAGGATAGGGCTTGAGCATGAATGATGCCCGAGGATAGGGTTTGGGATGATGATGCCCGAGGATAGGGTTTATGGGGCGGATGGTGCCCGAGGGTAGGGGTTTGGGATTGAGTGATTCCCGAGGATAGGGTTTAGGGATGATGATGCCCGAGGAAAGGGTTTGAGGATGGATGCCACCCGAGGTTAAGGAGTTAAGCATTCATCCTTCATCATTCGTCCCTCGTCATTCATCCCTCATCATTCGTCCCATATCATTCGTCTTTAATCATTTTAATCTTACCCGAGGTTAAGGGTAATGGATGGATTATACCCGAGGTTAAGGGTAATGGATGGATTATACCCGAGGTTAAGGGTGATGGATGGATTATACCCGAGGTTAAGGGTAATGGATGGATTACACCCGAGGTTAAGGGTAATGGATGGATTATACCCGAGGTTAAGGGTGATGGATGGATTATATTTCAGGTTAAGGATAACGGATGGATTATACCCGAGGTTAAGGGTGATGGATGGATTATATTTCAGGTTAAGGATAATGGATGGATGATACCCGAGGTTAAGGGCAATGGATAGATAACATTTCAGGTTAAGGATAATGGATGAATGTTACCCGTGATTAAGGATAATGGACGGATAATACCAGATGTTAAGAGTAATGGATGCAAAATATAAAACTACAACATACAAACTCGAGTTTAAGGATAAAGGGAGCTTAAGAATCAGGTTAGTGAAGTCATTTTTGAGCTCATTAAAGAAAATGATGAATAAGAATTGATTGATTTTTCGAAATTTGAATTGATATTAAATAATATGATATTAAAATATTTCTTTTAACTTGCTGTAATTGAGCGGAATGGAATAAATTCATAGCGAGTCGTTCCTAAACGACGAGAATTAAGTATATTCATTTTAACAAATATTTTAGTATAAATGTGTTTACGATGAGACACGAAGCAAAATTCTTATAAAATAAAACTTTTAAATCGGTGTGAAATAATGGCTATTGGTTGGTAAATGGTGGAAATGATCACGGTGTAGCAATAGATAGAAATAGAGACATACGTAGGTAGGTAGGTAGGTAGGTAGAGTAGCTTAAGTTATAATTCCTAAAAAAATGTTTGAAATATTTTTCATCTGAAAAAAATAAAAAAAGATATATATAAAGGGGAAAATAATGATAATGGTAACTATAAAAACATGCAATGTATAGCTGAATGAAGTGAATCGAATTCAAATTATTCTTTTCATTTTTATTTTAGTAGCAAAATTACAAAAAAATGTCTAGTGAATCTATGGTGTAAGTCTTACCATTGGCTCATAAATAGATTTATTTTGGCTGAGAAGAGCCGGCAAAATACTCAAGAAAACAGTATTTGAAGATAAAATTTACAATAAAAGTACAACAATCGTTACTTTTCAGTTTTAACATCGACATCCTTTAAGTCCATATATTAATATCGTTACAGTAATATAGGATACAAGCTTTGCCTAGTAATTGAAAATTGGCTGTGAAATTTTATAATGCATACGAACATGGAAAATGATGCAAATTTAGTATAACTTATGCCTAAAGGAAAATTAAGAGCATATTACTCTATCTATCAACTTGTTGTTATTTGTTTGTTTTTGTATATTATTAATTTCTTGTTTATTACAAGTAGACTTTCAAAAGGAAAGTAGAAGTAAACCTTAAAATAATCTGAATAAAAAAAAATAATAACCACAAAAAACCAATCGAATTCGACACGATTTTGTCCACCAACCTCCTTATGTTCATTCAGAAGACAAATTTTCCGCAGATTTAGTGTATTGTTGATCGGGATGTTTCATATTAATTTTAGCTTGATATTTCCATGTCTTCTTTAGATAATTAGTCCTGAGAGAGACAGATAGACAGACAGACGTACGTAAGGACAGGACTTAATGCATAAGCGTTTGCAGATATTAAGCACTTATTATTTTTTACATGTGACGGGCAACGGCTGTACGTAAGAGCTGATGGTCAATCTTCGCAGCATATCATTGAAGAGACCTTTGTCCAGTAATGGATGAGGACAGGATAATAATCATGGTGGTGATGAGGATCATGGTTATGATCAGGATCATGGTGAGGATGGAGATTATGGGGGTGAAGATGGCAGTCATTATGGTTGTGATAATGTGATTTGAATATGGGAGTAATGAGGCGAGCGGTCCTTCAGCTTACCCTGCAGTGTGCGGGGATACAGCGTGAAACTGATTTATTTTATTTTAAGTAAATGTATCTGCTCAGTTTACGAATTTAATAATAACATGCTCTTTTAATGTACTAAAGTAAGTGTTCGATATTAAAAAGGAATATTCCATGTAGCGTTGTTGGTGTTGTTTAGCCAAATTCTTGTAATAAAAAAAAAATATATAAATAATATGTAATAATTAAATTATAACATGAATGTATATGAACTCTGATGGCTCATTGTGTTAATGAGAATTATTGAATTGTATAAATCTACATAATTATATATAATGTAATATACATAATTATATAATTGTTGTATAAATCTAAAATCAAAAAAAAACTAAAAATGTCTAAATCCAAAAAAATGTTTGCAATGTAAAATATAATTTATAAGTATTTTGTATAATCAATTTATGACGTAATGAATTCAGTGTAGCTAACATTTATTTTATTTAATTTTAGTTAAGGAATAATAGGACTCTTTTATGGATATCACATGAGTCTTGTTTTATGTAATAATTGTTTTGATTTTAAAAATTACTAATTAAGATAATGTATTTCAAATTGTATAATTTACATATTATGACATGTGAATATCTAATTTAATAGTTTTTGTAAATATCCTCACTTGTACTAAAAATATAATTATATTTTGTAACTGTTGGCACAAAACTAAAGCTATGTAAATTAGGACATTTAAAAATTGTGAACTATTCTTAAATCGCGAAGGGACTCGCGATCAGCAGGATGGCCGAGCTGTTAGCATAAGTTACTTATAATGTAGTAATAGGTGTTACTGTAATTATGAGTACGTCATTTGATATTGTTTCCATTATCGATTGTATTAAGTGGCGGTAGTGTGCTGCGTCTTTTCCGGTGGATTTCCAATATAAGCACAAACGACACGGCACTCGTGTTCATTACGTTCTAAGATATTGTCAAGACAACTTGTCATTACAATTCATATTTCAATATTGTGACTACGAGAGTATATGTGTATATAACAAGTGTAAATAAATTTATTGTAAAAGCTGGATTTTGTGTCTGATTTGTTGGTTCGCCTAACAATATGTTCTCCAACTGTCTGATCTCATATCATTTGTATATCAACCACTTTTCTTGCGTCTTCTGGTTTTTGATGGTAAAGGTTGTCTGGTAGAGACCTGTGGTGATAAGGCGCTTTTAGACCAAATTTTTTTGGTAACAACACCATCGTGTCAGTCTCGTTGGTGTAATAAAGCACTAAATAAATAAATAAATAAATTTACGAATACGAGTGAAAGTAGACTTCGCAGTACCTCAAAACTATTTTGTTACAAAAAAAAATGCTATTAAGAAGATTAGGCTAAGTTCAGACAAACTCGCGGCGACTGCTTCGGCTTCCGATGGCGGCGGATCAGTACCAAGACGCGCAGTCATATACACAATAACATTGATTTGTTAGAATCTTAAACCACACGCAGAGCTAACTGCACGTTCATCTGAACTTAAGTTTATAGATTTTAAAATCTAATAAGTAATGTTTATATGAAACGAAGATATCGTGACCATCTACGTAAATGTAAGGTAATATTTGTAGTTTCTTCCGAACTGATGCCTGTTTGTAGCTTGTAGATTTGAATTTCTAAGAAAACAAAGTACATGTTAAACTGTACAGAGAAGCTCACATTATTATTTCTTTTATGTTTACTCTTTATTATTGGAAAAACATCCATCTGGTTAAAGTAAAGAAGTCAATACATAAAACGAATTGTTCGACCTACATTTACATAAGCATATCAAGATCAAATAGATTGAAGTCACATGTTTCGTTTTAGGGATAATATATAGGTTGGCTTTTTAATATTGTTTGTAATTTTATATGTTACTGTTGTATTCTTCTTTGAGTGATTACATTTATTGTGATTACTTAATTATTATAATATGGCAAGACCGGGTTGAAGGTCAGTCGCGGTGCAGGCAAGCGCAACTGTAAACGCGACAGATTGTCTGAAAGAAATGAAATATTTAATAAAATAAAGCGTAGCGTTGAGTTCCATCAGGTTCCCTCTGTAGAGCTTGATATGTGTCAACATCAAATTATATAAAAATATACTGGATTTTAACCTAAATCCATAGGTGACATTCTGCGCCACAAATTTTATATATTTATAAAACATTCTTGATAGAAACATACAAGTTTAATGAGTTCGGTTTACGCCGACATTGAAGTATTATTCCCAATAAGTCTCAGTTCACATTCCTGGCGTTCGACCCGTCCGTCAATGTCACGGTGCTGTGGCCAATAAGGGCGACCAAGCCACAAGCTTTACAAAGCTCATTCCTTCTTAACACTTTCTTGCTTTATTTTCTATATAAGAATTAAAAATTAAATTAAATCAGCTTTACGTAGTATCCCGCACACAGCAGACTAGGCAGAGGGAACCTAGTGTTAAGGCACTCTGTTCCTCATTTTCCGGCGATTTTTTCGAGGCATTACCTGATGAGTTGCGGGATTCCACGCCAGACTTTTGCCTTAGTGCTAGTTTATTTGCTCGAATGGGGATCGAAACCACAACCGTCGCATTTAGTCACACCTCCGTCCACCAAGCCACGACGGCCTCTATCCTATCCTATATTTTATTTATAATTGAATTCTCAACTTTTAACAAGTGTGACGTTAACTAAGTTATATGAACACAATATAGCGGCGACGTTACACGAATAAGAAAACGCAGTCATTGCAAGTTGTAGTTAGAATTAAATGTAACGAAATGTTGTTACTGTTGTAGAAACTGCTTTAGTTATTTACAAGTATAAATTGTATATAACTGTTTATACTAGAAATTATATAATGATAATGAGCTTTAGCTATGCTCACCCGGGCGAGAGATTATTTAAATAACCTTAATTTTCCTGTTTTGTTAGATAAAAAATCAGTTTCACGCTGTACCCTGCATACAAAAGGGTAGGCAGAGGGAAACTAGTGTCAAAACACAGCGTTCTCCTCTTTTTGCCGAATTTTCAAGGCATTGCGTATTGAGTGAGGAAATCGAAGCCGGATCCTTTGCGCCTCAGATTTTTTTTGTTTGATAATGCGCGGCGTTGAGTTCAGGCATTTAGTTGAAAGTGAAAGGCGGTGTGTCCTAAATACAAGGTCCCTCTACCTATCCTGCTATATGGACAGTTGTGGGTTCGATTCCCGCTTGAGAGGTGATATATTAAATATTTTCATATCCTTGATTTGGTAGCGAGAAAAAGAAAAAACGGCGTTGAGTTCAGGCACTCAAAACGCAATGCCTCCAAATGTTGATGGAAAGTAGGAAACGAAACTGTATTAATAGAAACGTAGTGTTTTAACATTAGGTTCCCAGGTTCCCTCTGTCTACCTACTATGTGCGGGGTGCAGCGGAATAAAAAAATATATATTCTAAAACATACTTTAAACAAGACTTTAGAAGTAACGTTTAAGCCACATCAACTTCTAAGCCAATTTTCGATTAGATTGGGTTCTAGTACTCCTTGATTTTATTTACGTAATGCTGTAAAGTTATCTACGTACGCCATTTGTGGTTTTATTTAATCTGTATATTGTATCTAACTATTCTGTGAATTTCAAGCTCCTAAAATGTTTTTTTAATGTTCAAAATTATATTTATTTATAATCTATATATATAAAAAAGGACATGTACCTGACTGACTGAGGTAAGACGCACGCACAGCCGTAACCGCTGTGCGTAGAAACGTGAAATTTGGACATATGTTGATTTTAATAATCTGGACATCCACTAAGAAGGGATTTTGAAAAATTTTAACCCTAAAGGAATTAAATAGGATTTTTTTTTATCGGCACTGATTTTTATAAAATTTGAAATTCAGACTCTTAAAAATATTTCATTGAACACGTGTTTCATGGTTTTTTAGAATTAACCCCCCAAGGGTTCAAATAAGGGGTTGAAAGTTTATATGGGAAAATCTTTAAATTACCACCGATTTTTATAAAAAAATAAATTCAGACTGTTGAAAATATTTTATTGAACACGTGTTTTTTTTAGAATTCATCCCTAAAGGTGCAAATAAGCGGGCGAAGCTGCGCGCGCCCACTAGTTAAATAAAATTTTGAATATTTAAAACATTCTTTAACTATTATTAAAATTATTTCTTAAAATTAAAAAACACTAATAAATATAAACATCAAGTCAGTGTAAACATATCAACTAGTATTGGACTTATCCAGTACAAGCTTGAAGTACTTAGAAATAACATAGCCTAATCTGTATGTAAAAAATATTTTAATTAAATTCCAAGTGAACACTGAACTTGGCACTTTCGAGAATGGAGCAATTTACATTTATGTTTTTGATGAAATGTGTATAATGTAAAAAATACATCATATTTATTTGTTTCTAATACATTAGCAGTTTCATAAAGTTACTGAAGCCTATCTATCACCTATTTTATTCTTATACTGTCGATCAAATATTAATTTAGATGTCATATCTTGGTCATACTTCAGTTGAAACATACAGAAATATCGCATCTACATTTAAGTATACCATTTCTCTAAATTCTTGAAGTTACATGCAGAAAGTGTCGCCAATAAGTCTCCTTCTGCCTTCCACGCGACTGTTTCATCTGTCACTGTCGACGACGTTTTAGCCAAGAACATTGTATTTTATCACTTCAACGCTTTATTTTAAATTTAAACGGCAACCAATCCTAGAAATAAATTGAAAACTGGAATTTGTTTTTGTAGTGGTGACTAAGCACGTCATATTGTTTGTGCTGAATGATAAAAGTAAAAAGTAATATATCAAAGTCTTTGCTGTACTTTTTGTTGTTCATATGCTGAATATTTTAGATATTTTTTTGCCTTTTTTTAGTAAGTTTTTATGATAAATGATTTGTGAAACAGAATTTTAGGTAACGTTGCGGTCATTTATGCAACACTTTTTTATTTATTTAAATAAATGATGTGACAGAGTAGGCAGAGAGAACTTGGGAACGCAGTGTGAAGACACTCTTTAAGACACTTCCTGCTTAACTTTCCGCCGAGTTCCGGAGGCATTGAATGTTAAGTGGCGGAACTCAAACCTGAGTTTTTTACCTTGGTGCCAGAGCGAAGAAATAAAAATATTAGTAAATAATAATTCACTCCCTTGAGTAGGGATCAAACTCATAACCGTCGTTACAGAAACACCGTTTTGCCTCAGCGCCACGACGGCCTCCAGTCAAGATATAGTCTTTAAATATTGAAATAAGGTCCACCAATCGACCCATAATAAATCAAACTAGCGATAACACTTCATTTGACTCAAATATACGTATATTATACGTATGGTAATAATTCCTGAACTATCAACGAAGCAATTTCGCAGATATGTCGCAATGCTGATTGCTAAACTAAGTACGACGGATTGTATGCACTAGATACTGGTATCAAGCATATTAGTAATTGAGTTTTCGCCAATAATTAAGTTATAATTTTAATGTAAATACATACATATATGACATATCACATGTGCACCCTAATCTTAGTACAAATATTAATTAAAATAGTACAGACTTCGTCACAAAACATAGTTGTGGGATGTATTAAATTTTCATATATAGGAATTCTTAATTTTCTGTTAGTAGAAGTGGTGGTCATAAAATTTGTAAATTATGATTTTCTTGAGGCCGTCATGGCGCAGTGGCACACGCGTGTAAGCGTGACGGTTGTGCGTTCGATTCCAACTCGGGGTAGGGTTTAAAGTGTTTTATCGGTTAAATATTTGTTCGTCCTAATTAAGTAAAGAATTTAAGACGCACGGACTTGCACGTCGTCAAATTTTCAACACTTTTGTGCATAGAAAGAAGGTTTAGAATTAAGTAACTATGTGGTTTTAACTATAAATATTCACTTAGAACCTCGTATCTTAAGTTGTTTACTTGATAAAAGCCTCCTCTGTTTATCTTTGAACTAGAGGGCGCGTGCGGCTTCGCCCGCTTCTTAGGAGTGAATTCTAAAAAAACCACGAAACACGTGTTCAATAAAATATTTTTAACAGTCTAAATTTAAATTTTTATAAAAATCAGTGGCAATCTAAAGATTTTTCCATATAAAATTTCAACCCCTTATTTGAACCCTTAGGGAGTGAATTCTTAAAAACTATGAAACACGTGTTCAATGAAATATTTTTAAGAGTCTGAATTTCAAATTTTATAAAAATCGGTACAGATTAAATTTTTTTTCCATACAAACTTTCAACCCCTATTTCATCCTGTTAGGGTTAAAATTTTTCAAAATCCTTTCTTAGTGGATGTCCAGAATATGAAAATAAACATCTGCCCAAATTTCACGTTTCTACCATCAGCGGTTACGGCTCTGCGTGCGTCTTACCTCAGTCAGTCAGCACAAGTCCTTTTATATATATAGATGACCATTAAGCGGGTCAACATGACGTAAATAGACACCCACACACTCCTCCCACTGTTCGAGCAGACAGCTCGGGTGAATGCTACGGAAAATATATTAGAATTTCAGGTATCCAACATTTCTTTAGGGCATGTCCTGCTATTTATAGTATCACACTATAAATCTCATCAATGCAGTTAAGGCTCCGTTAACCGTTACCAGCAGCAATACGCCTTTCTGCATCTATCTCGTATCTTCCATCTCTACTGAACTTTGTTCACTTGTTCTAATACTTTATCCATTTGCACTGATCTTGCATTCCGTCCTTTCTTCATTTCGTTCAAAAACCAAAACCTAACCTAACCATATACTTACATTATACGTATATATTATTTATTATATGCATATATTTATATTTTAACATATGTTCTTTAAATTTGTAAGGGCGGTGAGTGAGTGAACTTGTACTATAACAATATTTTCACTTTTCAACATTACATTATTGAATTTATATAAACATTCAACGACGTTTTAGTTTTTTAATAAAAAAAAAATACACGTAAGGTTTGTAGCCTTGTATGAAAAAAATCTGACAAGCGCGAGTCGGGCTCGCCTACCGAGGGTTCTGTACAAAAATTGGACGTCTCGAGCTTTTTCTGAAATTCAGGCTTGGCTTAGCCAGAGCCCTTTCATCTGATACACGACGCTTTAATACCTAATTTTGCTCAATTTTAAGGCTATTATATTTTAAGACTTAATCACAAATGTATAGCTTTCAGATTTTTTCCTGAACTAGTACTACTTGTAAATGCTAACTGTCAAATTTCATAATTCTAGGTCAACCGGAAGTACCCTAGCAATTTTGATTCCCTTTGTAGTGTCGAAATACGGGTTTCTTGCGATATAAACGGTTATATCTTTTTTCAAAGTAAATATAGAAATATATTTTTATCAGGAAATCATGAGGCCGTAGATTTGAGAATATGGTTTGAATTTCAACTCGATATCTCCAAGCATTCTTGAGATAAAGGATCTTGAAAGACAGACAGACAGACAGACGGCCAATAGAGTGATCTTATAAGGGTTTCTTTTCCCTTACAAAATACGGAACCCTAATTAAGAAAAAAATATATTTTTTATGTAGTGAATAATATTTACCACATATTGAATCACACTGTAGTATAAGTTGGTAGTAACTCGATTTAAGACTACTAACTTTATATTCGCTGAGGAGGGTATGTGAAGACTTCACTTATTATGCATGCAAGGAAAGCTCGTAAGGTCTACAAGTTACCATATTTTAAGTAACGAATTCAAAACTTTTTCTCCGCCCCAAGCAGATATGTTAATGATATTTAAGACATAATCTAAATAATAGGTATGTATAATAATGTCACAGTCTTTACTTCAAAGCATATGTAGAGCTTTTGTGTATTTTGTTTACTTTTTAGTCATTTTATAAAGAAACTCTTATATGTGTGTATGTCATATTATTTATTTTCTACAAAAGAGAGCTAGTAAAAAAGTATTAAATGGAACCTTAGTCCATTTTAGTTTTAATTTTCTTTAATGGATTCAGGAAAATTGTTTAAGAACGATTAAAATGCCAGCTGCATAGTTGAAGACGCAAAACAATAACAACTCTAAGAGTTCAGCACAATGAAGGAAAAACATGAGGTCGCTTCTAATTGCTAAGAAATTCTAAATTTTATTAAAATTGTTATTAGAAAAAGCATTTTCAAGCATCTCGCAAACGTGTCTGAAATTAAAATATCGTAACCTGGATACGTTTTTCCTAAAATATTTGTTGGACGTGATTTACGTCTTAGATGAGAAAATATTTATTAGATTAGAAGATTAGTTAGACATAGTACCATTGTTTGTGGATTCGACTTCCCACCATGCATTGCCTTTAACATACCACAAAGTGGAATAAGGTAAATTTGATCTGTTTAAGCGTACCTGGTGAAGATGGAAGTCACGTTAAAATAATCAAATATTAATATTTTTTTCTATGTTCAGCTACAAATTTAATTTCATTGTATGAAATTTAAATTCATAATAAAATTTATAAGAAAATTAATATTGAAGTAGCTTATAAATCTCAACTACTAGTATGAATGTCACAATATAGAACGGAGTGTCTCGTCTCTACGTTTTATTTGCCTATCCTGATTTATGCAGGATACGGCGTGAAGCTGAAAAATCACCTGAACTGAACCCACAACTATCGTCAACAAGACCAGCGCCAACATTTACTTCAATACCAAAACCTCACGATATTTATTCTATCAAAAACTGAAATTTAAATTCTATCCCAAGCTCTAATTAATTACCAAGGGCTATACAAAGTAAACAAATCTAATACAAAGCTGGGTCTCTATAGACATAATAAATGAATAGGCGCGCCAACAATGCCACAGTGACCTACGGAGTTGACTCCATTATGTGCAGTTAATTTAACTAAGTGTGTTTTGTTGACTAACTTTCAGCTGAGTCGTGGTTCTCGTTTTGTTTTAGTATAAGAAAATATTGCACGTTTTTTTTAGCTGGGTGATATTGTGCATGCACAGATATTATGTAGGTTTTTAATATTTTTAGGTACTAAAGTATAGGATTGTGTATTTTTTACAATTATATTTTGTTCTAATACACAGTGTACACTTTCAAATCTTAATAATTACAAACATATCGTTGACTAACAGTGTAAACCTGCTAACAGCCTATTAAGCAATTACCTATCAGGAGAGATAAAAAATGTATTTACAATTTCGAAAATTGATTTTGTATAAAAAAACGGTAAAATTTCACGTAGGTAAAATTTTGTCTATTGATTTTCAAATGGTATAAAAATATGTATGAAAAATCTATACCGACCGACGATATAGTACATGTGTACTACAAAGGTAAACCTACAAAATATGTTCATAGTTTTATTATACATATTTTTATACCATATAAATATGTATTTATCAATATACAAAATCACGTGTAAACCAATAGCATAAGAAGCAGGTCATCTATTTATATGATCTGCTGACATCAGCCAGGATTCCACTGGTTCACCACAAAGTTGAGGAATAGTTGTGGCATTTACAAGCTGAACTATCTATCGAACAATTCTATATGCCGTGCGGTTCGCAGCCACCCAGCCGCGGGTTTAGCGGTCAAGAGATAATGACATCGTTGCCTAAGTTCCCAGCGCGAAAGAAAGTAATTTGCTTTAAAAGCAATTTGCGTTGATTTTCCTTTTGTAATATTTTATTTGTAACACAATAAATCGTTCTTGTTGGATTGATAGTGAATTTTACGCATCGAATATTAGGTTTCTAAATAAAATGCTTAATTTTTCTTAAACTATATTACTCTAAAAATATGATTTAAAATAAAACATGACTAAAAGTTTTGCTGTAAAAGAAATATTTTCGTCTGTAAAAAAATAAATGAGGTGACTTAAAAATATTTTTCTGTAATTTGTGAAAAAAAAATAAAAAAACAAAAATGTATCATAAAACGCGTTAAAATATTTTATTGCATGTCTTTTTTGCATGCCAAATAACAAAATTAAATATATTTAAATATATGTATGTTCATGTATAAAACTTCGCCGTGACAGACAAAGCACATCTAAAACTACTGTCCGCAAAAACCTTAAATTTGACATGTAAGTTCCTTGGGGAGTGTAGAGAGCACTAAAAAATTATTTCCGGAAATTCCCCCGGGAACGAATTCTACGCAAACTAAAATTCGTTATACCTAACATATACTTTTATAATAATTGAAATTTTATTGGTGTTTCCATTTCATTTTCTTCTAAGAAGCACTACAACATGTTTTCGTGTCTATTCAATTTGAAGAAACGTTTTATCTCGTGTACCACTATCGTTACCCTGGAAGCGATCTAGGAGTGGCATGCTATAACAGAATTGAATTTCTTATTCATGTTCACTAGCTTTATTACATTTTACACGTAGCGGAGCACGTTGGAGACCTCACCTGCCTACGATTTTTTCCTTGCAAATATTTATATTGGCATATATGTACATTTAGAGACCGTCATGGAGCAGTGTGACTGTAAACGCGATGGTTATGAGTTTCCATTCAGGGAAATGGATTATTATTTAATAATATTTTCATTTATTTATTCTGGTAACAAAGGCCAATTCGGTGTTGAGTTCCACCACTCAACACGCAATGCCCCAAATTTCAGCGGAAAGTGACGGAGTGCTATATTCAGTATACAGTGAAGTAGAAAATTCTAAATATGTTTTGTGAAAGTAGAATGTAGAATTAAAAACAACTTTAATGTCAATGACAATACATGGCATAGTTGAAAAGAGATTAATAAATCGAATAAACAAAACTGAATCGAACGACAAGTTGATTTTTTCATGTGTATTATTTATCCTAATTGACACATCTCCCAGTCCATATAAGCACTTTATTACATAATCTATACTGTATAATTTATGTATATAATCATTACTAAAAGAAATAGAAATTAAACAGAAATATAAATAGTACAATTTATATCAGACATTGCAAACTGCAAGTAAAACTATTCACTATCATACAGCTCAAGTCTGAATAGAGACTTCGTTAATAGTATTAAGCATATTATAACTAATAAACATAAATAATTCTAGAATATAATTATTTATTTCTGTTTCTTCATAAACGACAAAAGGTTCGTAGAAGTAAATATATTTAGGAATATTAAGAATAAACAAATATTTATTATTTCCTATCTCTTTGTTTTATTCGATTTAGGGGATGTGTGTTGCGTACGTGCTCAGGCAGTCGTATTGTGGTTGATATGAAAGTAGTATAAATAAACCTTATTAACGCCCTATACATGGAGCTGACTAATAACAAAATATAAGCTCATTAGAGAAATGTGTCGTTGATAGATTATTTTTGGAGTTTCGTAAGTATATTTATTATATTTTAGGTTAAAATACACAATATTGTGTATGTTATTGTGTTGTGGTATTATTAATATATAATGTGTTGTACTTGTATATTAACAAAACAAAGTATATGACCATAACATTTCAAAAGTATAACGACTTATAGTTACCAGAAAATGAGCAAGATTTTTTTCTAGTGTCAAGACACTCAATTTTATGGGGTCTATCCGAATTTAAGACATTATTATACTACTAAGCGGGGAAAGGAAAATAATTCATTTTGACGAGTGGAGCTGAACCCACAATCATCGCATTCACATTCTTAAAATATAAATAACTATAACCCTAACAATTTATAAGTACAACCAAATTACAAATAAACAAATTAAATATGAATAATTATAATTAAATACAGTCAAAGTTTGGCTATCACTTTTCAGTTTCTCAAATTTACTTAAGCCGAGCAACTATTGGTGTTCCTCCCTATGGAAGTCACGCTTACGATGCAAATTAGCCGTAATCTCTGTTTGATATAACACTTCATATCCGACGGCGGATATGCTAACAACAAAAGTTTTATCAACTGTATACGTATTTTGACGTGGTGTGATAAGAAAGTTAAATTTAATTTGCGAGAGCGCTTAAACAGAATCAGATAGGTGCGAGTTCAAATATAAATTTTGATAGTCAAATATTTTATTTTTTATTTATTTTTTTTAAAAAGTGACATTACGTGTTAAATGGCGAAACTTAACAGGGACCAGAAATAAAATGAACTAACTTAATAATAATGAACTTCACGCTATATCTCGCATATAACAGAGGAGGCAAAGGGAATCTAGTATTAAGACACTCCGTTTCCCACCTTTCACCGAATTTTCAAGGCATTGTGTGTTGATTACCAGGGCGAATAAGCGAAAATATTAGTAAATAATTCAATCCACCAACCCACAACCGTCACATTCACAGGTTTGTGCCCCTGTAGCACGACGGCTAATGCAACGCAAATGAAAATAATGCATTCCGTGCAATGGGGATCGAACCTACAACTATTGCTTTAACATTTAAGCGCTGGATCACTACACCACGAAACCACACTTTAATTTTCAACCTAACTCAACATCATATAGCAAAATTATCATATAACTATATATTTAAGCCAAAACGTTATAACACTAGAGCATAACTCCCAGCACCGAGATAATCCTCGAACCCCAAACATCAATAGGCAATTAAATGTGGGAGATAAAGCCTACACCCGGGTACAATGGCTACACTCGGTTAGGCGACATGGTCATATTTCCCTGATGTTTTATTGCTGCACGCACTCCCTGCGCTTTTGTATGTGGTAGGATTATATTTATAGAGGTATTTGTGATTTTATCAAAAAGGATGTAAGTCCGAAATATTACAAAATACATTTATATTTCGTTTATTTATACTTATTTATAATTGTTTATTATTAACTGATAAAAATCAATAATAGATCATTTTATTTCTTTATGGATTACTAGCGACTAGATTTCTATATTTGATAACAAGGATGTTGAACAGTAACTTAAATAATCGTTATCTCTATAATTACAAATTCTCGATACACGCGTGGATGTGTACTGTGTTAGGATAGCTTAGCATTTCCACGCTTTGAGACTACGTAAATACGTCAATCCAGGCAATATTGATTGATCTGATTCGTTAAGGCACATCGGGTATCCTAGGGTGACCTAGATACCTGAGTTTTAGCTCCCTTAAGTATTAGAGCTCTCTGCAACGTAACAGTCTGTGTAAATAAAAATTGAAAAGTAATGTTAACAGATAATTATCTATTTTGTTTGTTTTTTATAAAAATACATAATATTTCGGCGGAAAGCGGTAACAGAGTGTCTTAACACTAGGTTTCCTCTGCTTACCCTGCTGTATGCGGGACGTAGCACGAAAATTATTTTTTATTTTAATATTTTTATGATTCTAATTGAATTTCTAATTTACAAGAAATATCTTTATTTTATGAGGAAGTGAGTAAAAATCGTTGGTTTATATAATATCTGTATCTAATATGCAAAATAATTGGATTCTAATATCTGGTCTATAAATAGATCAGGAGGGAATACTTATCCTATAATTGATTATATTACTAAGAAATGGATAAAAAAAAATATTTTACCATATGTTGACATATGGTAAAATATTTTTTAAGCGAAACAATTTTTTTTTCAAGTTAATATTAAAATTCCTTTTGAGTATATTATGTTGTTCATAAATTAAGCATTCCAAATAAAATACTGCTACATAACTGCTACATTCTAAAATTTTGTAGATACACAAAAATTTCAACATGTAAATATCACATACGAGTACATATGTTAATAGACCATTCCGAAAAATTGTATAGCGTGAGAGAAAGCAATTTGCGAAATTTCTCTCGTGTGACCACTTTTCCAGCCCCACGTGAAGCCGTCTCACATATTTTACTACTTGTTTATGAACAATTTATGATCATTTTTATGTACCTACTCGGATTTATAATAACCTTTTCTAATTTTACGTTTTATACTATGGATCGTAACATGGGACAATTGTGAAGCTATGGTTTAAGTTAGACTTTAATGATGGCATTAAAGTCTAACTTAAACCATAGCTTCACAATATATATATATGTTTAGTTATCTATGGAGATAACTAAACATATATATATCTATAATGTATTTCCTTCTTGCTATATTTGAGAAGCCAAAAGGAACCAAGTGAGAAAACAAAATTTGAAAGAGTTAAACCCTTAAAGGGTTAGCCGTAGGTTGCATTTTTGTGAATGGATAAAAGTACTAAAAATATTCTACGTACAAGCCAAAAAAATATACTTATAAATGTGGATTAATACTTTAAAAAATGCCAAAAAATAATGTCCAGACACTTGCCAAGCGTAGAATAACAACACTTTCGTCTTCTCATTATTATATTGAATGATGATGAAAAAACCATTAATCGCTCACTCCCTCATTTACCTGAAACAAAATAGCAATATATAAAGCTGGCGTGTTAAATAATTTATGATCAAAGGGGTTTTACAACATTTATATGTGTTCGAACCGTACCATAGGAAGCGGGCGAAGTAAAGCGGATGGTAAAAACCGCAACGTGGCTGAGGTCAGGCTAAATAACTAATAAAGAAGCGATATACTAATGTATACAATATAATTTTATATGCTTTTTCTTTGCTTCACGCTGTATCCAGCACACAGCAGGGTAGGCAGAGGGAACCTAGTGTTAAGACACTCCGTTCTCTATTTTCCGCCTAATTCTGGAGGTTTGCTTGTTGAGTGGTTGAACTCAACGCCGCTCGAATATTTCATTTCTTCGGGTGTAAATAGAATCACTGTATACTTATAACCTTACTCTAGTGCCGATGCGCCACGACTGGCCTCAAAATATAGATACTGCTTCAACAGTACTCTTTCATTTTGATATCGTATCCAAAGCAATTGTGATGAAAACACGTGTCTTTCAGTAGAGTTTTATTTAGCTTTACGCTTGATTCCGCATATAGCAGAATAGACAGAGGAAAACAAGTGTTAGAATACTCCGTACCCCACTTTCCGCCAAATTATTAAGGCATTGCGTGTTAAGTGGCAGAACTTAACGCCGCGCTTCGCCTTGTTACCAGAGCGTATGTATGTTCATTCGCCCGAGTGGGAATAGAACTACTCTAAATATAAAAAAAAATAGAGTATATCAAATATTCATCTACCCATCCAGCAAAATACACTGAAAAAATAAATTATAAAGTATAAATTCATAAATAAAACGATCTTTGCTGCATTGACACGTTGCTCACTCACATAAAAATCCCGTGGAGCTAACATAAATAATAATTAAATAACGAATTGTACAGTACAACCGCGTGCCGGCCGGGTCAAACATTTATCAGTGTCCGGGTCTAGCCGGGTCCGATGCGACCCGCATTCACATCACCTGCCAAATGGTGAAGTTCATAAATATGATGTATATCTACATGTATAGAACATAATAAAAGTTCATAAAGTGTTATTAAAATAGAATCGAATGTTTTTTTTTATGTTGAAAACATAAACAATCAATATTCTATACTTATAATAAAATCGTAACTGATCAGTTAAGAAACGATCGAGAATATTTCAATCGATTCAAAAATAAAAATTTACATAAAATATTTTGTTCGATTTAATTGCTATAAAATTATATTAGCTATATTATATAATTGTCTGATTTTTTGTATGTATATATGTTGTTTTTAAACTGAAAGTGTTATTGGTTAACACAAAATTGGTTAGTATATAAATAATTGATTAGTTCAAGCGGACAAAGCCGCGGGTTAGTCGCTGGTAATAAATATAAATTATAAATATTCTATTCCTTATAAATATGTATAAAAAAATTCTGTATTAAAAAGGGGAAAAAATGTCTGATGTAATTCTTGTATAACAAACTTGTAAATAAAGTAAATAATATTTGAATAATTAAAAATAATTAAAAAGGCAAAATATACGTGGCCATATCGTCAGTAATAACAGTTCTTATTCCTGAAATATAAATAAAAATCAAATAAATCAGCTTCACGCTGTATTCCGCACACAGCAGGGTAGGCAGAGGGAACTTAGTGTTAAGACAGTCCGTTCCCCACTTTCTGCCGAATAAATATGTAAAATTTGAAATGTCACTTATACCAACAATTTAAACTTCACATATAACAAAACAACCTCAAGAACATAAAAAATAATATAGTCAAGTATTATTGTATTAAATCAATTCGAAATAAACAAATTACTCAACCAAAAACATTAATATTAAATAAGCTTATAAACATTCAGCAATGTTCAAGAACATTGTTGTTACAAAGCAAAATGAGGATAAATACCTAAATAAGATTGAATTTGTTGACAGGGAAAAGTTCGAAAACGAAATCGCTTCATGAAAGTAATGTTTACAATTAATTAATTCTTGAATGTTTGATATTTGTGTATTTTTGCTGTCTCGCTGAAAATCTCTGGATAAAATTAGTTTATATTTGTGTAAAATTTATTCAAATTTGAATGTTTTATTCAGAAAAATCTACATAGAGACATACATTTGAAAATATTTTGTTTTGAAACGTAATTGTATCTTGCAAAGAGCATATATAATACTTCAATAATATAACCTGTGGTTGAATACACAGGTGGTGCATTCAAGTACAGGTTATACGAGGGGTATACAAAAGTAAATTATTCTAGGACACATGTTCTGTACAGGGTATAGATATTTAAAAAAATATATTTAAATAAAAGAAACTTATCATCATCTACATCTCTCATGATATTTTGATACAATTATTATTAAAATACCACTATACTAGATGCTCATGTTGTAAATATTGTTATAGAAACAGATTCGGTTCAGCATCAATATATTATTTAAATATATTCACAGTCAAACATCCGCATTGAAGAAAACACTCAAAATAAAATCTACGAGGACCTTTCGGATAACTCCTTTTGTCCCAAAGGACAAAGTAGGAAGCGTTAGGTTTGATTAAAGTTTTTACTACATAACAACACTTTGTTGCTATTTATCACGCTTACATATACATTGTTGGTATGCATAACACAGTTTGTTGTATTCTTTGTGATCAATACACGTTTTTTTTTTACTTCAAAAAAGGGAAGTTTGTAAAGGTACAGTTAATAGTTTCTATTCTAGTTTTGATGTTTTAGATTCTTAAAAACAATGTAAAGCAAAAGTTTGTTTCATGAACATGCCAATTACTTATACGTTAAGTGAATAATACATAGACTTATTTAAAATGTTATTATTAGTTTAATAATTACATAATTTTTTTAATATTTATAAAAATACTAAGCAGCAATTATTATATCAGAAATTCTTTATTTCTATTATTTATGAAGACAATTCATATAGGTTACTATAAACAATTTTTAATCAATACTTATGAATGGAACTTGCGGAACTTCATTAAGGTGAAATAATATATCCTCATACATTGTTTTCTATTACAATACGTTATTATTGTAGTATACAAATACTACTGGAAAATCATTATTACAAAATATATACATATAAAAACAAAATACATTAAAGTATGTAGGTACCATACGCCTACAATACGTAATTTACAATAAGTACACTTATTTTTTTTTTATTATTTTCTTTGGTAAAGTTTTGTCTTTGAAAAAAATTGTTTATTTTTTTGTCGTTGCTCCACTTTTTCCGCTTGATTATAATATCAACACTTTTAGACTAAAATATCTTTTAAAATTTTGAAAACTTAATTACTTTACGTACTTTTGAAAAATACTAAACTCAAAGATTTTTTCCTTAAAATAATAACAATATTCATAAATATAAATAGCCTAAGATTTATATAAAATAAGATAATTAATACAACAGAAAAGTAAAAATTAACTTGTCAGTAATACTAACCCATGTCCATTTTCTCATAGCTTTGGTAATCGGAAAACTCCAGTGGTTATATTTGTCTAATTTACGATCCGGAACTAGCTACGTAGTTAATCCAACGTGGGTACGATAACGCCGACGATTATTTATTTTGCGACCGAATACAAACACAACAACAGATATTAATAGTGCGCAAAATGATAAATAAATATTAAATTGGTTTTAGTTATTTTCTGTATTCTTTATGTATATGTCGCTTAGTTATTACGATACATTTTATAATTTATATAGGTATAGGTTTAAGTCAGGTTTAGGTTGACTCTAATATCATATTTTTATCCCGCAAATAGCAGGGTTAGCAAAGGTAACTTGGGAAGCTACAGTTAAGACAATTCGTTCCTATTAAGACACTTCCGTTCCTCATTTTCCGTCAAATTTTAGAGGCAATTCGCGCTGAGTGGTGAAACTCAAAGGGCGGCGTAGAGTTCTGCCACTCAAGACGCAATGCCTCCAAAATTCAGCGAAAAGTGTAGAACGAAGTGCACTAGGTTCACTCTGCCTAACCTGCTACATGCGGGATACAGCGTAAAGCTGATTTAAATTTGGAGTGCCTTTTACTAACATAGTGTGTTAGTGAAAAATATTTGAATTAAAGTTGAATTTAAATTTAAAAAATCAGTTGAATTTAAATTAAAGTTTGAAGTGTTTAGATAAAGCAGATAATATTAATTTAAAAGCACGTATAGTCCATATGCCCATGTTAAATAATAATGGCACCTACTGTATGCCGTAATACATGTATTGTAGGACGGTAACAGTGGCATCCACAAAAATTATACTTGAAATACAATCAAATATCAAGTAAATTATAATTGCGATAACTAGTTTTTATGAAACAGTAAAAATTACTAAGCATAAGTTATTATTATAATAACAATATATTTCAAAATTCAAGCATCACCTGCATATACAATAGTAGGCAGAATGAACTTAGACGTATATACTTAAATTCGCAACATTTTTATTTTCCGCCATCTTTGAGACATTTTGTTAAGTAAATTTTACTTGTATATCAAAGAAATAAACCTGATATCGTTAACGTTCACAGTTGGATAAAATAAATAATTATAAATCACTTAGATATTTCCATATATATTTGCCTTTTAATACACATACCACGAAGTAAATAAGATGAAAACTTATTTTTACACTTCAGCGAACACCAATAAGAGCTATTGATGTATTATATACATGTGAAGCTCCACAAAACCATTTTGTGAAGTACAATACACCCCTTTTGAAATGATGGAAAATGATATATTACGTATATAGTATATTATGTCAGTAAATACTATGTTTATGTAAAATTATGCTATAAAAAGTGCTTACTACTTATCAGCTTCACGCTGTATCCCGCACACAGCAGGGTAGGCAGAGGGAAGCTAGTGTTAAGACACTCCATTCACCACTTTCTGCCGAATTCTGGAGGCATTGCGTGTTGAGTGGCAGAACTCAACGCCGCGCTTTGGCTCCACACCAGAGCGAAGATATGGAAATATAAATTTAAGTAAATGTTTCATCTCCTCGAGTGGGGATCGAACCCACAACCAGTCGATTTACACTTTGTGCCGCTGCGCCACGACTGGCCTCAACTACTTATCAGAACAGGAGATATTTCAAACATTGAAAAAAATACGTCGGAAGATTACTTTTTGAAACTTAAACAAAAGTGAGAATAAAACACAATTTTTCGGACACAAATATTCCTAACGTAAGTTAAATAAGAACGCAGATTGCAAGAAATGTTTTAAGTCGTACAAACTCATTTCTCTTTTTCTCGACAGTGAAAGGGGCGCGTAAATCCACATAATTTTCCATAACAATGTCAAAACTCCAGTTATGAACACATTGTTTCACTGGAAAAGAAATATACAAAATATATAAATTTGTATATAAATATTTATAAAGCAGATAATCTAGAGGCTTGTCGTGGCAAAGGGGCGCAAGCGTATGACTGTAAGCGCGACAGGTTGCGCGTTCGATTCCCACTCGAGAAAATAAAACATTTAATATTTTAATTTTTTCGCTCTGGTATCGAGCCAAAACTTGGCGTTGAGTTTCGCCACTCTATACACAATGGCTCCAAAAATCGGCAGAGAGCGAAGGAAAGTGTCTTAGCACTACATTCCTTCCGCCTACCTGCGTGCTTACTAACTTACTGCTAAGTAAGTATAATTGAAAAATATATATAATCTTTAAATAGGTAGGTAGTTTTACAATATATACATATATATCTATAATAATCGTATTCATTTACATAAATCTCTTTAAACATTAGTCATTCACGGGCAGTATAGGGCCACCAGACGCTTTCAGACTGGAAATACACATAGAAGGTATATATAATTAAATTAAACACTCTCTCGAAAGGCATTTGAATGACCTACAATCGTCTCTTTTAAAGTTTCACGTTTCAACTATTCTCTGAAAACGATCAAACTTATGGAAACTGCTTGAGTTATCCACAAGTATTTAAGTTTGATCCCCAACCCCATAGCAAACAGCCTACTTCTCTGTAAACAAACAATAAAAACTTTGATATTAATAGCGAAAGGGTCACAATTTCCATATAACGACGATCCATTATCATATTAACATATTTATGTTTGCACAATTCCAAGGTACAACCCTTCCGCGCGTAAACCGTCCCTTCTTTATAACTGTAGTAAAACGTAACAACCGCGTCGCGTCCTCAACGGACATCAAGCTCTTTGGAAACAGTTTTATGTGGCACGAAAGGTCACGAATACCACGATACTAAAATGTACAATATTGGTTTGTATTATATTTATATACTTTATATATATATAGAAGTTATCTAAATGTTCATATTTGTATTATTAAACTACATATATATAACCGTGTGAATATGAAAGCCATAACTTACAATTATATTTGTTGGTTGCCAAGATGTGATAGTTACAGGAAACATAGGAAGTATTATATAAAAAATATACCTTTTTAATTAAATTTTATAAGTGAATAAACATTATTATATTATTTTATTATAAATAGTAAATACATTATAAATATACATACATATATATACAGTAAATACAGTATCAAAATTACACCAAAAATCTAATGTTATTTAAAGTTCGACTAAATTGATTTTATATTAACTTAATTAATCACTTGAATAATTTTAGTAACTTAGTTAAGATCAAAATCAATAACTTACTATTAAATTAATTACATATAATGGGCACATTAACTTCTACTTTAGGTTATCTGACAGAAAATGGTAAATACGAAATATAATTTGAAGTTTAATATTTTAGACACGTTTATATAATTACTATGGAAAATTATATAATAAATAGGCATATTAGTAAATATCCAACGCATTATATAAACCCACAATCACAAAGAATAATAACATGTTTGTATATGATATTTTGTTGCATCTCTCATATTAAATACAATAGGCAGAGCAAGTCTACCATTAAGACACTCCGTTCTCCACAAAAAAAAAAACAAAAAAACACGAAATACTAAATATAATTTAAAATTTGACTAGGTGTGAACATTCTTCATCTATAAAATATCAGTTTGAATATAGAATCAATTAGTCAGTCGCGCTCGCTTGTCATTGTCAGTCAGGTCGTTAGGCTTCGACGTTTTGCATGGTCAGAACTGGCCGTAATCATTTCTCTATTTTCGTGTTTTCATCATTTTATATATTAATTTTATATTAGTAACTGTTACATAAATAAAATATAAAAATATTTTCGTAATAAATTCTTTATAATAAAATAAAAGTAATAAAAATAAAAGCAATTTTAATGTAAAATTTATGATTAATAATTTAAAAGAAAATAAGATACTGATGCTACATCTCTACATCAACATTCATAATACATAAAAGATTATTGAACACTATCATTTTTTAATATGACTTGTTGTTATAAACAGTTAACATAACAATTAAATTTTCTTACAGTAAAATCTATTTACTTGAAATAACTTTGGACTATATAGTCTGTGCGTTAGAAGCTACGGTAGTAGCTTGGTAGCTTTATTCGTAGAGGCTCGTAGCGGGCCCGTAGCGCTGCAGCATAACGTAGCGATACACTTTAAAAGGATACAAATTTCACGTGCCATTAGGTTTATTGCAGCTATTTATTTTCCGAGATTGCATTTTTACACGAGACGCCATGTGTGTAATTATTGTGTTGTTCCAGTAGAAGTAAAAATTAATAAGGTGGAAAATATTGCAAACTTTACTGAGTTTTTACTGAGTTAAAAGAAAGTTATCAACATAAATAATGTAAATTACACAAAAATATTTTAGAAGTATCTAGTAATGTCTGTATTTTTCACGCTTCATGCAAATTTTAAGCAACAAAAAAACATTCATCTCGTTTACGACAGTTATAAACATAAAAAGTTCAAAAGAACGTACAAAAACTACAGACTCCGAATACAAAAGTAATTTTACCATTTAAACCGCTGTTTCAGTCGTGTTCTCAGCTGTAGACGAAAAAGTTACTGAAAAATATTATGGAAATAAAAATCCTTGGTGACCTTTTCGCATATAAAACTGTTATATAAAAAATTCAGACTTAAACAAAAAAAGTAATATTCTGCATGTATATTTTCGTCAAAATGCATATTTTTCTTCAATCTTCGAAGAGATTAAGCTTTGCAATCTCGTATACATCAGGCTCGAAGGACTTAATTCTCGTTTCAATCAACTGTTTAGAACAATAAATATTTGCTCGGAGGGCACTTAATACTGAACAAGTGTCATCATTAATAAAATATTAATAATTTAAAATATTTTGTATTTCCATTTCAAGTAATTTTCATATTTTTAAATATAAATATTTCTCCGAGTACCTAATCAGACATAAATGTTGACAAAGCTTATCAGGCTAACAGAGGGATTCAAATATATTGGAATATGTATGATCAAACAGTAACCACATTATAATGGTTTTACGTACGGTTATATAGTAAATATGCAGTGTTTCAAATATCTATTCTATTAGATATCAGTAAAACAACGTTTAAGTGTTAAAAAGTAAAGATTTGAGATAAAACACAGCGCGGCATTGAGTTCCACCACTCAAACTCACGAATTTGGGTGTAATGCGGAGAATGGAGTATCTTGTCACTATATTCTCTCGACAAAAAAATCTTATTATGGTGGATAAAAACCAAACTTAAGAAATCTATTTCTTAATTAAATAGTACCACATAGGTATACATGTATATTTTTTTTTAGCTTCACGCTGTATCAGAGGGAACCCTAGAGTAAAGATACTTTCACATTTCTTCGCATAATATACAGAATACAGCGTGAAGCTGAAATAAATAAAAGTATTATTTTTAAATAAAGCCACTTTCAAAGCCTTTTAAAATAAAACCCAATACGATGTTTTTTAACCTAACTACCGATATTGTAAATGTGAATAACGTCAATTGCCTATATATAGGGTTCGCGTGACTAGGGATACTAAGCATTGTTCAATACATACTAAAATTTTATGTTTGGGTCTTTATTTCTCCTTTTAATTATATTCACGTTTGCCGGTTAACATTTATTTTTGTTCACATAAAATATTATAACAATGGTCGTTTAGCAAACACAAATATTTTTACGTTATGTACAAATACGTAGAGTAATTAATACAATACGGTGTTATTAGAACCCACGACTAGGCATACAGGTTACAGTGAATTTGAGTGAGAAGACATTTTAATAAAAATAATGTTTTTCTTATAGTTTAACAAGTAAAAGTATAGTTAAACAAATAAAATAATTCTATAAATTAAACAAACTTAAATAACACGGTGATAACACCACACTCCCTAGTGCACTAAGTTAGGTCACAATAAATAGAACGTTTCGGCTTACTTCTTGTAATTTCTGTATTATTACTTGCATTTACATTAGCCCTACATAATGTAGTGCATTGGAAGTAGTGTGCTGTAATTGCCGTTTTACACTTTAATTTAAATCCTTGCTTTGCTCAAACCTATAAATCCATCCATTTTAACCTTAAATTGCAAACCCGTCATGTAAATCCCCCGACCCGACATACAGAGAGGAACGGGAACATGTTCTATCAAAGGACTTCAAGCACTATCGTTCGTTTTTTCATCAGACATCAATCATTTCAGTTAGTCACGTTAGACCGATAAACTAACGACCGTATATAACGATTGCGTTGGTGCTCCGGCGTAGTGGAATGATCTGAGAGGAAAAATGAGGGACAGATGGCGGGACGTGAAATAAGGAAATTATATTTAAAAAATCATATAAAAATTAAATCAGCTTCACGCTGTATTCCGCACATAGCAAGGTAGGCAGAGAGAACGTAGTGTTAAGACACTCCTCTTCTCACTTTCTACCGAATTCTGGAGGTATTGCGTGTTGAGTGGCAGAACTCAACGCCGCACTTTGCCTCGACACCAGAGCGAAGAAAATGGAAATATAAATTTAAGTAAATATTTCATCTCCTCGAGTGGGAATCGAACCCACAACCAGTCGGTTTTACAGTCACACTTTGTGCCGCTGCGCCACGACTGACTTCTGTTTTAAAATATTTATATAATAAGTCTAATTACGCGTATATAAAATAAACACATTTATATTATTGATATAATTTTTAGATTCACAATGAATCAAACAACATTGATATCTATATTTAAAATAAGTTTCTTTGTGCTTCTTTATAACAAAAAATATACATCTACTTTATCCTTCAACAACAAAATCTTGCAAAGCAAGAAATATGTTCGTTATTGACGAATCCCCGCAATTCTACGGTTATCTCTATGTAGTATCAATCAACTGACTTTATACCGAATAGCTAACCAAAACCAAACGACTTCGCAAAATATGAATACTTTGAAATGCTAATATTTGCGTTTGAACGGTTCATCATGTAATAAGTGTTATAGAGACAGTATACGTTTTCATTGTTTATTTTATAACAAAAATATTATTTCTCTCAATATTAATTTAATAGGAAAGAAGCTGCGTAATATATTTCTAAAATTATTGATATAATCAAGAAAAAGAGAAAATACAAGAAAATATCTTACCATTTGAAATTTTATATTTGGAATATCCAAGGGTTTACACTGTCGATTCTAAAAAAGATTTTCAGTTTTACAAGCTTTTAGAGTTCGCCATATTGGATTTAGAATGACGTCACTGAACTAACCGTGCATTGTCAACCAAACCAAACGTGTATGAAAAATTTTAGCTCTATCGATTCGATTGGAGGCATCCAATTTAAAATTTGTTTCAAATATATGAACTAATAAATCAAGTTAAATAAAAAAAATGAAATATATAATAACTAAATAGATGTATGTGATGTCATGAAATAAATTAAATATATAGTTTTAAGCATATTAATTTTATTAACAACCGTCATTTGCGCTACGTAATTTCATTCCATCCTACGCTTTATGTAAGCCCTGTGCATGGTGAGTGGCAAAAGCAAATGTCGTAGTTTGTCAATAATTCATATTAATAGATTTTTTTTATTTATGAGCCGATTCAAATGAAATAAACACTAAATGTTAAGGAAAGTTTGCCAACGTACAGTAGTCAAAATTTTATTGAAATCGGTTAAGCCGTTTTTGAGGTTAGCGTGGAGAAAAGCACAGACAAATAAACAAAAAGAAAACATTTAAAAAAATAATAGTTTTGGGTTCCAATACATTGAAAGTTTTTAAAACTAGATTCTGTTATATATTTTAAATTTACAGACAGCGATCAGTTACAATTTTATTATATGTATGTATAAATTATAATTGTTTTAATACTAACAGTACACACTTGGCCATTAACTATGCTTAAAGAATGTTCAAAGGCCAGTCACATATAATTTAACTTAGAGAGAAACAAACACCTTTATCGAGACTTGGCCAGTTTTTACAAGATTGGTGGAACTTATTTTTGTCTCGTTTATTTTATCTTAACATTAGGTTCCCTCTGCCTAACGCGAAAATTTCATTATCTTTTTAAGTGATGAGTATGTCGTGAGCAGGAAAAGGGGGAGGAATATCATTTTGTATAATCAATCTTAGCTGTCAGTTTTGATACCTAACGATAGTGCTTAATCTTTATATATAATTAAGTACTTAAAATGTGTTCAAATATACGCGAATTTAAGGTAAGTTAATTTGCGAAGATAGCTCTTTGACGTATAGTTATCATCATCGAATAATATTTTAAAAAATAATATTCGTGAATTCGTGGAATTTAGCTTCACGCTGTATCCCGCATACAGCACGGTAGGCAGAGGGCACCTAATGTCAAGACACTCCTTTCTCCATTTTCCATTGAATTTTGGAAACATTATGAATTGAGTGGCGGAACTCAACGCCGCACTTTGCTACGACACCAGAGCGAAAAAATGAAAATATCAAATATATATAATATATACTTACTACCAGCTAACAAAAAATAAATTACTATTCAATAATTATCCCAAAATCCTATGATATACTTATATTTCTCTTAATGCATAAATTATGTAGGAACATATAATAGTCTCGTTATATGTCCAGGAGCAAAAGAAACATGATGGATGTAGCGACTTTGTATGTTTGACATTTTTCCGTTCCTTATATCTCTTGATAAGAGAGGATATTAAAAGCACTAATACTTAGGACGACGACCGAGGGGAACTAGCGTGATCTGTAGTACAATCGTAAGTATATTCAATAAGATATTCAACAAAAGAGGTGTCTAAATATATAAGAAAAAAGAACAACTTAATTAAAATTAAATAACAAAAAAAAATCTCGTGAAATATTCTTTCCACGGCGTATAAAATTTATTATTAACTACCGCCCAAGTGCATTAGACAATTCAAGGCCTGTGCTGGTATAGCTTTACAATATTAAAATATTTGTATTGAATAAACATTGTCTGATTATATAAGAGTGGTAAAAAATGCAAACGCTTATGTAAATATATAAAAAAATCGATTTAAGTGTAGTCAATTCTCTTAATAAGAATAATATTTTTTTACTGTTTTAGGATTTGATTACATTTCTTTACATGTTGTCATTGAGTTGCGACCATGAAACTTTCAGAGTTTATTCTATACTAATATTAGTTATTGTAGTTTTTTTAAAAAGTACTAGTGTAGTAATTACAGTAATAAATAAATTTGCAATTTATATTTCCATTTCTTTGCTCTGGTGTCGAGGACAAGCGCGGCGTTGAGTTCTGCCCCTCAAAAGGCAATGCCTCCAGAATTCGGCAGAAAGTGTGGAACGGAGTGTCTTAACACTAGGTTCCCTCTGCCTACCCTGCAGTGTGCGGGATACAGCGTGAAGCTGATTTGATTTATTATTATTGAATAAAGAGAAACATGTGATTCCTTACATAGCAAGATGAAAGTTATTATACACCGTCATAAGTGTGCAACTGTAAACGTGAAGCTTGTGGGTTCGATTCCCCGCTTTGGTAGGGAGGCAAAGCGCGACGTTTGGAGACATTGCGTGTTGAGTGGCAGAATTAACACCGCGCTTTGCCTCGATACCAGAGCGAAGTAATGGAAATAAAATTTAAGTAAACTTTTCATTTTCTCGAGTGGGGATCGAACCCACAATCAGTCGGTTTTACAGTCACACTCTGTGCCCCTGCGCCACGACTGGCCTCAATAATAATAAAACATCATATACATATAACAATATTTACAGCATAGGCATAATGCAAGCATATAACAAACTCCAGCTAAGAGGTACTTGGGCGTAGTTAATAACGATTTATGAGGCCCTTTTGTTCCATGTCTCTTATCTACGTCGTGTGCGCTATTCACGCTTGATTTATTGCATCACTATGTCAGGGGTCGATGGAAACGGCATAATGTCTCTTTACAGTTCAGCCGTCCGTCGCTAAACGAGTTAAGTTATATACAAATATACATAATTAATTTAATATATATATATTTTAGAAAAACTATATATATATAGAAGCCATCGTGGCGCTGCGGCATACCGTGTGACTGTACACATGACGGTTGTGAGTTGGATTTCTACTTGTGGGAATAAATTGTTATCATTTCCTCAAATATTATTCTGATGAGAAGACAAAGCGCGGCGTTGAGCTGCTGTACATGCAATATCTCGAAAACTGAGCAGGCAGTAGAGGATATCTTTACACTAGATTCTCTCTGCCTTCTCTGCTATTTGCGCGGGGACAAGCATAAAGCTGTTTTTTTTACTACAAAATATATTTTAATATTATACAAGTGTAGGTATATTATTAAGTTAAAATTAATTATATTAAAAAAATCATATATTTTTATATAATAACGACATATAGCTTTTTCTCGAAATATATAAAACTAAAAGACCACCAATTGTTACAATCGCTATTAAAAACATAAATGTTTTAGACAATAATCGACCATGTTTCAACAAAGCGTAAAAAAATTCTCATATAAAATTTAGTTATATAAAAAATACAAAACAAAATTTAATTCTATACAATATATGAAATATTTGATATTCTCCTCGTGCAATTTGAACAACGTGATCCTTGTTGCCACTATAGCGTAGGCATGTGGGTATACGACCAATTTAACTTTGGTAACATTCAAACCTATACAGTGCTTCAAATATAACAGTAGGTAGATAAAAATTTATTTATACATACATAGAAATAAGTAGAAATGAGGAGGAAAGCGGAGAAAAGAGTGTAATATATATATTTTTCCTATTACTTTTCCTCCTTAGTAAAACTTATAAACAACACGGTTCCACTGTAGAAACACAGTAGCTACGGAATAAGACCCTAAACTAAGCTAACCCAGTTAGCCGTGCCACCCACTCTCCTGATTTCACATTCGTATGCTTTGTTGAATTTCGTACTGTGTGCAAAGGTTTTTGAGTTAAAATATTGTAGGCGTTTCTATTAGATAATTTTTAGATCAAGATCGAGTTTTATTATTATTTTTATAATTTAGGCCGTTTAGGCTACATTGTAACCAAGTGGACAAATTTAAACAGAGAAAATATACAAAAAAGTCACTTATTCTACATCTCTAATAATAAATACAAAAAAACCATAATGTATGTGAGTAATAAATACTAATATAAATAATAAATGCTGCCATCGCGATGAGTTGTTGACAAACGCTTCATTAGCGGTCACGCGTGTATTCGCCCGCCGTAGTTGACTCCATGTACAGATTAATTCCAAAGTGCGTTCGAGAGCTATTAGTAGCATTGCCTGTGTCCGTAGGTATAGTTCATCTTACAATAAATAACTTTTACTTTTATATTCTATAAATTTTATGTATATATTTTTTTATTTAACACTGTATAACGTTAATAGAATGGGTTAAATGCATCCTGGGAACCTAATGTTAAGACAGTCAGTTACTTAATCTCTTGCATTCTCAAGTTTCCGGCGAGATCTTTAGGTACTGCGTGTTTTGTTGCGGAACTCAACGCCTTCCTTTGTCTCATTACTAGAGCGAAGAGTTTAAAGTATTAAATATTTCATTCCCTCGCGCTATTGTTTACCCGCGTACGAACGGGACCAAAATTATTTTTAATTTTCTATTTATTTATGTTCTTGATAGATACAGACTTGTTATTAGGTTAACATAAAAAATATAAGACTATATATTTTGAGGCCAGTCGTAGCGCAGCGGCACGAAGTGTGACTGTAAAACCGACTGGTTGTGGGTTCGATCCCCACTCGAGGAGATGAAATATTTACTTAAATTTATATTTCCATTTCTTCGCTCTGGTGTCGAGGTTAAGCGCGGCGTTCAGTTCTGCCACTCAACATGCAATGCCTCCAGAATTCGGCAGAAAGTGGGGAACGGAGTGTCTCAACACTAGGTTTCCTTTGCCTACCCTGCAGTGTGCGGGATACAGCGCGAAGCTGATTTATTTTTATTTTACTATATATTCTTTGTACAAAAAAATTCACAACATCTCTCTCATCTAATAATAAAATAAAAGAAAGTGGTTAATCAATTTACTTTATACAAAAGAAGACATGTGGGTAATATACCTTCCTCTTCACCTTTTCAAGAAATTGATATATAGTTATAGTTTCCTATCTTTACGTATACAGTGCACAGATTTTTAACCAGTTTAAAGTATTTACGAGTTTTGTTATGTACCTCCATCAAAATTAAACGCACCCGGGCACCGCTAGGACAGACCGCTATTATCATAAAATTTTAGTTTGTTGGTAAAATTTTAGCTATTTCAAAACGAAAAAGAAAATTACTTCTTTATTTATGATGTTGCCGCATAAAATCAGCAATTAAAATGATAAATATTGAGGCCGTCGTAGAGCATTGCGTGTGTGATTGTAAACGCGACGGTTGTAGGTTTGATCTCCGCTTAGGGGAACGAACTATTATTTATTAATATTTCTTCGCTCTGGTAACAAGGCAAAGCGCGGTTTTGAGTTCCGCCACTCATCATGCAATGACTCAAACATTCCGCGGAAAGTGGGTAAGCTAGTGTTTAACACTATAACACTAGGTTCCCTCAGCCTTTTTTTTTTTTTTTTTTCGTGAGGAAATCCTGTTACGGATACCGGCCCGAGTGGGGACTCGAGCGCGGTTATGTGGGACTCGCGGACTGGCAGATGTTAGGCCGTCCGAATACCCACTAAAACCTCACGGTGCTCCTCCTCGACCGCCACTGGCCGTGAGACGCGGGGACAATAGTCGTCCGCGAAACGCGGCGGGGGTTCCCTCAGCCTACCCTGCTAAAAAAAAAAAAAAATTAAAAAAAAGACATTATTCCACCATTCCTTTAACGAAAGTGAGTCAGAGTCACGACCTTGGAACATAAACATGAAACGTGACAAACTAGAATACAGAAACGAGCAAAGACCACACCGTGACACTAAGACCCTCTGTTCCCGCGCAACAATTACATCCATTTCCGAAATAAAACCGCAAGCGGGCTCGTAAACCCGCGTTATTAAAGGTTTCGCTTAATTTAATCTAACAGCGTCGTTGCTCTCATTATAAAGAGCTGTTCGCGTCGTTGACTTGTGGTTCTAGCCAGAAAGAAACACTCTATAAAGAAACCCATTAGAACGCACATAAAAGAAATAAGTATAAATCAGAAGATGGCCATTACGTGGGGGGGTCCGCTTTATTGTATAGCACGGTTCGTCACGTTTGCGGGACACGGATGTGACAAAACAGCTATTACGAAACAATGGCGCTACTATATCAAAGTTTGGATTTTTGTACATTTTATGTTTTGCAAATGATTTTAAAATTACTGCGGGATGTGTATCTACATATATTTTTATTTTTGCATATTTGTATTTGAAATTTTATTTTGCTTATTTATTTTCCTCGTCTGAAATAACTAAATCTATATAAAACTAGATCTGTCGCTGTGTGTTGCCCATTGATTGATTATATAAAGTTACGTTTAAACCAATATCATTTCATTATTATTTTTTCAGATTCACGCTGTATCCCGCATGTAGCAGGATAGCAGAGTGACTCAACGCCGCGCTCTCCCTCGTCACACGCTTATGTCCCTGCGCCACGACTTGCCTCCATCATTCAGTTAATAAAATTTCCGCATCAACATTTTTACCACAATACGTGATAATACCACAAAATATATTATGTTATGCGATGGCTACTTAACACTATAGTACTCATTATCATTAACACGTGTACAAGTGGAATATATAATTTTTTATATTATAGCCAGTCGTGGAACGACTGTCAACGCGGCTGATTGTGGGTTCGATCCCCACTGAAGGAAATGAAATGTTTGTGTAATTTTGTATTTTCATTTCTTTCGCTCTGGTGTCAAGGCAAAACACGGCGTTGAGTTCCGCCATTCAATACGTAATGCCTTCAGAATTTGGTGGAAATGGGGAAGGAGTGTTTTAACATTAGGTTGCCTACTGTCTACCTACTGCTGTATTTGAAAGGTATTATTTTATTATCCAAAACAAATACCTACTAAGTTGAGCGAAATAAACCTACAAATTTTATACACAACTCGAATCGTTTCTTAATTCTTTTATACAATAACCAAATAAAAATAAAATAAGTGATTACAGAATATTATCCTCATACTTTTAGTAATAGGGTTCACTATGTTATATTATTACGTAAGGCAAAAGGAAAGTTGACAGTTTTATTTTAGTAGACGTAACTTCTTTTCCCCGGTCCCCGTTCTGGGCCAATCGTAACGAGTGTTTGCGGAAATTAGTTCGGGGGAAGGCGATTTTTTTTATTAACCGGTACTTAGTACGTGGGCCGAAAATAATGCTAACTTAAACGTATCGAAAACGTCTATTTGAATGCAAATTGTCTAGTAGTTTTTCGATTTAGGCGAACGGTTTTAACGTTCATTTCTGTTCTATAGTGTCGTTAAAAATCTTGTATCTTTTTATATTTATTTAGAAAAAAATACTAATATAATATACCTACGGTAACAAATAAAGGCTTATTATTTATCATTATATCACAGTAATATTTTATTTCACAGTTCATAAAAACGATACGAAAACGCAGCTATACATCGTAACTACGTACCCCCTTCATATTTTATTTGAAAAAAAAAAAGACTAACTCGTACAATAAAAATTTTGCATACGAATTATTATAGCCTAACCCAATTTCAAACAGTAATATATGTAAAAAACCCATTGATAATTTACTTAACGAACCAAACGAGCCTGGTAAATATCTGTTTTATATACTGTACAGTAGGCCGTGGTTAATGATGCCGAAAATTTTGAGAAATTCCATGTACCGGTACTACCGGTGTACAGTAGACACGGGATTATGCTGCATAATATTATTACAAGTCAAGCCAGCCTCCAACCCGAATTACATTAACCAAGATATGCGGCGTAGTTCCTAGCGTATGCAAATTGAGTATTATCTGAAAATATAATAATTTACAACTATATTTTTATATAATTTTGGAATTTAATCCTCATGTTTATGTTTGTATGTATGGATGTAATAGAAACTTATGCGTAAAACATTAAGAACTATCAAATGAGAGTTGGTGATTATTTGTTTTATTCTTTATGTTAATATTCTAAGATACCCCATTAGTCAACACTTCGCAAGAGTATTTATATATGTTGAGGCCGTCGTTACACACGAGCACGAGCACAAGCGCGCGACTGTAAGCGCGACGGTTGTGAGCTCTATTACCACTCAGAAAAATCAAATATTTAATATTTTTTTTCGTTCTGGTATCGAGGCTAATCACGGCGTTGAGTTAGTTAACCCATTCCACTCCACTTAACACGAAATACTTCAATAATTCATCGGAACATGGGAAACGGAGTGTTTTAACACTATGCTATACAGGGTAGGCAGAGGCATACTTCTGTCTACCCTCATATGTAATAGGTACAGCGTGAAATTAAAAAAAAATAAACGAATATAGATTGAATATAACGTCTCGAGTATAAAATTAAAATTGCAAGTAACAAATAACATTAATATAATAAATACACCAACAGAAATTAATAATCTAACAGCTATTATAGAAGGTGTATAATTAATGAAGTTAACTGGAACGTTGTCGATCATTATTCATTTATACGAGACAACACAGAATCCAGAATCTAATCTGGTCCTGAATATTTCCAACTGACGCTCATTAGCATTAAAAGGCGCAGAGGAAAAAGAATAATTCTCTTTGGCGGAAATTTCATGTAAATTGGATGAAGTACTAACGCCATTTTTCTAATATAATCGAAGAAATGAAATTTTGTCCGAGGGTATACCAGCTTCTTTTTCAAACCACGTAATAATTAGCGTTGAAAAATTCTTTTGATATTTCAAGTTATAATGTCAAGAGAAATATTATTATAGATTTCTATCAATTTCTAATCAGTTAAATATTCAGTTGAGGCCAGTTGTGGCGCAGGGGCACAAAATGTGACTGTAAAATCGACAGGTTGTGGATTCGATCCCCACTAGAGAAGATGAAATATTTACTTAAATTTATATTTCCATTTCTTCGCTCTGGTGTCCAGGACAAGCGCGGCGTTGAATTCTGTCACTCAACACGCATTCTGCGTCCAGAATTTGGCAGAAAGTGGGGAACGGAGTGCCTTAACACTAGGTTCCCTCTGCCTACCCTGCAGTGAACGGGATACAGCGTAAAGTTGATTTATTTATTTTATTTTTATTTCTAAATATCCTAGCATGCTAGTCATTACTAACTCCAATATTATATAATATTTCAATATTAACTTTATCGCAACTTTAATTAAATTCATACTTTTTACAGCACTAATACTACGAAAATGACCAATAAAAATACAAAAAGGTATTTTTGAAGCCACAAAAATAAAACATCGTTTGTATCAGCTGCTGTATTAAGTTTGTAAATAGTTGTAGTGAAATTATTACTTTTTTTTCATGAAAATCGGGTCGCAATCGTGAATTCAGGCAGCTGCGTACAATTTTACAGCGTAGCAGCCCTCCCCGCTACGTGACCTGGCTGAGAATCGCAGTGGCTGGAGTCGTGTACTTGGAGGTGCCGTTATTGTCTACACATGTATATTATGGGCATGGTCTAAGACCTGATGATGGTATAAAATATAAATAAAAAGACAGACGTTTCTACCTTCCCGTAATGGTGTGTAGCATTTATAAACTTAATACAGTATTTAAATTTAATCAGCTTCACGTTGTATCCCGCACGCAGCAGGTTAGGACACTCCGTTCCCCACTTTCCGCAGAAGAAGAGCAGGTGCTCGATACCAGAGCGAAGAAATGGAAATATAAATTTAAACTATTTATTTAAATCATTTAAATTTATTATATCATTTAATTTCATTTCCTCGAGAAGGATACGAACCCACAACCAGTCACGTCACACTTTGTGCCCCTGCGCCACGACTGCCTCTATAAAACATTCTTAATAGTGTAATGTTAGTCTAATAATTTAAGAATTTCACATACCAGTCTTGTAATTCCATATAATATACTTCTATTAAATAATGTCAATACACTTTGTACGTGACACAGTTGGTACAATAACTGTTCTTGTGAAAATTGATGCGAAAATTGTTATTTTGTCTAATATTTAATTATATAAATATGATCAACGTTTAAACTATTTGAAAAATTAACTATAGCTTATTACATTATATTCTTTTATTTATTCCCATAGGAATTTTATTTTTATTTTTTGAAACAATGCTATTCGTATTTTGTAGTAAGACGTTTAAAAAATAATAAATTTTCAAATTAAGTTAGTGTTATTTTATATTTTTTTATAGTGTAAACACGAGAATATCAAGATCGTAGCTTTTATCTAAAGCCCGGAAATTTTATCAGTTAAAAGTTAAGTAAACATACATAAATTTATATTACACATTTTCAGCTGCCTATTGCTCGCGAACGTTGCAGGTTAAAAGGTTGTTAAAAGTAAATAATCTTAATTGTCTATGACGCTATAACTAAAACTATGTGAAATCCTACAATCTTCCATAAAACTTTTATCCTAAGTAAAGAAACGAGAATAAACATAACAGATTGCTTAAACAATTCTTCTAAACGCCGCCCAAGTTTAGAATAAGTTTAGCGCTGCAAAATTCCCATAGATAAGAAACGTTTTCAATACAAATGTAGCACTTTGTAATCTAAATAACTCCAATACTCGTAAAATGGCAAGAATTAAAGTTGGAAATAAAGGAATAAGATAAAAAGACAATCCATGAAAATTTAAGACCAAAAACTTGGGAAGAGCTAAAATTTAATATTGGGTCTTCTAGTTCAAAGGATCGGGGGACAGCGCATTTTATAGCGGCAATTACTACCAACCTTCGTCTTGAATATTACAAAATTGGTTCTGCGTTTTATGGGGTTTTCGGAAGTAGTGTTTATTGCTGCCATTGATTAGATTTCCTTAAGGAATTTTATAGGTAATATTTCGTTATTTGAAAGAAAAGATTTTATATACTTCATTCTGCCTGTTGTTTTTATAAACCACAAAGAAAATAAAATTTTTAAATAACGTAATAGAGAAATAATAAAATAATTTTAAGTTTGAACTTGACATCTTTGATAATCCTAGTCACTCCTGTCTTCATATCCACTAGAAAATTGAATCTTCAAAATGATCCTTTCAATTTTAAGCTTCCTTTTGCTGTGTATTTCTAGAAGCGTTTCGTTAGTCAATAGGCTTTCTTATAAATATTCAGTTTTAGACTACTACATAAATCATTCTATGTGAAAGCAAAGATCAGTCAATCAATGAATAAAGTCAGATCAATAAATTAACATCATCAATGTGTAGTTGAGACGTGTCTGATTTGAAATTCTAAGTAATACTGAAAGCATAACCTCTCGGGAGAATAAAAAGAGTGGATCGTGAATAGATTCGTATGGATTCTTTACGCCTATGTAGCAAATTCAGGACGGTGTAAAGATTAAGACGAGAATACATATATGTTGCAGTTGAGATTATAGCGAATCAATAAAATTAAATTAATAACGCTAAGTTGACCATGAACTTTATATAGCAAAATAACAAAGTTTTCATCAACACGGAAAGTCTTCTATTCGGACGGAAAGCGGAGAACGGAATGTCTTAACACTAGGTTTTGACGGACTACCTTGTTATATGCCAGATAGTGAAAGTGAGTAAAAAATTACATCCACTCTAAGTAGTCACTAGTAACTTATAAAACATTAACACTTATCTCATGTGTATAGTACGACTACGAGCGGCGCAGGGGCACAAGCGTTTCACTGTAACACGATGGTTGAGGTTGATTTATTAATATTAAAATTTCTTCGCTCTGACACCAAGGCAAAAACGCGGCGTTGAGTTATTCCACTCAAAACACAATGTCTCGAAAAATTCGACGAAAAGTAGGGAACAGTGTCTGAACACTAGGTTAGCCCTCTGTTTACCCTACAGCATGAAGCTGACTTTATATTTATATATGAGGTACAATGTGAACCATATTAATAATAAATAACTGTATCTAAACGATCGCTATGTGCAAAGTATCGATTAAGAATTCAATCTCCATTAGGCTTATAGCTTTGCCGATCTCGTCTGTAAATTTAAACAAACGATACGGCTTAATAGTACGTTACAGACTAAAGCTGCTTTTAACGAGAGTAAATAACGAGGCAAATCTGATTCACATAAATTAAACAAAATTATACGAGATCAATATACCTGTGTACCTATGTAATATTTTTTATGTGTAGTATAATTATTTGTTTAATAATTTTAATCTGGCATCATATATAGCTTTAGTTTGATTTCATAAAGCGTTACTCTTTATACTCTTACTGGTCAAAATAATGCTTCTCCTCCTACACCGTTAAACCTACAGCTCTGAAATTTTGCAAGAACGTTGTGAACAACACGGTGATCCCAGCGAAGTACTTTGGTGATAATTGTAATTGTAGTTTTTGAGTAAATGGTTAAAATGTTTCCTATAGACAAGCTGTGGAACGTTTTAAAATATGCCAGTTTTAAAGAATCATTTTATTTTAAGTACCTCTTAGTTTTTTAATTACATTGCGCAACATAGCTTCGCTCAGCTCTACCCGCCGTGCACAGCGTGTGGCGGATCCTAGTAGATAAACTGTTGAGCCTCTCTATCTCGCACAATTATATGTCAGGTCATATTGAAAAAAAAATCATAATACTAGTTCACTAAGAATACGAGATGTAAGTTAAGAAGTTAAGCAAGATGTTGACAAATTTAAGCAAAACGGACGCGCGTAGGTGTATACATTTTGTTATGTGAAGGTAGTCAGACGATTTACATCGGCACATGGCGGTGTTCTACATTAAACTAAGTGTGAAGTTAATATAATTTTTTTAATTAAATGATGAATGAATTTTATAACCAAACTATAGAGGTCTACTCAAGACAATACATTCTTTATTTATTTATATTGAAAACGTTAGGAAAAATTATATGAAATTTGGGTACAAGCGTGCGACTGTAAGCGCTATTTTCTCTTTGTTCTGGTAGATAGATTAGGCGCGGTCTTCAGAATTCGACGGAAATCAGGGAACAGAAGTGCCTTAATGGAAACGGAATATCTTATCACTACCTTCCCAGGTTCCCTCTGCCTACACTGCTATGTGTGGTGTATCCCACATCATTATCTATCATTAGTAAAGCTAAAATAAAATAAAATATTTATTTATCATTTACATATTAGAAGATCGAGTATCGCATGAACGATATGTATTTTGTATACCAAGTTTCCATGTATCGTATTAATATATTCCATGCATATATTTATGTAAAATCGATGACTAGAAGTAATTGAACGGTAGTACACGGAGTTACTTTTGATCTTATGAGCCATGACATGACATACGAGGAAAAAATATATTATCGTAAAAGCATCTTATATAAACAATATGCATGTTTGTTATTTATATTGGTATGTTACATAAAATATAATTAAATAGTAGAATACGACAGCTAATAAATTATGTGAAAGTTAATTATATATTTAAGCAATTTATAATAAATGAGAATTCTTGAGTGTAATTTCAAATTTCTTAGTTAGCAATGGTGCGGACCGCAAAACCTGTGGGAAATTTTGAGGGCTCGTCAGAAATACTACCTTATATTACGTTCATCCATTAGTCATGGACTTACCTAGAAATACGCAAGATTTTCCGACACGAAGGTCGTTCGACGACGTGACCCGAGTGCTGGTAGAGCTAAACGTGAAGCTTTAAATAATAATGTATTCTTTGGAAATTTAATTCCATTTATTTTACTTCGTCTTTAGAATAGTCCGCATACATTATATACAGACATTATAATAAAAAAAACATTAATTTTTAGCTTCAACATCCTACTTTATGTTACTTGAAACTAATATGATCTACCTCTGCTATAGCTCGGCGGGAATAGTTTCAGAATAAATTAAATTTAAACAGTGTATACATTTAAATATAATTAAAATAGCAATTTAGAAAAAACCTTTTAAAAAAGAAGCTAAACAATTTCATGAAATTGCTTATATCGCTCAAGAAATTTATTTACTTTTAATTCTCTATTTTTTATATGCGGTAGAAGCTTTTGCAATTTATTTTTATCTTACCTTTTGAACAAAAGCTTGTTTTTAAAAGTTTTTTAAAATTAATATTTTCCTTTTTTTACTTTTCTTTTAGTTTTCTCATTTCTATCAATATATCATTATTGCAAAGTGTTTTTCGGTAAATCTCCATCTTCAGTTGCTCGATATAATTCAACACCAGAGTGCTTGCCAAGATTAATCAAATGAGTCCACACACGAACCGTTTATCTTATGATATCCTTATTTCAGAAATCCCTTTGCCCATCTCCATCTTCAGACTATAGATATCATTTAGCACGAGGGTACCCGCCAAGATAAATCAAAGGAGTCCAAACACGACCTGTCCAATTTTCTTAGTTCATAAGTCCCTTTGGCCACCAGCCTTCCTCCTTCATCTCAAGTCTCTAGATGTTTTTTTTCTTCGTAGTGTATTGCGAAAATTATGAGTATTAATAAAAAGATGAGAGAAGAGACAAGACTGTCACCTTGTAGCTTAAAAAGCTGTTGAATCCAGGTACATTATATTTTGTGAAGTAAGAAGCTCCTCGAAACAAATCGACACACAATATACTGCCGAAAAGAACCTTTTTTTTATCATGAGCTTAATGCTGTTAGCCGTATTGGCTTTTACAGCGACACCGGGTGGGTAGGGAAGAGGGTACTCTGTCTTTGGAAATTTGCTAGAACTACTTGGCTGTTTGAGAGAATGTCGACGGCAGCAACATGAACCTGGACTTGCGACCGTCCATCGAGCTGGAGCTGGCTGGTGGGCTGGGTAGAGGTAAAAAGACGATAAAGAGACTCTGTATGTAATTTTTTTTTTTAAATTTTGAACAGAATACAAAAAGTAATATAAACGTAGATATTAATAAAATTTGACACCTACTTCGTTACAAACTCATAAGTGTTGAAATAATTATTTTACAACAAAATATAATACGAACTGTTCAAGTCGGAAACTTTTGGAATTAATACAACCACTTCGCTTTTCTTTAAACATTGCTACGAGTTTGCTCACTTTAAATAAAAAACTAATTTAAAATCATTCATGAAAGAAGATCTAAGATTGAAAGAAAAAGTATAATTATTTTTTTAAAATTTTAATAAAATATTACGCTATAATAACAATTAATTCTTATCATAGATAACAAACTTTAATGTTGATTGGATCTATTTATTGTCTGCATGATATAAGCAAATAGTTTAACCGCAGGTTTGATAAAGGCTTTGTTATTCTGTGGTTGAATTATTTGAAATATTTGATATTCATCAAAGTATTTAACATATTCATACATATATTATTATTGTAATAAAGCTGAATTTTAACATTTTTATAATTATCAAATATGGCTGAAACAATATTGATATAATTGTTACAGACTGATAGCATGAATTAAAGGCAAAATCGACGGATTCTTATTTTTGACAATGTTCATAATAGCGATAGAAAATGTTCCACTATGTGGCTACAGCCACTTTTCGTACCACTTCCATGACTATAAATCTTATGTATCTTAATATTTGAACCATAAATCTCACTGCTTATGTCTATTTGAAATAGTCAAATTTGCAGATTGAACCTAATAAAGCCTAATGTCAGTTAATCAGTTATTAAAATCAGTGGCGGAACTAAGCGTTGTGTTTCATATTTCTAAATTTAAATATTTTAAGCAATTATTTTTGTAATTTTTTTAAGTATTATTTCACATTTTTTTTAGAAAACGAGCGACATGCTAACAACAAAATATGTTGTAATAAGCGCATAAGAATTTCAACTATGTCGAAAAATATTTAATAAATAGCATTCACCATAATTCTTCAGCATGCAATAAATAGAAACAGAGATGCCAATAACATAATAAGTAGTAATAAGAGTATATAATTTCGACGTAGGTTGATGAGAACTTATAGCTTAGCGGTCAGAGCGCTTAGCTGAACTCCAAGAGGCGCGGGTTCAAGTGTCGCTAAGTGTTTCAGCCGTTTATTAAGAAAACATAAAACATATTCTCGACTGAGAATTGAAGCTACGACCGTAGCTTGCCATGTCACTGTAGTAGCTTGCCATGTCACTGTAGTGTTAATTTACTGCACTGCACTGTAAAAATAATTCATTAGATTTATTGCTCGCTGAAAGTTAACACATCCGGTGACATTAACTTGACATAATTAAATAGAGGAAAAACAATACTTCATAACACTGTCGTAGGTCGCTACGCTAACACTTTATATATTAAGATATAAAGTAAAATATTTTTCTTAGTGAATAAATAAATCATTACTCCGAAAGAAATAATAGTATGACCTACCATATTATAATGCAACTGACAAGCGCTATTATAACAACATCTTATTATATATATTTTTGTATACGTTTGTTTGTATAATAATAACAATTTGTAGATCAGAAATGTTGACGTTGTACCTAAAGATCACTGAACCTTGTGTTAAGACACTCCGCTCCCCACATTCCACCGAATTCTGAAGGCATTGCATGTTGAATGGGGAAAATCAACACTGCGCTTTATGCCTCGACACCAGAGCGAAGAAATGAAAATATTAAATATTTCATTTCCTCTAGTGGCGTTTAGGGGACACAGTCTTTTTGACGTTGTAAAAGCTCTGAGCAATAGTAATAAAGTGACTAAGTGCTAAGTGACATCTTTAAGAACAAAGTGATAAAAAGGTTTTTTGAGTGGGGAACGGAGTGTCTTAACACTAGGTTCCCTCTGCCTGCCCTGCTGTGTGCGGTATACAGCGTGAAGCTGATTTTTTTATAAAGGTTTACAATTGATCTACTCTGAAAGGAAAGAGAGTCTCACTAATCTCAGCATTATAGTTATTACTATTATAGTTCATTTACTGAGAAATGGCTTTAGGTTATATTGCATCATATTAATTGTCTCCATGTAGCTCATTACACCCGCTGTCAGAGTTACCTTCCACGCTATATGTCATGTCACACACAACTCTTAGTTATTTTAACTTTCAACACAAATTTCAACTTAGTTATTTCCATTTAACCTGGGAGCGAAGCCGTCGGTGACAACTAATAAAATATGGACATGTGTCGAAGTAGAAATTGAACTCGTATCCTTAGTGAACATGGCCATACTTCTGATGAAGAATCTCTTCTCTTCATCTTTCATATATCACAGCAAACTTAACTTTAAAAAAACAAACAAACAAACAAACAATATATTTATTACCATAAAAGTAATAATTACAAAATGTAAATCCAAGTCATTTCAGTACAAAAGCGAACTGAAGATATTAATCGGTTCGATGAGCTTTACGTAATCAAGATGGACGAAGACGTCCGAGACGGAAAAGCGCCATTACACTTTCCAGTGAGGGAATCCGAGATCACCGAAATTTATTTTATCGACCGCAATCCGGAGAAATGATATGAATAAGTAATTTTCGAGGGTCTTGTTTAATTTTAAAGCAATGTTTTTACGTTTGTCGTAGGGTCTACTGTAGTAAATACGTACGCTCATACATAGAAGTCACCTTAGTAAATACATAAATTCTATATCTTTTCATACCATTAAGTAATTGGTTTAAATAAATAAATCATTATTGTTTTATTATTATATTTAAAATATATATTATTGGAAAATTTCAAAGTACATATGCATCTACACTATCTATCTTAAATATTATTATAACTCATTAAACAATAGAAACACACTAATACTTAACACTCTTTTTAGAAAATAGTCACGTACTTCCTTGTCGTGGTAAACAAAAAGTAAGTAAAAAAGAGACGTATCAATATAAGTATAAAAAGATCAAACAAGATACTTAGTTTTGCGCTCTCCGCTTTAATTGATGATAAGAACTCAACGTTCATATTTCCAAAACAGGAAAAATGAGGAATATAAGAAGACGCTGACCCACTGCGCCACGATGGATTCAACGATTTATACATAATATTAACTTTGATAAAAAATATATATTTTGTCTTATATATTTACATAATATGTAAATATGTAAACAAAAATATAAAATCTTTATTAAAATGTAAGAGATACTTAAAGTAGAATGTCAAAGTAATTCAGACCAGGTAATATACAATATTTTTTTCTTCTTTACATTTTTAATTGAATTACTTGAAGCAAATAACAAGTACCAAACGATGTTCAACAAAACTACAAAAGTTTTTAACAATTACAAATTAACCTTAGTTAACTTTCTTAACAAACTAATTTGAACAGTTCAAGAGTTTACGAAATGGTAGGTATGATTTATTTGCATAAATGTTCATTAAATGTTTCAAGCCTCAATGCACGTACAAAGTTTTTACTTATTACACTAAATTTTACGTGGCAGAATTATTTTTGAGACAATTGGAATTTTTATCACTCTATGAGGTCGTCGTTGCGCAAGGCCACAAGGGTGTGACTGTGTTTGGTTGTGGGTTCGATTTCCACCTCGGGGAAATGAATTATTATTTATTAATATTTTAATTTTTTTCACTCTTGCACGAAGAGAAAGCCGTGCGTTGAGTCAGCCACTCAAAACGCAATGCCTCAAAAGATTACACGGATAGTGGAGTACTGAATGTCTTAACACTAGATTCCATTTAAAGGTAAAACTGATTTGAATATTCTATGAGCCTTATTCAATAAACGACAGCTAAAATCTCGACATCTGCCAATAAATATGCTTAAATTGTTCATTTTATTCTTCATATATTTTGTATTAACACTAAATAAATAAAAAATAATAAAAAGTTAAACAAAACATCAAAAACATTCCTGTTATAAAGCTGTAGCGCTTCGTTTGTCAATTATTTGACGAGTCCAAAGATTACTTCTGGGAATAGCAAGATGGATGAGATGAACAATCCGATCCATTCAGTTTAATAACTTTACTTAGAAATAAAATGTTTTGTTTAACTACGGTGTTTTGTTTAATATTAATATATTATGAAAGGCCAGTCGTGGCGCACAGGTACAAAGTTTAAATTCAAATATAGAAATATATTCATCTTTATAGGTAGTCACACCACATGCCACATGTTATAAGACACTATATTTCTGTCACTAAATCAAAATCGACACCACATAAAAAGGAAATGAGCAACGCATGCGTAATATAAGGAATGAGGCGCCACCGAGTCGCAACGAGTCATCTCCCATCAATAAAGGAAGCCCAATAAATAATATATACCTACTCAAGTTTCACAATGGGTTTATAATAAATTTCCAGGAATATATCGTACAGTATAGGTTATTATTGTTTGAAATCCAATACTATTGTTTCTGCTGAAATTATGCTTTACTTTAACTGTTTCTTTTAAAAGTACTAATATATAGTTTTATAAAACAAAAGTAGAAATTTAGACAATGTGTTTTTTTGTAGTTATCTCTCACATTTTTGCTCTCACTCAACTTTAGTACTGAGTATCTAGAAACTATGTTTTAATACTTATTTTTATAAATAAGTACCTACATATATGTACAGGTACAGCTATTAATAATATTACCTTTTTACGGTTAAGGATTGGGTACCCAAAGGGAGAAACGGGAATCTATTACTAAGACACCACTGTTCTATCTGTCCGCCTGTGTGTAGGCATACCTCATGAACTGTGATAGTTAGACAGTTGAACTATTTACAGATGATATATTTCTGTTGCCGCTATAACAAAAAATACTAAAAAACAGAGTAACATAAATATTTAAGCGGGCTCCCATACAACTGACATATTGTTTTTACCGTTTTGGTGTGACGTTTTAACAATTCCTTGTGTGAATCTTAAAAAATAGCAAAGAGTAAAAAATGAAGTGTTTACTGAAACTATGACTTTTGTATGTAGAATATATTTTATTTACATAAAATAATAAGTTAATCTATAATAGCATATTCTTAACCGACTTCTGTAAAAGGAGGAGGCTATCAATTCGTCTGTATTAATTTTATGTTTTTTAACTCACAACTTTTGACTAGGTGAACTGATTTTGATGATTATTTTTTTTATTTCAAAGATAGTGCTTCGCATCTGGTATCATTTTAATTTGGTTCATTTCTGACAATAACATCCATGAAAAAATTAAATAAGTCTTAAATTTGTGTTAAGTATGTGCGTGACGAATAACTCAATATCCCGCCAACCGAATTCTATGATTTTTTTTTATTGGAAAGGATACACTTTATGGGTAGTTTGATGAAAATTTAGTTAGGATCAGGTTAAAATTAAATAATTCGTATTTTTTGTTAAAAATTATAATTATTGTTCTATATAAGTATATTTTGTTCACTTACATAGAAGGTTTATTGTGAGCGCCCATATTTCAATGTATGTAATAATTTATAGATACTACACCAGATCCTTATGTAATCAGTATTGATTGTATACTAAAGTAGTTGAAAGGCTTATATTTATCTTAATCTATATAAAAATTAAACATTTGATTATGCGATAATTGACATCTGTTGTTGTTAGAGTAATTAAAATTAAGTAAGCGCGACGTTTGTGGGTTTCAATCCCACTCGGGGGAATGAATTGACATTATATATTAATATTTTCATTTTTTCGTTTAATTTCGTCGTCATCGTCAACACGCAATGCCTCTAGCAGACGCAGACGGAAAGTAGGGAACGGACTTGACTTGAACGGACGGTGACTTAACACTAGGTTCCCTCTGCCTACCCTGCTATTTGATAGCTGATAGTAATGTGGAGTGGAGTTGAACCCACAACCTATCGTATTTACAGTCACACGCTTGTGCTCCTGCACCACGACAGGCCCCGACGAAAACATAATAGAATCTGCTGATAGTATATGAATACTCACATTACAAATAAAATTAAACATCCAACGGTAATTAATCAGTATACAAAATATATTAATTGCCTTATTTGCCAACTTCTTTAATAATTAATAGGACAACATTGGCTAACAGCTTTATTATCTGAAAGATAAATCTAATTAATTTCACTAAATATGATTAATACTTTGTATAATCTTTAAGTGACTCGTCTTTTATTCATGAAACATATGAATGGACGATGACGTAAAACTGAAGAGGTATTTAGCTAAATAAGGGGTTTCTTAAGCCGAAATATAAATATAGAACACAATAGAATTTAATTTTTTCCTCATAAATATGAGTCCTAATTAACGTTGTATTTACAGCATTATATATATAGGAAAAATACTCTTCAAAATATGTATTTGCCAAGAATTAGGGAATAAATTAATGTAACGTAATTTATTTTAAAGCGAATTGCATGTATAATTGTATTGCATTGGTAAGCAATGTTTCAGCATAGCCACCTAAATCAGTATGTTGGTGTGATAGGGCACAATACTATAGTAAAATTATTTTTTTTATAATTAATTTCAATCAGATTCAATCGCTATATAAAAGACCTACCTAATCGCTATATAATTTTTTGAGATAACAACCCATATAAATGGATTATCGTAAGCTATTCAAAACGTTAGGTATATTTAAATGTGATTAAAAGTGATTATTAATGTTAATAATTAAAACAAAAAAAAACTTACAGGAAAGTCTAGTATTTTTAAATCTAATTACTATTAAAAATGACGTTATTGATTTGAATGGCTATATTTAAGCCAAGATTATTGCTTTAACTATAAAAAAAGAAAATCCTAGACATCCATTTAGTTGCTTGTAATTGATAAAATATATAGATTCAATGTAATAGTGTTTGATATCGAAACTTCATTAAAGGAAGCAAGTTAGCAGTGTATATTTTATAATGCTAATATTGGATGTTTCAATTATAATAAATTCATTTTGCTAGCAGCAAGTTTCATAAAGTCCAGAAGCATGCTGATTTTCCAGAAAACCCAATTATATAAAATTAGGATAGCCACATCGGCGAGGTTATTTTCCTCCAATAAATATTAATAGGCCGCCATTGCGCCTTTGTTAACGACTGAGATGTTCCACGAATATTTAAAGATTGGTATTTGAGCGATATATCAATTTATTTTAATAATGAACGCTACTTCGTGTACTTCGTATTTTTTTATTATTACTTTATATATAGATAGATATATGTGTTTTAAGTAATGTAATGCAGAAGCATGATTCGTTTGATATTCCTTTGACATTATATTATGTTCACATTAAAATTTTATCAAAACAAATAATTTATAAAATAATACCTTTATGTGAAAGGTTTTGATGTATAACGAATGTGACTTTGTGAGATGTAAGCGAAAGCGGAGCGAGCAGGCTGGTATTATAATTGGTGGTATTTATTAACGCAAAACACAATTTTTTATTTGTCTGTTTGTTTGTCTGTGTATTTGTTTACGCTAATCTCAAAAACGGTAACGGAGTTAATTTCATTTTTTCGTTATTGTATTGACAAGCTTAACTTATATTACTTTTAGCGTTTGTGTAATTTAATTTTTATTCATAAATAAAAAAGTTGTACCATTTTAAAGAATGTTGTTCAAGAGAATCGTAATAATTAACTGTTTTATTGACTTTTACTTTTCAATCTAGGTATAGATATAGTTTTTTTTTTAATTATGTTATTATTAGAAAACTAAAAAATGCAGATTAGTAATCTAATTATTATGAAGAACAAGCGGGCGAAGCCGCAAAGTACTATGTTTACCAAATTATAAATTAATATTTTTATTTACAAAAATTTATAAATATTTCTGCAGGTTAGGCAGAGGGAACCTAGTGTTAAAATACTACGTTCCTCACTTTCCATTGAATTTTTTAGGCTTTGCGAGTTAAGTGGCAGAACTCAACGCCGCGCTGTTTCTTGGTGCCTGTGCTAAGAAGTGAAAATAATATTAAATAATAATTCATTCCCCCGCGTCTACAATGAGAAATCGAACCCACAACCATCTAGTAATAATCATTCTCAATTTATAATACGATTTGACGTAAGCAAATATTAAATAAAACCACTTTAAAAATTAAATTAAAAAAAAAAATTGGACATTCGTTATGAAATAAGTTGAGCTCGTTGAAATTAAACACGGCCATGAAAATAAGGCTCAATTTTGCCAGAGAGCACTCAATGAAACGCGGACGGGAAAACTTGAGCTGACCCTGAGTGCTTATTATAGACGAATGATATGAAAGAGCAGTGGGTTTATATAAAAAAATATTTTTTAATGAATAATATATTCATACTAAATTGCTCGTCGCTGTTATTTTTTTTTTTATTTAACTGCAGTATTGGATTCCACCGTCTAAGTACATAAAAACTCCGTGGGGATGCTTGGATTTTAACTACTTGGTTTTTTATCGATTTTCATCCGATGGTCCTTGGTTCAAATCGCATTCGTACATTTTTAAATAGCGGTCTCGTGCAGTGATATATGTACAAAGATTAGATCCACGCAATGATTAATACCTACATATGTGCTTTTGTTTACTTAAAAGCTTAAAGATGAATCTCGATAAATATTCTCAAAAGTAAACATTCGCGAGTATTGATTGTCTGTTGGACCTAGGATTTCTTTGTAACGTTTCTTAGTTTTCATGAATTTTATATAATGACTATTTTTTATACAAAGTGGGGAACGGAGTATCTTAACACTAGGTTCCATCTGCCTACCCTGCTGTATGCGGGATACAGTGTGAAGCTGATTTTTAATTTTTTATATAATGACTTTTTTTATTTAAACTTAGATTTCATTTTATGACATTTTTAAAAATAATTGACGATATTTAACATATGAGCGTATTTAACATTTAAAGTAAAAGTAAGTTGAAAGCAAAGCGCATCATTGAGTTCCGCCACTCTACACGTCTACTACATTTCTTTAGAACTCAGTGGAAAGTGGGAAACGGAGTATCTTAACACTAGGATCCTTCTATGCCCCTGCTGTTATTTCACTTTTAAAGTATTGAAAATATATTAACATAACTGACCTTTTTTGCACTCCTCGATATCTTCATCCGAGTTGTCACCACAATCATTTTCTCCCTCGCAAACCCAAGTTATCGGTATGCATCTCTTATTCGCACACTGAAACTGCTTCACTGAGCAAACATCTGAAAACAAATGGAAATTGTTTGTTATTATTATCGTGTTTCAGCCGAGTGGAATAGATAAATTAACAATAGACCTTACTTCTTGTATCTGTTCCAAACTTTTTTTTAGAAAATTATACTTATTTAAAAATAATTTTGGGAGTTCATTTCTATATATTTTCGTATTTAAAGAAATAGAGTATCATACTGTTGAGGCCAATCGTGACACAGGATCATAGATGTGTGACTTTAAACGCGACTGGTAATGGATTCGATTCCCACTCGAGGTAATTAAATATTTAATATTTTCATTTCTTCGCTCTAGTGTCGAGGCAAAGCACGATGTTGAACTCAAAGCGTGCCAGAATTCGGCGGAAAGTAGAGAACGTGGAATAGAAGTTTCTTAAGGGTAGGTTCCCAGGTTCCTTTTGCCTACCCTACTATGTGCGGGTGCGTGAAGTTAAAAAAACGAATATCATTCTATAATCTACTTTCTTCGAATATATTACCATTAAATAATATTCATTTAGTTATTTCCATAAATGATTTTATATCAATAATCTTCGACAACCTTTTCAATACGTACCTAAAACCAACGACAATTAAGTCAGCCAATAAGAGGAGCACGGCCCTAAAAGCATTTCATATAATAATTGCTCACATCAAGTGAGCTCGAGATAAAAGCATCTTCGAATAGAAATGGATCTGTACGTTGAAACTGTAAGCGGGCACCGCCTTCCAGAGCAATTTAATTTTCTATAGGCGGCCTTACATTCAGGTCCCGTTTGTAACGTGAATATAAAGGAAGTAATGCGATAAGGAACATAGCAATAAATATTGAATCAACGGTCTATTTTTAGTAAGGAAAATTGTTATTCTTTTCCTAATATAACATAATAAAAAATATTATATTAATATATTAGGAAATGAATAATAGTTTTCCTTTCCAGGCCAGTCGTGGCGCAGCGGCACGAAGTGTGACTGTAAAACCGACTGGCTGTGGGTTCGATCCCCATTCGAGGAGATGAAATATTTTCTTAAATTTATATTTTCATTTCTGAGTTCTGGTGTCGAGGTTAAGCGCCAGGTTGAGTTCTGCCACTTAACACGCAATGCCTCCAGAATTCGGCAGAAAGTGGGGAACGGAATGTCTTAACACTAGGTTTCCTCTGCTTACCCTACTGTGTGCGGGAAAAAGCGTGAAGCTGATTAAAAAATTTTAATAATATTTTTAAATTATAACCAAAAAAATAATATTTTTATACCTTTACGAATATGTGTCTAAAGTTTCATGATAATCGGTTGAGCAGTTTAGGCATTAAAGCGTAGCAAAGAAATTTACTTTCACATTTATAATATCAGTATGATGTGTAAAACAAAACAAAGGTCACGTTAAATCTCAAATTCAAAGACGTACCAGTTCTTACGTATGTATTTACATAATACGTTCAAAAGGTTTTTGGAATAAAATATTCAGAAACTGGATATTTGTATTAAGATTATATAATTTGCTTACTATATTATTAAAATGATATACTACAAATAGTAGATTTCTAGAAAGAACTCGGGTGTTATGTATAAAAGGAGTTACCTAGCAACGGCAGAGTAATAAAATGGTTGATGATATACATGAAGTTTCGTTTATCTTTTACAGCTTCACGCTGTAACCCGCATATAGCAGGATAGGGCAGAAGAAACCTAGTGTTAAGACACTCCGGACCCAACTTTCCTTAAATTTTTTGAGGCATTGCGTGTTGAGGGTCGGAACTCAATGCGACGCTTTTGCCTTAGTACCAGAGTGAAGAATATAAATATAAATAAATAATAACTCGTATAAATATAAATAATACTATGTAAATAAATTGTATTTTTAACGCGAGCGAATGAAACAATGAATACGCACATTCTCTCTGGTCGGGTTTCTGTTTTGTTTATGGGTTTTATTGGCTTTTAGTTTTATACATTTCATTTAAGTAAAAGGATAATATGATAAAGGACAACTTTAAAAATCAATTTAATTAAATAAACAATAAATTTTACGACGAGTAGTTATTAATCAATCTTAAGTCAAAGTTTTTTTTTAATATTTTGCTTTACGCGTTGCCATTAATAACTTAGTTAAGTAAGACACTCCATTCTCTATTTACATCAGAATTCGAGACACAGTGAGTTGAGTGGCGGAACTCAACGTCGCACTTAATCTGTCTGGGAGGAGAAATTGATTTTTTTATTTTTTTCGACTGGGGAACGAATGTACTGTTAAACACTGTCCCATGCCAATATTAGCACAACCTTTCCACTATTACCGCCATCTTAATTGTACTCAGATGAATAATAATGATCAAAAATATAAGTAACGATGTAAGTTGTCATAATGTTGACGTTAAATGAAACATTTCAAAGATAAAAGAAATAATCCATAGGTGCACTCATTTATTATAAATATAATTTTTTTAATTATAGTTTGTGTCAAAAGACATTAAGTTTTATTTCATATAATTTTATATGAAATAAAATTTATAGGTATATAATATTGTTTTATTACTTAATTAACAATTATTAATCACCTTATTGTATTATCAGTTTCATTTTAACAAATTATTCAACATTATAAATTCATATTTAAATAAATGGTAAGCCGACCGTATAAATAGTATATTTCATTCAATATGTAACTATTGAAATTTAACAAACAATTAATATCGACATCATTGATACACATCTGAGAGCAATATTTTTCAGATGCGTTTTTTTTTTTATTTCAGGCTCATAGCGGGGTGGGCATAAGGAACCTGGGAACCTAGGGTAGAGACAGACAGAAGGAAAAAATATATTAAATAACTCAATCCCCCGAGCGGGAATAAAACTCACCACCCTCGGGTTTACAGTCGCAACTTTGTGTCCCTGCGGCACGACGGCTACATATCGTAAATAGGCTTAAAAAATATTTAACAATAAATTTTAACTATACAATTAAACTAAAAAAAATCTAAAAACTTTGTTACTATTAATATCAAACACTGTTTATCAATAAAGAATACGTAGTGTTAGAAGTGACACTAATATAAATTCATTAAATTTCGGCTGAGGGCCCTCCAGCTAAGCGAGTGACGGCTGGTGATGGACGCAACCGCAGTGACATCCAATCTGTGTGGAGGGCCCTCCTGTCTCTCATTGAGAGCAAATCGTTTGGTCACAGCCATAGGGGATCGTTGTAGTTAAGTGAATAGCTATCGTCAGTCAAAGTAATGTTCAATAAGTTTCAATTTACATGTAATTGTATACATTTTTGACAGTATACGAGTGGGGCTTTAGAACATTTAGACACGCCATTAAAATGGTTATTATATATATTTTTACATTTGTATATTAAAATTAAATCAGCTTCACGCTGTATCCCGCACACAGCTGGATAGGCAGAAGGAACCTAGTGTTAAGACACTCCGTGCCCCACTTTTTGCTGAATTGTGGAGGCGTTGCGTGTTGAGTGGCGGAACTCAACGCCACGCCTAACCCCGGCCCCAGAGCAAAGAAATGGAAATATAAATTTAAGTAAATATTTCATCTCCTCGAGTGGGGACCGAACCCACAACCAGTCAGTTTTACAGTACATTCGTATACATTGTTTGAAATATGAAATAGTTAGTTTTATTATTAATTAATATTATATTATCTCTGAAATCTACTCCAGAAGTTATTTATAATTATAAAAATTATAATTATGTATTCACTTAAGTTCTCTTAGGCTTAAGAGACTATTTCGCTACTTAGGTTATAACTTTAACCTTGACATAATTAATATGAATTCAAAAGAAACTTCTTTATGAAAATTTATATAAATGACAGAAAGAAATTATGACTGGACGAGCTCAGACGAACTTATCTTGTCTGCAGAATTCACTAAATATAAAAAAATGGAATAACGTAATTCGTTTATTTTTCAGTTTCACGGCTTATTCCGCATGTAGTAGAGTAGGCTCCTCACTTTTCAAAGTATTCTGAAGGCATTGCGTGTTGAGCGGCGGAACTTAACACCGCGCTATTTCTCGACACCAGAGCAAAGAAAAGAAAATATTAAATATTTAATTTCCTCGAGTGGGAATCGAACCCCCAATTTGGCGCGTTTACAGTCTCACGCACCTGCGCTACGACTGGCCTCAATCGACCTAATTAGTTATTTGATGTTTAATTAAGCAAATTATTTGCTTTAAAAACAGTGTTTTAGTACACAAAAGATGAAGCATTTCTGATTATTAATTAACTTAAGATGCAAGTGAAATTAGATCCATCCGCCTTTCAGACGTCTAATTAACTGTAATACGAACTATCCGTAATGCTACAAAGTGTAGATAATCTATTTAAAAGTTTATCTTCATCAGATATAACAAAAAAACATGTAAATATCTAGTTTTTTCTTGCTTTACTTATTGGGATTTTGTTTTAAATAACTTTTATTAAATTATTATTAAATTTAGGAACCATATCAATGTTTGGTAGAACACGCCAATCTCAGGAACTACAGGTTCGAATTGAAAAATTCTTTCTATGTTGGATAATTTATCGAGAAAGACTATATTTATTAACATTATATTAAAATAAACAGTTGAAATAAACAGTTGTGTATAGTATCATCGTGTACTATACACAACTGTTTATTTCAACATGTAAAAGCTTTTAATTAAATAAATACAATTACTTTTTAATAACATTCAATTCGCGCTTCAATGTAAATCTGTCGTTATATTACAGTATCAACACATTTTAACACCTAAAATTAAATAGGTCGTGTATTATTTTTATTTTTATCCTGCCGTTTGTTATACAATTTTACAAAATAATAGTAACATTTGTTTTAAATATAACTACAATTATTTTGTGTGACTAATATTGTAAGTGCTTGTTTCCTTTTGTGTGTGTGCTAATATCGAACCCAGATCCTGTTTACAGACTCACGGTAGCACGCGTGTGCCACAACGGCCTCAAAACGTGACGGCACAATCATTTAAGGTAAATGAATGTAAGACATTGAAAGGAGGTAGATCACACGTCTCCACAGCGGCATATATAAGAAGATGATACTGCGGCCGATTCCAATCGGAAACTGGATAAATGGTATTCAGCCACTGAGCTGGGGTTCTGTGGTTGAATACAAATGGAGCGTTTATCCCCAAAAGCCAATTTGTATGCAAATTACAGGTCCGTTTAACTATTCTCGTTAGTTGCTCATTTTCAAAACGTCAGCATTTTCCGCATACTTTGATTTCTAAATCCTTTGATTTTCTATTTATTATAAGTAATTTTACTGTTACGTAGAATCATTATATTTCGCTTTTATAGTTTCCGAGAATATCGAGCATTCACGAACAATGCACATTAGGTATCTGTTCAGTGTCTGCTTAGTCTCGTAAGCCCTCGATCTCGCGAGCTTTCCAGCATATTTGTTTTCAATATACCGAGGATTTTCTAAATAAAACAGCGCTATGTACTATATGAAGGTAGTTGCAATTATGTTTTGTAAATCCTGTGTGCGTGTGATAGAAAATGTTGTTGCTATCATTAGCTGAAATAAGATTTATTGAACAATTTCTAAAAATGGCTTTATAATCTAAACAATATTTAAAGGAAATAAATATTTTTTAACATTTTTAAAAATAATATTTTTATTATTTTTATATTATTATAATTAGCTTATTAGCTTTTTAACCGAGGAAGCCCAAGTGGGGAATTAAAAATTTAAAAAAGGTATAAGTAAATATTAATTCAATCGTTATATCATCTCCTAAAATGTGTGTAGGTATACTAAAATAAATAAATAAAAATAAAAAGAGCCTTTATTTTGTCTGACCTGTTTAAAAAATTTTTCTTTTTACTTATAAGTCAAATTCAAATATATATATATTTTTAGAATATTAACTGATATTGTTCCGTCTACTTGTGCCGGTCTAGTGCTATCTGATAGTGTTGATATACTATTAAAATACAAATCCTTTTATCCTTTTATTCCTATAGAAAAACAGATTATTGCAGCTGTCCGAATGTCAATTATTTTAGCGTCTATATTTCTGAACACCCAAAATCACTGACGCCTGGTACTGCCATCAGCTTTAGTGCTAACGCATAAAAATATCAAAGCCCTGGTACTGCCATCAGCTTTGGTGCGAACGCATAAAAATATCAAATATGGAAAAATGCTTCCACAAAGATAATTGAAATAGTAACACAAACGATGTACGCACGTCCAATTACTGCTTCCAGTCATCAATTTCAATTGCCGCAAATGTTTTAGTCCGGCTCAAAGCCGTGCCAAATTTATCAAACGCGAATTTCAAAAACGTAGGAAGTTTTAATTTAAAGTTCGGAAGTTTTATAGTTTTATGAATTTTGAAAATTTTTACTGCAGATCCTTTTTTTAAATCAGCTGTGGTACAAATTATATTCTGCTGAAATTGTGAAATAATAAATAGAGAATTATGACTTCTGATTGTACCATTCATTATTCTTTTAAAATATTATGTATTGATGATATTTTATAATCTTTAGATCTAACTTTTTTATCTACTTACACTGCACTCGGCACACTTTTATAGACAAATTTTTACAAGTAAAAAAAAATCAGCTTCACGCGGTATCCCGCACACAGCAGGGTAGGCAGAGGGAACCTAGTGTTAAGACACTCCGTTTCCCACTTTCTATCAAATTTTGGAGGCATTGCGTATTGAGTGGCGGAACTCAACGCCGTGCTTTGCCTCGACACCAGAGCGAAGAAATGAAAATATAAATGTAATTAATATTCCATTTCCTCGAGTGGGGATCGAACCCCCAACCAGTCGATTTTACAGTAACTCGTATCTAAAAAGTACAAAGCTTGTCTAACATAGTTTGACACTTCGATCTAATCCTAAACGACGACCATTATTCGAACACGTATACTGCACTGTGCATGTGAAAGCCATTGTCATTTAAAACAACCCTATGTTTTTACAAATAGAGTGTTATTAAAAAGGTTTGTTGAAATCCATCTTATTTTAGAAACCCTTTCTTATAAAAAGGCAGTGTTAAAATTTAATCCTTCATTAAAGAAATATGCCTAAAAGTAAGGAATGTCTTGTGTTTTACTAAGTTTCAGTTGATGCGTTTGAAACGCTACACTTATTTTAAAATCAAATTAAGTTCAGAACGACTAAAGACCATATGATTTTTACAAATAAAATATGAATCCTCATTGTATGCAGTTGCTATTGTTTTCATAATTAATCCGTAATCAACTGCACCAAAAAGTATTAAAAACTATTATACACACTATATTTTTAATACTTTGTTGACCTTTACACCTGTTAATAATTAATTTTAATCTTAAGAAAGTCCAAATGCAAATAATGTTGCAGATGACGTCATCATAGTTAATTAAGTAAATAATATTAAGCAAAACACTACAAGCAGTAATTAGAATCTCTCTACGACGTCTACGTTTTAAATCGTTAATCAAATGATCACAGAAGGCGAATTATTAATGCTTGAGAGCACTGTAACACTAATTAGGCCTAATATTAAATTCAAATAACAATATAAGTTTACAATTAAAGTATAGGATTACTGTACTTTTATCTATTTAAACTTAGTATTTTATAGCATCTAAATTATTCAAAATATAGGTTACTAAAAATAATATATATAGATAAATTAAAAGAACAGTTTTAGTAATAAAATATAATAATTGTATTAAAATTTTCAAAGTATAATGTTTGATTATTTTAAAGCCCAAAGCGATATATTGTTTTAGAATAAACTTATTTACGTAATCAATAATATCAAAGAGTATATTTCAGCAAAATATTAAAAAAATACATAGTATAGTATAGGTACTACGTTTCTTCCTTTTAAAAATATGGGTACCTGGCCGAAATCCATCGAAAGCCGTTTGGCACATTATCCCTTTAAAAATGAACGTTATCCGACTGCTGCATGGTGAATAAAAAAATAAATTCAGCCAGTTTTTACAATTTTCTACTCTAAAACCGTGTATTTTCCCCAGAACGCTAATCCATTGCGCTTGTTGTCTCATTCCGTTATCTAAAGTTCTTTTACGCTCTTAAAAATGTTCTTTTAATTAAAACGAAATCACTAGATGTTTTTAAGTTTGTGGAAACTCCGATATAAAGTTAAATAAACGCTAAAGATAGAACTCTCTTAAAATTTTAAATAGTCAGAAAATAAAAAAAACACAAATATAATTATAAAAAGAAAACAAAACCATTGAAAAAAAAATCGAAATATAAGACTATTTAAGTGATTAGATTTAAATTTTTATTTTTTGTATATTTTTTTAAATAAACTACTTTTTTACCTAACGACGCGCGTCGATTACCTAAATCGTTTTCCTTGATTACGACAATTTTTGTATTTGTCAAGTAAATAAACAATAATGACGTTATATAATTTGTTGAACTTTTAAAAATAAATGTAGAACGATAAATAAATGAAGACGATAAATAAATGAAGAAATTTCTGTCGACGAGCATAATAAAACTTACCGAGTTGAATAAATAATATCAATTCAGGAAACTTTATTTGATGAGGATAAAACCGAACTATCTCCTTTTCATACTTCTTGAAACTGCTGAGTAGTTTTCGAAACTTGAGCGCTTACAAACAATATTCGAAGTGCCCACAATTAATAGATGTTGGGAACCAATTGACCGCCGCCATACAACAGCTGATGTGTTTCAGTTTTTGCGACAGTGTAAGATTGTATTGCTGTTGATTTAAGGTTCAAAATTGATTAAACTATTCCCAACCGAATCTATCTACCCTCACTTATTGAACATCTGACTATCTACACCATCATAGGACAGTAGCAGTAGGCTTAATGACAATGGCTCAATACAAGATCGAGGTCAACGGTGAATATAGAATTGGAATGTCCAGAAGGCTTAATTGCGCAATCGTTGTTATATCCAGATGGCAACTCAATAAAATTAAATTATATCTCTCGTAGGCTACTCCTTCTTTTGGGATGAATATTATATAACAGTTATAAAGAACATAATATCGAATACTTTTTGAATAAGTAGCACGTGATCTTCTTAAACAAAGCCAAAACAGCGTTTTAAATTATTATTAACTAGAGGCCGCCCGCGACTTCGTCCGCGTGGAAACCCTATGATAACGTAACAATATTATCAACATAAGAAATATGGTAACTAAGTATTGCAAAGCTCTAAATTCTAATCACAGGTCTATTGGTAGCTACTGCAGTATGCTCCTATAAACTATATTTAACGTTTTTTTTCCTTCAGCATAAACATACACATTTTTTGCTTTGGAAACACGTGAGCAAGCCACATAGAGCTACCCATGAGAAAAATATGGCGTGTCCAAATGTAGGCCTACCTTCAAGGTTTGACCCTGAGATCACGCATTCAGTTTTCAGAAGCGATAAATGTATCTATTTTCAATTAGGAATCAATCCCGCGGGAACTCCGGGATAAAAAGTAGCCTATATGTTATACTGGGTCTTCAGCTACCTACATACCAAATTTCATCGTAATCGGTTCAGTAGTATTCGCGTGAAAGAGTAACAAACATCCATACATACTCACAAACTTTCGCATTTATAATATTAGTAGGATTATACTTCATTCTTACTACATAAGTGAAGACTAGTGTGTGTGTGTGTTTTTTTTTCACATAAATATTGCAGTAAAATTGCGTAATATATTATCGCGTAATATGTAATTCATAATATCAATAATGTTAATTAAAAAGGAGACGTTTGATGAACCAACTTTAACTCTACCAAATTTTTATTTATTTTTTAAAATATTATTCTCTTAAATAATATGTTTTACCGAAGCCACATAAGATTACAACAAGTCTTCAGAATTATAAAAATAATCGAATAAAGTAATGTAGTGAATTGATGTCGTTCGAAGATAAAGATATCCTGAAATGAGAACATAAGTGTATACATAATTTTGGTATATATAAATAGGAATAATAGATAATAATTTACTTCCTTTAGTAGCCTGAGGGGAATCCCAAGAACATCAAGAACTAAATCTCTAAGGATCATCCAAGTAATATAACGTAGCGATTTTTTTTGTTTGATGAAGACTAAGAATTCTATTATATTTTGTGATTTTTGCAGCTGTGATTTTTAAATTTGGTTTACGTAATTGCAATCGGTAAATGACTTGATTAAATGGAAATTATATAATACAATCAAGATAATTAATGAGCGCGGGAAAAACGCGTGAAACTGATAAATCATGAAAAGCGATTAAAAAATTGTTCAAATATGTATAATAATTTTCGAATTAAATATTAAATTTGATTTTAAACTTGACCAAAACATACAATTCACTTCTACGAAAAAATATTTAAATTACTACAAATTCAATATAATTCTTTAGGAATATGAATTGTAAAACCGTACCGTACCGTACACCGTACCGTACACGTAACCGTAGGTACATTTTTTTTTATTCCTCTCTGACACTTCGGAACTAATTCAATAAAAGACGACAAAAGTCTTCAACAAGACAGGGCTAAATATGACAAGTGCAATCCCTTTCCCATTTTTCACATAACGGCGCCTACTTTGGACACAAAGCTCATTTTATACCGCCACAATGCGATTGTACTCTTTACATCCATGGCGCTTTTATAGTCGTGGCGTCAGCTGCGGAATGCTGAGTTTGAGACAGCTAGAATAGCGTAAAACCGTTTACCCGCCCAATTTGTTTCTGAAAATTTTATAAACTTATAAAAATTCTCTCACATTGTTCCAATAATATCACCGTCAATACAATGTATGGAAAGAGCTCCTATTAAATTGGCTTAACGCCACAAAACATCTCTTGAACTTTGTACTGTTTCAGGAAAATATCGTGTCTTATGTTGTTTATTATTCTATTTTAGGGTTTTGGCAAACATCGTTCTGCGTTTATTTACAGCGCAATATTCATACAAATTGCATCCAGTAATGACGTTTCAAAGGACGGGTTTTAATTGGTTCAAATAGTCGTTTATGGACTTATGAACCTTTTAAATTGAGGCTCATCAAAGTTGTTTGCTTTGTTATTTTGTTTACTTGGTCGGTCTATAAATAGTTTCTAAACTTGTTTATCATATTCAGCCATGAAAAACATCATAATTTATACAAAAAAACATATATTACATTTATATATATATTTATGTTTTTATTTCTAATTGCTTAACTTAAAATACTAACACGATATAGCTTTCATTTTGAATATAAAACGAGTTATTTGAGTTTTTATTATTATACTATTTGCTATTTATTTCATAACCTCGAAAAAAGTATCCAATTCTTAAATTTCTTATCTACATAAAATTATGGAAAATTCTTTACTTACACGCTTCTCTAGCGTTATGACAGTGAAACAGACGCTTCACTGTTCTCCACATTTCACCTATTTCTAGACTTTTAAGTTTTCAATGACCGAAGGAATATTAACTGCCATTATATATTATTTTTAATTTTCAATAGTATAAAATGCAAATGCACTTTTTCCCATTCATTTGTGTTATAAATGTTTTTAAGGTCAGACCGGATAGATAAAATTAGCATAGAGAATACCGACTTAAGAGATGGAAGACGTAAGTTGTTTCATTAGCGTGTCCATCTCGTATCAGTATTTAGCCTGCATATTGATTCTTTATAAGCTAGTGACGTAAGAAAGTATCTACTACCTATGATTGGTGGCCTTCGATTCTAAATAACAAGCCATAACGTCATAAGCCACAACATTTATTATTATGAATTATTGTAATTGTCTATAATAATTTTTATATTTTTTATTTTAGTATTAATGTTTTATTGTCAATGTTTTATATTTAAAGACATTATAATTTTGAGTACGTAATAAATTACTATAGGTAATTTTTATATTTTTTCGTTTTATGTAAGTTTTGTAATGACCTATCTATCATTGGCATTGGGTCGCCTCATATTACAGTTATATTAACGTGTCGGTTGGCATATTCTATTAATTTAGGTTTAATGTATCATATATGAATAAGCCATATATATAAAGCAGAACTCCATATAAATAAATATTACATAGATACTATTATGTTTACATATTAACCAAATATGTTCTTTCTATAATCCTTTCAAAAATCTATTTAAATTCTATCCTACTAATATCATAAACGTGAAAGTTTTTGAGGATGGATGTTTGTTCTACTTTTACGCAAAAACTACTGAACGAATTTAAATGAAATTTTACAGTAATATAGTTTAACATGAGAATAACACATTGGCTACAATTTATGTAGATGTTGTATAATTTGGGTCTAATATAGACAGAGAGAACCTATAATATAACGATAACTTTATACAGGTGGGGCCGCGTTTGGATTGCTGGTAAAGAATAATTTAGAAAAATAAAATAATAAGAAGTAATGGTAAATAATAAAATAATACAAAAGGTTAAAATAATAATGACCGCAGGTAATCATCACACAACAACAATTCCTTGTTATTTACGAGTGGTACTTAATTTCTATATAAAAGTGGCGTGACATTGACTATCTTATCTTGATTTACAATACACCTTTTATAAGTAAACACTCTTAAAGTTTAGTCAGCGTGTGCACGTAATAAACCTGTTCCAATGGCATGTAAATATGAATTGCTCGATTGATATATTAACAATATTGCGATAATTATTTCAATTGGGCCCATTATTGTTTACTTAACTTATTTAACAGTATAACTGATTCTTAAGCTATTTGCATAAAAATTTAACTACAAAAAATTTAATTGTTGTTAAACTACAGCTGATTCTTCATTATAAAAACAAAAATCAAATATATACTCACTCCCAGAATCGACTCCAGTGGTATTCGAGGCGGTCACAGCAATAGTTTTAACGTATAACACACAGAAAAATATATACCACCACATATTGGCACCATATTTGGGGGCTGCCCGTCGACAGCCCACCAAAAGGAGCATGTTGAGATTTCTAATTCACAATATATCACTAAATGTTATGTCACGTTGTCACTTATTTAGAGTTAATGTCGCTGTGGGAATGGATGTGAAAACAATATTTTGGATACGTTTAGTATAGCTTTGAGGTTATTTATACGTGCCAGTTGTTACTGTACTGGTGCGAGCGCGACGGCTAGTGCGGACTGTCGTGTGGTCCGGGCAGGTGAGGCGGCGCCGGCCGACAGATGGCGGTGCTCAGTTAGTTTGTGGGCCGGCGATGGCGGACCGAGCCGTGGCGCTGTTCCGCTGATTCTAGCTAGAGATTTTTCCCAACGCATCGCGCGAACGAAGTGTAATAATGGGATGTGTTTACATGGTGTGTGTTTGTATATTGTTAGAAATGTTACTTATAGTATAATTTATAATCTATTTTGGGTGAAATGTCAGATTTTTGTTTGATATTACGTTGTGCAAATTCCCGCCTTTATTTTCAAGTTTTGTTTTTTTTTCAAGTTTTCTTTTTAGTAAAAGACTTAATTTAAAAACAGAATTAAAAATATCAATTGTCATATTTTTTATGCCAGTGTCAGAAAAACCAAACGAAAAAAATTATTTACACAATTACAAAATATTTATTTTCATAAATTAAATGCACGCAATAAAAATTCTGGAAATAAAAACGCTCATATAACCCGAGCTTTACTTAGGGTAGGTATGCGCGCGCATCATCTCAACTCTCAATTTGTGAAGAAGCTGCGGGGGGCGTGGCTCGGCCGTTACGCATCCACCACGCAACCGACAGATAAGACACTGGCTGCCCGGCCAAATAGTAAACACGTCACCCCTCAAAGAATGGCATACATAAATCAAACTTTCCAATTTATCTACTTTTTGCATGAATAACTTTTATTACACCAAATTTAACCGCAAAGATTAGTAACAGTTATGGCTTACTATAAAAAAAATATGAATCTTGGATAGATAATTTATTTTGAAATAAAACAAATTGCAGAATTACCTAAAGTTCAAGGTCTAACGACTGTACCCTTTTTTTCCATCTTCTAAAACGAAAAGGGTTGTATGTAACTCGACTGATCCTGATTGCTTAATAAAACATGCCAGGTAGCGTGCGTCGGGTGGAAATCAGAGGAACGTGATTGCGTCGACATTTTTATCCCCACCGATTCATTTGAGTGCTCTCCTTAAACAAAAGAACAAAATTATACCTTTGGAAAAGTCTGGCTTTACATGTTCGTACTAAGCTTTTGATAACAGTACGTGAGAGTGCTGTAATTTTTGTAGATATTATATAGGAAATGTTTATACTTTCGTGTGTACTTTTTTAAAAAACTCAAGGGCAACTAATTTTGCTCCTTGCTTTGTTTAGTTGTAATTTATTGAAAATTTGGCACTTACATATATCAACGATTATAAAGATGTCTGTATAATGTTATCGACAGAATTGCATTAAAATATATATCTAATATCAAGATATTATGTGTAAAAGTATTTGTTTGCATGTTTTTATGTTGTTTTGCTTAAGATTTGTATAAGTTTTATAAAAAAAAATCTATCGTTATGGAGGAATAATACTTTAAAAATGTTTTTAAGTGTAAAGAATAATCTGTTCTATAGAAAAATAGTTATTAAAATGATAAGCATTTAATATTTTTAGAAAGAAATTAGAGAATATAAAAATTGTAAAAAAACACGAATCTATGATTTTTTTTATTTTTGGCTGTTTGTTTTTTTATACACGAACATCATCTCAATTTTTGGACTTACTTTTTTTTCAAGGCTACACTTGATCTTGAAGACTGACACACCTGACGCAGACCCTTAGTGGTCCAGCTAAACTATAACAATTCATAGAATGCCGTCTTTCCAAAATTGTTGAGCGTGATAAGCATTTTCAATTGACTTATAAAAATCGAAGATCTGAAACACGTGATAAATATCCACAATCCAGGTGAACTATAATGCTGGGGCTATACTAGCTTGAAATGGCGTCGATTTTTGCGGTGATTTTTGCGCGATAATTTCACAACGGCATTTACATTGGTGAACGAACCCGTTTCTTCCATTGATTTTACAGATGTTAACCACTAAGCCGATTGAATATTATATGTTTCGCACATCTTTATTTATGATAAAGAACATTGTCTATTTTTTATTTATGAAAACAATAAAAGTATAGTTTTTAACAAAATATTGAAGAATATACTTAATATTTCAAATGACTTTTACAAATAATTGTCTTATACAAATTTTAAGTAAAACAAAATAAAAAAAATACAACGGTTTCCAAGAGGCGCGGGTTCGAGTTCCGCTATATTAAAATTAATTAGTTTAATCAATTCAATGAGAATGAAACTAATTTACGACAAGCAAATTTAAATAAAGTTTTAAAATAGCCGTTCGATATAATAAATACTTATATGTATAGTAAATGATGAATATTGAGGCCAGTCGTGGCGCAGCGGCACGAAGTGTGACTGTAAAACCGACTGGTTGTGGGTTCGATGCCCACTCGAGGAGATGAAAATATTTTCTTAAATTTATATATCCATTTTCTTCACTCTGGTGTCGAGGTTAAGCGCGGCGTTGATTTCTGCCACTCAACACGCAATGCCTCCAGAATTCGGCAGAAAGTGGGGAACGGAGTGTCTTAACACTAGGTTCCATCTGCCTACCCTGCTGTGTGCGGGATACAGCGTGAAGCTGATTTAATTTTTTTAATGTATAGTAAAACTGAAACTATTTGAAATATAATAATGAACTAACAAGTAGACAAAACACGCTAACATAATAAACGTAAAAAGAAACCAAAATCACAAAGGTTTCGCTTTTCAGTTTTATTATTCTTATCTCAAATGTTGACACAACCTTATCCGCAGGACCAACACTAGACCTTTCATAAACATCGTTTTATGACACAAACCATAAGCTAACCTCTGAACGCCTTATCTTCTAACAATGACTGCCTTATGAGTGTCGTCCAAATAATGAAATGGAGCTTTGCTATAAAAATTTTATTATAGTCTAGACGTAATTACTGCAATTATTACATATTTAAATATGTATCTATATATTTTAAATAATTCATTTTTAAGTAGTTTTAGTAAATAAAAAATGTATGTGACTTTCAATAAATCTGTTTTTTTAGATTCACGCCGCACATAGAATTGTAGACAGAGAGAACCTAATGTTAAGACACTTCGTTCCCATAGACACTTTCGTTCCCCACATCCTGCCGAATTCTAGAGGGATTGCGTATTCAGTGGCGGAACTCAACACCGTATTTTGCTTCGTTACCAAAGCGAGGAAATGAAAATATTAAATATTTCATTCACTCGAGTGAAAATTGGGGAACAATTGAAAAAAATCTAATAAAGTGTAATAATTGTAAGAAAGCGCACCTACAGCTAGATGCGCTCTCCTACAGTTTATATTCTATAAGCTTATAATTTCGTTTTATAAACTTAGATCCAGAATAAATATTAAATGATAAAATTAAAATTTATTAATTCAGTCTAAGAACTTATGAGTATTTAATATCTATATATCAAGTTTTTATTTGATATTTACTATAGAAATAATAATATAACTACATCTATTCATTACTTTCATAAAATGTTTCATCAAAAGATAACTAAAAATACAAGCAAAAAGGCAAAGTATTGGTTATAATACAGGAAAAAAGGCATTCAAAAAATAACGCGGAAGTTGCTTTAAATAGCCGTTGAATCGTAACAGGAAAATGTCGGATTAGAGGGTGGAGGCCCTCTTCACGCATACTGTATACTGTGTATCTGTATCTACAATATATGGGACAGCCTCTCTGTATTCTTAGCTGGCCGCGATCGTCACGCGTTATATAACTTGCAGAATTTATAGCCCTCATGCTCTTAATACTGTTTCATTTATTTAATGGATGAATGAATTTTGGGAAATGTAGTATGTTTTCTATAATTTTCTTTTGAATGTTTTACGAAAAAAAATTCAGCTTCGTGTTTAAAACAGCTTCTAGTGTTTTGGAGGTATTGCGTGTTAAGTAGCGGAACTATACGCCGCGCTTTGCCTCTACACTGTAGCAAATAAATTAAAATATTAAATATTTAATTTCTTCTAGTTGAAATCGAACCCATAAACTGTCGCGTTTTCAGTCAAACGCTTATGTTCTGCCCCTGCGCCACGACTGGGCTATGATGAATTAATTTTAGGAAATAAAATATGGTTTGTATATATTTTTTTCATGTAGTAAGAACACTACGGTTAATAATAATTAGTTGTGAGATTGATAAAATTCCTGTTTTCGTAAGGATTTGTAATAAGACAGCTATGAATATAAATGATAAAATGATGTAACATAACTTTATTGTAATGTAACAGAAAATATTGTATGTACTGTACACACGACAGTAGTAGGTTCGATCAAATTTTCATTTAAAAGTAATTTCATTGTCATGGTCTGGCTAGACTGCAACGGCGGTTCCCTCCTTCCAATAAGCGTTCCCAAAACAGGCGAGAGTGCAGAACGTCGCGACCTATAATATATTGTCCTTTCTCTCTATAGATAAAAGGCGTAAAGATATATTTGACGATATTTTGGTTTTAATGTACACGCCACACCAGTTTTAAATTGCTAATTTCTGAAATATATTTTTAATGTTATTTTAATAAGTATAATTATCATAAAATGTGTAATGAAAGTGTATAAAAAAATCATTATCTGCCATGTCAATGTTAATGCTCAGTGAAATAACGTCATATGTTTATTTTGTATTTAACAGAATTCAATATTTCAACACATATTGACTATGCTATTTAAGAACATCTAAATACATTATTTTACTTTATATTTATTTCTACAGCATGTACGTTACTATTAAATTAAAAATTATAATATTTAAGGTTCCCTATCTCAAAAGGATAAAACTGAACTCCTATAGGATGACTTTTTTATCCGTCTGCCATAGCATCTTTTTTTAGATTGCGTAGGGGTATCAAGCTAACATTATATATCAGATATTCAGGTAAAGAGGCTAGTCGTGGCGGAGGGGCACAAAGTGTAACTATAAAACCGACTGGTTGTGGGTTCGATCCCCACTCGAGAAAATGAAATATTTATTTAAATTTTTATTTCCATTTCTTCTATTTAACACTAGGTTCCCTCTGCCTACCCTGCTGTGTGCGGGATACAGCGTGAAGCTGATTATTATTCAGGTAATTACGGCACAGATCAACACAGATTTTCTTACAACGCACTCTTGCATCATATTCCATCTTTTTATGCAAACAACAAAAACAATTACAATAAAACTGAAATACCTACTTATACATATGCACATTTAGACAATGTCTAATTTTTTTTTAAATATGGAGTTAAGTCTAACAGACACTAAAATGTAGTTGTAAAATGCATTTTATCCTTTGTATGAGATACACTACAATGACATGAAAATTACTCTTGCTATCTTTACTGTAAATTTAATGATCGTGCTAAATAATGGAAGAACTTGTTCTTAACAAAATTTTACTATTATTTACCGTGAAGGCAACACTATTTATTATAATAAGCATGTATTAATTATTGAGGTCAGTCGTGAAAAAAAAAGCCGCGTTGAGATCCGCCACTCAACACGCAATGCTTCGAGAATTTAGAAGACAATGGAGGACGAAAGTATCTTGATGTGAACGGAGTGTTTTACCACTAGGCCCCCAGGTAGGTCCTATTATGTACAGGACACAGCGTGACTTAAAAAAAAGACAAAAAAGAATTATGTATACACACACAAATCGTATAAACAAGAGTATGCCCTATACAACAACAATGCCAATTCAAATTGATATTATGCTATCTGTAACTGTCGCCATTTTTTTATTTAGATAATATGAATATGAAGGACTATTGTTTTTAGGGAATCCATACACCCTGAAACATAATAGTAGGATTGAGAAAAATATTTTAATCAGCTTCACGCTGTATCCTGCACACGGCATTGTAGGCAGCGGGACCTAGTGTTAAGACACTCCGTTCCCCACTTTTCGTCGAGTTCTGGAGGCGGAACTCAGCGCCGCGCTTTGCCTCGACACCTGAGCGAAGAAATGAAAATATAAATGTAAATAAATATTTCACTGCTTCGAGTGGGGAACGAACCCACAATCATCGATTTTGCAGTCACACTTTGTGCCTCTGCGCCACGACTGGCCTAAAATATTTTAAACTTTTTATTTATTTTAACCCTGCACGTAAACGACATGTTTTTCTACTCTTCGTTTCCTAAGTTTTACCTTTGGGAAATCAAAGTCAGTACTCGGTTGGTTCGCAACTATTCTTTAAAAATTAACCCGAGTCTAGCCACTAAGGTAATGTTTTTTAACTTGTGAGTACCTGTTTTGAACTTAAACCAGGTCGTGTCGTCCTTGGAGATGTTTATTTTAAAATAAACTTTTGTTAACTGTTAGAGTTACTCAAACACGATGTAGAAGTTCACCTCTTTTACGACAATTACGGATTATGTTTCACTAATTATTATTTTGATTAATATTCAAAAGGGGGGCATTCTTAATTCGTTTGAAGTTTTACATAGGACAACCACTAACTTGAGAAGCATCCTTTTAAAGTCCATCTATCACTTAAAATCGTAAAATAAATTATTTTTTAACAAAAAGAAAAACCGACTTCAAACTTCAAACAACCGACTTCAAACAACGAACTAAAAAATAAGTTAATGTAAAACGTACTTTGATTTTATTAAAAAAAAAAATAATTAAAAAAATATTTTATAATTTTGAAGTCGGTGCCAAGTAAAACAAACACGCTTAGTAATTCGATATTGTAGTAAGGTTGTTGTAGCATTAGCTTGACTATTAGATATAAATTTTTACTTCAAAAATTAATTTATTAGATATCAGTTTTTACTTGAAAAAGTTTACGATGTCAAAGTTGCTCTAGCAAAGTTTCTGCACTATTTCGTTCTAATATAAAATCCACTATGGCCACGATAACTACATTTCAATTTTATTTATTTAAAATATTTTAGATAAAATCAACATAATGAACCAGACGAATTTGATCTCTACGTTAAATATATTTGCTAAAAAATAATGTACGCAGATGGAATTACATTACCTAATAGATTATTTATATCTATAAATAAATCAGCTTCACGCTGTATCCCGCACACAGCAGGGTAGGCGGAGGGAACCTAGTGTTAAGACACTACGTTCACCACTTTCCGCCGAATTCTGGAGGCATTGCGTGTAAAGTGGCAGAACTCAACGCCGCGCTTAATCTCGACACCAGAGCGAAGAAATGAAAATATAAATTTAAGTAAATATTTCATCTCCTCGAGTGGGGATCGAACCCACAACCAGTCTGTTTTACAGTCACACCTCGTGCCGCTGTGCCACGACTGGCCTCATTTGTATCTATAACTTTCTTAAATTGTGTTTATTTGTCTGTTTGCGCACCCATCTTCTGAATAAGGAAATAATAAAATAATTATATTTTTTTTTTGCTTTTTCCGTTCTGGTAAAACAAAGCGCGAAATTGCGTTTCGCCACTCAACAAAAGCAATATCTTCATTTTTGGTTCTTCGTTTCAATGATAACGTCCACTAAATGGGAGAAGTGTGGCAATGGTCATAAAGTCCACGCAAATTAAGTTGCGTGGACAGCCGCTAGTCTCATATGAGATTACAGGCTTGTACCTATGGCTTTGCCCGCGTGGTTGTGATAGCAATAATAGTGAATTGTGTATGACATATACCTAATACATTCAAAGAGGCCCAGGGAATGCGGCCACATGTACATTGAAACGAATAACGTAATGCATTCCTCAATAAATATTCTATCTAACTAAACAAGATTTTTTCAGTTGGAACTAGTAGTTCCTGAGATTAGCGCGTTCTACTAAATAAACTCTTCAGCTTTATTATATTAGTAGGTTTAGATAGTATAATTTTGTTTTACTTGTGTGGAGACAATAAAAATGTACAGGCATAAAAGGACAATTACCTATACACTCCTACTTTTTCAGCTTCACGCACATAGCAGAGTAGCTAGAGGGAATCTGGGACCCTAATGTTAAGACACTCTGTTCCCATTGAAATTCTTCCATTTCCCACTTTCCGCCAAATTTAATATAGGGCGGGACTCAATTTTAATATTAATGAAAATTGAGCTCAGTATAAGAGAATTTCTACTAAATACTAAAATAAATGCTATAAGCTTCCGGTATGTATGTAAATAAGAGATGAGCTATTTCATATTAGATGTGGATTATAAAGGAAATGATAATGGAATTAAATTCCTTGACCTACTTATTATCTACCGCGCTCACCTATCTATTAGCATTGGTAACCCACAGTAAAAGTATACGGTGCCATGTAAAATACGGATGAATATATGCAACGCTTTTTCTCTTTACATATTATCTTCTGTTTGTTTCTGAATAATTTGAGAGATATTTACATTTTTTTCTGCATAAAAAGTATCCCCTTGTTTCAAGAAGAACACTTTCAAAGATTTTATTAAGGTTAGAACTTTTAACAGTTGTGGTCGTCAGCAACCCAAAATCTTTTATAGATTCAGGGGAAGAAAGTTATATATATTTAAAACACATGAGTTTTAAATAATACCATCAGAAAATATTGATCTAATAAGGTATTTGCCACCGGAAGCTTATTTAAATAACATAAATTCGACAATGTTACTTTGTCATAAGTCGAAGCTCTACCGAAGAAAAGACAAGAGCGCGTACTTTCTTTCTCTCCACTACAACTGCGTGTTATTTATAATACAAAAAGCGTGAAGGCACCGCCCCGCACCTACACCGTGAATTCCTACCAGACTGGGGTCGGCTGCAATAGTCTTTATTGAACCCTCCGGGACGTTTGTGTGTGATCTTTCTGAAGGTACTTGTTAAGCTTGTTTATATTAAAGTTGTATTAGAATGATGATCCGTGATGTTAATTGATTTGTGAGATCAATGATTTGTGATATCAATATCGAGGCGTTGGATTCAACGCACTACCGCAAGGCTGCCATAATGTTAAGTAAACTCATCCGATCCTAAAAGATCGTCGAAGATTATGTAGGACGGTACGTCTTTCAGTGTACAACATTTATTAGTATCGTAATATCGTTGCGACACTCGGGACGTCTATACGTAAACTACTCTAGATTATATGATATTAAAAATATGTGAATTGTATCTATTATACATAACGAATTATGCTATTAATATGTATTGCCAAGTATATTATTATTTATTTATTTATACTGTACTGTGATTGTCGAGTGACGGAAATCAACGCTGCGCTGCACCCTGCTGTGGCAAGGAAACAAATATAATTCATTCTTTCATTCACATTTATATTCAGATGTTGTTTCACTGTGCAAAATATAGTTCGGGATAGTTTTAGAATTTGAAAATCATATATAAGTCAAATAATTTTCAGATTTAATTATATAATTTTTATCAAACCTCTCTCGCAAAATATACGATAAAACTGAAGAAATACTAATATAATAAATAAAAAATATTCTCAAGAGTGAAATTTTAACTACGGCGTGCTCCAATTATACATTTTTTATTATATTTAATTAAAAAATAAACTGTCAACTAATGACCTTTTGGCTTACTTTCAGTTCTACACTTATGTATATACAAATACAATAGCACGCCGCCTGCGACTTCGCCCGCTTGAACTGCAAGATTTATTCAGTACACTGAATTACTTCGTATTGTAATATTACGTGTCTGCAGCACACTTATAGTCATTTCTAAAATAAATCAGCTTCATGCTCTATCCCACACACTGCAGGGTAGGCAGAGGGCACCTAACCTTGTAATACTCCGTTCCCCACGACCTTTCATATATATAGGAGATTTTATACAGTTACTATCATTATTCAAATTCTATAGTCTAATAATTGAATAACCTTTTGATATTGTTCCATATACAGTTAGAATTTCGACCTCATGCTAGAATCAATCAAACTATCAGTATAATTACGTCGAGAGTTGAAGTGAGCAGACCGTGAACACCATCTAAAATGCGAAATAGCCTCAAATGTTGAATGTTAATGGTAATACTAGAAATGGACGAGTCAATAATTTCAGGAGAAAATTAAATATTTCCGTCCATTAGTGTGATTCTCTATTGAATGTACAACTTTCTTTTTGGAGTTAAGATAAATTTATTTATTAATTTTCTATAATGCTATCTAATTTGTTTTTTAATTTGACAAAATGTTAAAATAGATTTTTTTACTGTTTTTCTGAAAAATTTCAAACCATAAAATCTAACAATTCTCCTATATCAGTGAAGCAATAAAATTAAAAGTAATATAAGGAATTTTACTCCATATTTTCATAATATATAGCAAGCTTCTCTTCACTATGTATATATTTTATTACCATTCCTGTGATGTTCGCAGAAAGGAAATTTGTGTTCGTGCTAGCATTCCAGACGCTTGCCTGGCGAAAATTTAAATTGGCTCATTCATCACATTACAACTCTGGTCAGGGTTATTTGAAATCGATAATCAATCCATCACTCATTTTCTTTTATTTTTCAAAGATTTCGGGGACATTTTTTTAAGTATTAAAGCTGAGATTGCAATTTGATAGCTGCCATTAAAAACACCCTTGTCATTTGGAAAAATTCTACAAATTCAAATGTAATTAATATATAGAGGCCAGACGTGGCGCAGCGGAACAAGGTGTGCCTGTAAAAACCGACTGGTCGTGGGTTCGATCCCCACTCGAGGAGATGAAATATTTACTTAAATTTATATTTCCATCGCTCTGGTGTCGTGGTTAAGCGCGGCGTTGAGTTCTGTCACTCAACACGCAATGCCTCCAGAATTCGGCAGAAAGTGGGGAAGGAGTGTCTTAACACTAGGTTCCCACTGCCTACCCTGCCGTGTGCGGGATACAGCGTGTGAAGCTGACTTATTTATTTAATTCTTATTAAAACAATCTTTATTGATATAACCTTCGAATTTAATAGCATGAAAGACATTCCGTTAAGTGTGGCTAAGTGATATGTAATATATAATTTATAAATGTTTTATAATGGAAGTTACTAATTAAAATGCTAATACTTACATCAAGAATTATATTGGAAATAATAAAAGCATAAAATAAAGTGCAGCGTAGAGTTTCTAAACCTAACGAATGAATAAAATAAACTTTGAATTGGATAGTTTTACTATGAATTTAAAGCGTCTTTATACTTGTGTTAGCATAAGTTCTTTATAATGTAGTAATATAAGCACGAACGACACGGCACTCGTGTTCATTACGTTCTAAGATATTGTCAAGACAACTTGTCATTACAATTTATATTACAATATTGTGACTACGAGAGTATATGTGTATATAACAAGTGTAAATAAATTTATTGTAAAAGCTGGATTTTGTGTCTGATTCGTTGGTTCGCCTAACAGTTCAGAAGCGGGATTACGAAAGGATATACAAAATTTCCTGCCACGCTCATAAAGTGTAAGTAGACCATATATATATTCTTTTTTTTTTTTTTCTTTTCTCTCATTTTTCTTACTCCTTAAAGATTAGCTGAATAATTTGTATGTAAATTGAGTTCTCTATAATTTTTTATTTTTCTATTCTGAATATAAGCAGAGTGTTGCTATTCTAATTATAGTTTTTAGTTACTCTTATTTCTTTTACATCAAACAAACAACAAACGGATAAATGAAAGATCTTCAATGGAAATTTAATAAATAGTTTTAACAGTTAAAGTTTACTGATGACGATACATAGAAATCTTGTACTTCGAACTTTTCGTTGTGTGGTGAATGGTAACCTTTATAACAGCCAGAGTGGTTTTTTTTATGAAGGGAATTATTGGATAAATTTGGAAGGTTGGATAATTTGAGAATACACTGGATGATGTGCATACCTAAACATTTTCCATTTTATAGTACTTACGTAACGTTTCAGTTTTGAGGGTAGTCGATAAATTTAGAATTTGAGATTGTTTAAGATATACTTTAAAAGAAGTATACAATTGCTTATAGCATCTACGTTGGTAGACGTGATCGATAGGATATTAGTTCTTCCAATAGAGTATTTACTTATACGGGTGATAATTTAAAGATATTTGACACCATGATATTTCACACATTTAAAGATATATGACATTCATTGGTCATGAATAATTTCAGTTATCTAGACTTTCTGGAATACTTATTTTGAAATATTTATAATGGGTATATTCAAATTTATTTATTACATATCTGGAATATTTCTTTCGTCGTTTTTGTCATTCTTTGGAAAACTTTTACATCGTATAGAGGATATTGTATTTCGCTATCTATTGGTTAACTATAAATGATATTAGAATTGTTTTTGTGATGACAATAATATTAGTGAAGTAACTATTTTGTTGTCTTAAAAACATCAATATGATTTTGTTTTATCATCATGCGGAATTGTTCTACATATATTCTTTATGTGTAGTATGTTTAGAATTGATGAATTATCTGAATTGAAATTTGTAAATATTTTCATTGGTTTTTACTTCCGGCTTTGTCACTTTATTGAGAACTGTCGTCTTGTCGTTTCCTATTTCTGTAAGAGTTATAAAGCTATTCTCGTAATGTAATAGTCTCTTTTTGAATGTATTATTTTTGAATAAGATTGTTCTATGGTATACGAATTTATTAACACGTATAATAGACACAAACATAGAAAATATAATCGTAATAGCTATGGAATCTAATATTCCAATGAAATTAAAGTACATGTGTTCTTATCTCAATTTATTAGTATCTCATTTTATTTGTGTTATGACATATGGTAAAAATTCCTTTCTTTTACGGGATAAATATATTGTGATTTGATAATTATTCCTGGTTTTGGATAATTGTTGTTAATGTAGATATTACAGTGTAATTCTCTTTATCCCGTGAGGACCAGCCAGCTTAGGGAACTTTGGTGGCATTAATTATTTGTTCAATTGACTTTCTTTTCCGTTTGCTATTTGTTTGTTGTTAACATGATGTCAAAGTATTGGCCCTGTTTCACGTAACTGTAGACAAATCTAGATTTTATTTGTTTATTGGTCGATTATCGTCGATTGAGTGTTTTGATTTGTAATTTTCTCTGGAGCGTTAATATTCTTGGTTATTATTTACTTTATAACGATTAAAAGTCGCGTAATTGTAAAGATAAAATATCATTTATGTGCATTTATGGCCAGATTATACAGTGTCGGTTAACTTATTAATTTTTATGAATTTCGAATGTCAAAGTTATTTGAATAGATTTTCAAATTCATAAATTTGAAGGAATTTTATGTTAATGTAATTAGGTTGATAAAAAAAATTATTATAATGTGTGCAAGTCTAAGCTTATATTGTTTGAGTTTCAGGAACATGGAAAATAATATTGCCCGAGGATAGGGCTTGAGCTTGAATGATGCCCGAGGATAGGGCTTGAGATTGAATGATGCCCGAGGATAGGGCTTGAGAATGAATGATGCCCGAGGATAGGGTTTGGGATGATGATGCCCGAGGATAGGGTTTATGGGGTTGAGTGATGCCCGAGGATAGGGTTTAGGGATGATGATGCCCCAGGAAAGGGTTTGAGGATGGATGCCACCCGAGGTTAAGGAGTTAAGCATTCATCCTTCATCATTCGTCCCTCGTCATTCATTCCTCATCATTCGTCCCTCATCATTCGTCCCATATCATTCGTCTTTAATCATTTTAATCTTACCCGAGGTTAAGGGTAATGGATGGATTATACCAGAGGTTAAGGGTAATGGATGTATTATACCCGAGATTAAGGGTGATGGATGGATTATATTTCAGGTTAAGGATAATGGGTGGATTATACCCGAGGTTAAGGGTGATGGATGGATTATATTTCAGGTTAAGGATAATGGATGGATGATACCCGAGGTTAAGGGCAATGGATAGATAACATTTCAGGTTAAGGATAATGGATGGATGTTACCCGTGGTTAATGGTAATGGACGGATAATACCAGAGGTTAAAGGCAATGGATGCAAAATACTCGAGTTTAAGGATAAAGGGAGCTTAAGAATCAGGTGAGTGAAGTCATTTTTGAGCTCATTAAAGAAAATGAATAAAAATTGATTGATTTTTCGAAATTTGAATTGATATTAAAGTATTTCTTTTAAATTGTTGTAATTGATCGGAATGGAACAAATTCATAGCGAGTCGTTCCCAAACGACGAGAATTAAGAATATTCATTTTAACAAATATGTTAGTATAAATGTGTTTACGATGAGACACGAAGCAAAATTCTTATAAAATAAAACTTTCAAATCGGTGTGAAGTAATGGTTATTGGTTGGTAAATGGTGGAAATGATCACGGTGTAGCAATAGATACAAATAGAGACATACGTAGGTAGGTAGGTAGGTACAGTAGCTTAAGTTATGAATCCTAAAAAAAAGTTTGAAATTTTTTTGATCTGAAAAAAAAAAAACATGTATAAAGGGGAAAATAATGATAATGGTAACTACAAAAAAATGCAATGTATAGCTGAATGAAGTGAATCGAATTCAAATTATTCTAATGTAATTTTGCTACTAATATAGTAGCAAAATTACAAAAAAATATCTAGTGAATCTATGATGTAAGTCTTACCATTGGCTCCGAAATATATTTAGAAGAGCCGACAAAATACTCAAGAAAACAGTATTTGAAGATAAAATTTACAATAAAAGTACAACAATCGTTACTTTCCAGTTTTAACATCGACATCCTTTAAGTCCATATATTAATATCGTTATAGTAATATAGGATACAAGCTTTGCCTAGTAATTGAAAATTGGCTGTGGAATTTTATAATGCATACGAACATGGAAAATGATGCAAATTTAGTATAACTTATGCCTAAAGGAAAATTAAGAGCATATTACTCTATCTGTCAACTTGTTGTTATTTGTTTGTTTTTGTATATTATCAATTTCTTGTTTATTACAAGTAGACTTTCAAATTATTAGATTACGCGTACAGCTGACATTTGTTGAGGAAAGTAGAAGTAAACTTTAAAATAATCTGAATTAAAAAAAAAATAACCAAAAAAACCAATCGAATTCGACACGATTTTGCCCACCAACCTCCTTTTGTTGATTCAGAAGACGAATTTTCCGCAGATTTAGTGTATTGTTGATCGGGATGTTTCATATTAATTTTAGCTTGATATTTCCATGTCTTCTTTAGATAATTAGTCCTGAGAGAGACAGACAGACGTACGTAAGGACAAGACTTAATGCATAAGCGTTTGTAGATATTAAGCACTTATTATTTTTTACATGTGACTGGCAACGGCTGTACGTAAGAGCTGACGGTCAATCTTCGCGGTCAATTCTTCATTGAAGAGACCTTTGTCCAGTAATGGACGAGGACAGGCTAATAATCATGGTTGTGTTGAGGATCATGGTTATGAGGATCATGGTTATGAGGACCATGGTTATGAGGACCATGGTTATGAGGACCATGGTTATGAGGACCATGGTGATGATATGGATCGTGGTGATGATGAGGATCATGGTCATGATGAGGATCATTGTGATGATGAGGATCATTGTGATGATGAGGATCATTGTGATGATGAGGATCATTGTGATGATGAGGATCATGGTGAGGATGGAGATTATGGGGGTGAAGATGGCAGTCATTATGGTTGTGATAATGTGGTTTGAATATGGGAGTAATGAGGCGAGCGGTGTCACGTTCTGTTTATTGTATTTGATTGATCATGGCTACACAAATTGTGTGTTGAATATTTTTTCAGATGAGCTGCTTTTATATGTAAGATTTGTACAATGTATACTAAACGTGTGTCATTAATTATTAGCTGTGGTTGAGTTGAGAATAACCTTGATAATATATATGGGTCTTTAATAGGAAATAGATTATTATTATAGACTTTTTATATGTTAAGCTTATAAAGTATATGAAAGTTAATGAATACGGCCAGTCGTGGCGCAGGGGCACAAAGTGTGACTGTAAAACCGACTGGTTGTGGGTTCGATCCCCACTCGAGGAGATGAAATATTTACTTAAATTTATATTTCCATTTCTTCGCTCTGCGCACACTAGGTTCTCTCTGCCTACCCTGCAGTGTGTGGGATACAGCGTGAAACCGATTTATTTATTTTAAGTTAATGAATCTGCTTAGTTTACGAATTGAAATGTCATTAATAATAACATGCTCTTTTAATGTACTAAAATAAGTGTTCGATATTAAATATCTTCCATGTAGCGTTGTTAGTGTTGTTTAGCCAAATTCTTGTGAAAAAAATAATAATAATATGTAATAATTAAATTATAACATGAATGTATATGGCTATGAATGTATACTGATGGCTCATTGTGTTAACGAGAATTATTGAATTGTATAAATCTACATAATTATTTGTACATAATTATATAATTGTTGTATAAATCTAAAATCAAAAAAACTAAAAATGTATAAATACAAAAAAAATGTTTGCAATGTAAAATATAATTTATAAATATTTTGTATAATCAATTTAATTGCGTAACGAATTCATTGTAGTTAACATTTGCTTTATTTAATTTTAGTTAAGGAATAACAGGACTCTTTTACAAACATCACATGAGTCTAGTTTTATGTAATAATTATTTTGATTTAAAGAAAATTACGAATTAAGAAAATGTATTTCAAATTGTATAATTTACATATTATGACATGTGAATATATCTAATTTAATAGTTTTTGTAAATATCCTCACTTGAGCTAAAAATATAATTGTTATGTAACTGTTGGCACAAAACTAATGCTATTTAAATTAGGACATTTAAAAATTGTGAACTATTCTTAAATCGCGAAGGGACTCGCGATTAGCAGGATGGCCGAGCTGTTAGCATAAGTTCTTTATAATATAGTAATAGGTGTCGCTGTGAATACAAGTACGTCATTTGATATTGTTTCCATTATCGATTGTATCAAGTGGCGGTAGTGTGCTGCGTCTTTTCCGGTGGATTTCCAATATAAGCACAAACGACACGGCACTCGTGTTCATTACGTTCTAAGATATTGTCAAGACAACTTGTCATTACAATTTTTGTTATATGATATAACAGCTTGTTGCGAGATTTACGTAGGTAAAATAAAATGAAATTGAATGAACTTGATCTGATTGATCTTAATTTTATTTTATGAGTAACGTAAGTGTCTTAATGGGGAGCGGAGTGTCTTAACACTAGATTCCCTGGTTTCCTCTTCCTACCTTGATATGTGAAACTTTCAGCTATATTGTACAATTCCGTAATGACGTTATAAAATCATAATAAAAATTTCAAAGAAAAAGTTTATTATATTCTTTTAGCCCATTAAAATAAAAACTTATTGTAAATTTTTTAACCTCTTTATTTTATTTTAAAATACAAATGTAAACTTAGATAAAAAAATATTTGTAAAAACAAAAACCCCGACTGCATCAAACTAAAAAGAAAATAAACAAGCCCAATAGTTTATTAGGATTAACAGTCGGGACCTCTTTAAATAATGCGGGGCTCCTGGTAAAGATTTTATTAATTGAAGAATTACTTATAGGTCCCGACTGTTAATCCTAATAAACTATTGGGCTTGTTTATTTTCTTTTTAGTTTGATGCAGTCGGGGTTTTTGTTTTTACAAATATTTTTTTTATTTTTCACTTTTTTGTTAGAATTCATTATGGTAATCATAATCATGATATACCTTTTTGAAATCCTGGAATTGAGCTCTTGAATTTGATACCCATATTGTAGTATTCGAAACGAAAATATTTTTTTTCACTAACTGCAATGGCGTCCCACAGCCGCCATGATTATTTTTTATTAACGTCACCTATCTAAGAACACTTGGGCTGCTAATACAAATCTAACGATACCTCAAATATTTAAATCCGTTCAGCGGTTCTGGAGATACGAGGTAATAAAGAATATTACATACATACAAGATACGCGCGAAAAACATAACCCTTCCTTAGCAGTCGGGAAAAATCTTGGTTTTCATTGAATTTGATCATGAAATTAGATACTCCTTTTATTTTTCACCTTTTTTTTTGGAAATAAATGCGAAATAAATATATTTCTAAATCGCTACAACAACAAAACACTCTGGATAACTGTTATTTGAACTCCCTTTCCACTAGAGGTTATTAACCACAAAACAGTTAAAATGTTCATCGAGTGAGTTGTCAGTGAAAAGAACAATTAAAAGTTATGAGTGAGAATTCATTTAAATCCGGCCTGTAATAATAATTGCTCTTGAACTCTCTTGAAGCAAAACTCGTTAAAATGTAGTGCACTTCTTGCTAGACTACAGAGATGAATGCAAATAAAGGAATCGCGTCTAAAATCATGGAATTATCTACTAACGTCGATCTGTGATTGACTTTACAGTTTCAGAATTCATTTATTTCTCTTTCAGAACTTTCATATTTTAATTTAAATTATGTTAGCTGGAGTACGTACATATGCATTAAGTGCATATATTTGTTCTCAAAATTTTCTATTTTATTTTCAGTGATCGTGGCATATTTTTTATTTAAATAAGCAGGCTTGAAGCTTTCAATATTACACCTCGAGATATTATATGCATTTTATTTTAAGACTTATTGAAATATACCTTAGGGATTGTATGAAGGAAGCATCGGTAATTTCTTTACCACATACCCCTGGGTATATGATAAATGATGATAAAGTGCAAGATGCTGTAGAAATAACGAAGATAGCATGTCAGGATTATAAAGCCTTAGGTAAGGATAAAAGTATGAAAGATATAAAAAAGAAGAGTATAAGCTGCCAAAGCACCAAACGAAAGTACTGATAAAGATGAAGTGTAAAAAATTAGAGAATGAAAAAGATGAATGGTTAAGGACAACTTCAAGAAAAACACGAGGCCTTTCTGTCAAGAAGTTAGTGATTCTCGATATTCCTCGCTAACTTGTAGAATGAAAGGGGTGCTTTCGAAAAACGGTGAAATTTTAACAGAACAACCACACGTTTTGCAACGATAGCCGGAATTTTACAAGGAAATGAATGGAATGACGCCTCGGTCTTGATGTAGCTGATGGCTAAACTAATATAAAATAAGTTGAAAATGCAAAACTAATGCGGTAAATTCTTGGCGGTTAACCAAAAAGTTTTCTGTGTTTTTGTGGACTGTGGAAAAGCCGTTTGACGGAGTTGTGACAACGAAATTATAGGAGATACTACCCCGGTTCAATGTGAGAGGACTCTGTGCAGTAGGCTGTAAAGTCTCTTTGCAGAGATCACTCAGCTTGACCTTGGAAAACACAGTTTCAAAGATACTGGAGGAAGGTCACGTAAAAAATATAAGGACTCCCCGAAGCCCACAAATATTTAGCGATTTTTTGTACTTTAGTAGATATTGAAAAAAAAATGTTTTTTGAAAAAATATATTTAAGCAAAGTTATGTGTTTTTCTCAAAGTAGCTCACTACGACGTTAATACATCGATAGAGATACCCTACGGAATATACCTCGATCGATTTATACAGATAATTTGTTTTCTAAACGATCAATGTTTTTGTTGTCTTTCTCAAGCGGAGGTTTGTTAAAATCTTCATAAAGAGAACAGCAATACAGAAATACTAGCAACTGTATCAAAAGAGCACTGCAGGGGAATGTGTACGTAAAGGGATGTACGATACAATGTACATAGACCTTGATTGACTGGAGTGCCCGGACGCTAGGAGGTTTTTAAAACAAATTGTATTCTAAATTTTCATAAGAAAAACATACATATTTCACAAACCATGCCAACGTGTGTTTGCACTCGCAGTAAATAATTACTGTAAATAGAAAAACAATACAATGATATTCAAATATCATATTTAGCATAAATATTAATGAAAACTTCAAAATTGTTTAGGTACAACAAACAAAACCTTTTAAACTAGTTAAATTCAATTTCACACCGTAGAACAAACACATGCGTCCCGGTGTAACCACTAGGTATCCCTGTATCAATCTTTCTTATCTCAAACTCATACCTTACATCTCATCCACTAGAGGCGAGTTGTGGCGCAGGGGCAAAAGCGACGGTAAGTGTGAGATTGTGGGTTCGATTCCCACTTGAGAAAATGAAATATTTTAATTTCTTCGGTTTGGTCTCAACACATAATGCCTCCAGAACTCAATAAATGATTTTCAAGTCTACATAATCAAAACTACTTGTCTTAGATTACCCTTCTCAAGTTATTTAAATTACGCCATTAGCTAACTCTTTGTAAATAAGGTGATCCAAACATTTATTTCAAGCATTTACATTCAAGACAAACATTTTTAAATCACACTTAGTGCAGCGCCGAGGGATCATTATGCTCACCCATACATCGCCGGTTGAAAATTGCTGCCATTACTTTAATTAAGATGGCTTGAATACTTTTGTATTAGACTGAATCAAATAGTGTATCTCTCTGATTTTATGTTATATAGTTAAATAGATAATATTCTGTATTATCTGTATATGTTATCAAGCATTTTTTTTTAATTTATAACAGAAGGCTAAAAATAAATAGAAATCACTAATTTTATGTAATTATGTTATACCTACACTACTTTTTAAACATCAGAAATAAAAAATCAATTTGCTCAGATGTTTTTGATATCTTTAGATCTATAGTATCTAATCTATAAAAAGAAATACTTTTTTACAAATATTCTACTTACTTACCTACTCAGCTTCACGCTTTATCTCTAACATATTAGCCAAAGAGAACGGAGCGCTAAACGCCAAACGTCTCTGCATACCTCTTTTCCTCGTCCACTGTCATCAGCCTCTTCATACATATTATCTCCAGTATCATCGATACTCTATTTTCAAAGGTCATCCGACTGTAGAAATACAAATATACTAACACTGACTAGTCAATATTCAGAACTAATTTCAACTTTTACAATCTTTTGTTTTTCGTTCACATCTTTATTTTTTGGTATAATGCCGTAAATTTTGTGTTATAAAAGCGATACATAGTGCAATAAATTAAGATCATTTAAAAAAAAAAAACAGACTTTAAAAAAGTTAAATGTGTTGGCAGTATGCTGACATTTTATTGTAATTGGTTAATAGCAACATTTATTATCGTGAAAATAAATGAAAAACCAATTCTGTGTAAAATTTTTCGGAAAATTCCCGCTCTATGTTCACAATGATAATGGCCAACTGAAACAAAATGTTTGCGTCCTCTCGAAATCGTAGCCGGAAGGAAGCCAGCGCGCTGCCGACTGAATTTACGATCGTTCCATATAAAATTACGTACGGCTTTGTAGGTATATAAACACATATGTACCTACTATACAGGTTACCTCTGCCTCTCCTGCTTTAGATAGTTCTGACTTATCACTATGCGCCTATTTTTTGTCACAAAATGTAGTACACGGTTTTTTTATTACATAAAAGAAAAGAATCTTCTTTAAAATTTTATTTTATAGCCATAAATTGAAATGTTCTTAGAATTTATTATCTTTAAACGGCCTCTTCGACATAGCAAATAATTAGTATCCTCGTAGCTTAAACCAACTTAGGTTACTAAGTAAAAAAGAAAACAATGCTTCTAAACTCTAAAATTTGTTTGTAATTAAAAGACAACAAAGAGAGGTGACAAGTGAAAATAAAATCGAATAAATCGAGCAATCGATTTTAAAAGTAATTTACACTATCAAACTAAGTGACAAAAATAAAAATAACAAATTCTCTTTCTTGCACAACGACGGGTGGAGCGTTGAATGATTAATGATAGTGTAAGTTAGTAATCTAAACTTAGAAGATAAAGTTCAAATCGATTGCAGCTTTTAATAGCATTTTCTATGCAGAAATCTTAAATTTAGAGACCAGTGGCATAGTGGTACAAGTGTAAACGCGACTGATTTTCGGTTCGATTCCCATTTGAGTTAAATTAAATTAAAAAAAGTTAAATTAATATTTTCATTGAGGCCAGCCGCGACGCACGGGTACAAAGTGTGGATATAAACGCGACTAGATGTGGGTTCGATTCGCACTCGAGGAAATGAAATTTTAATCTAAATTTATACTTCCATTTCTTTGCTCTGGTGTCGAGGCAATGTGCGGCATTGAGTTCCGATACTCATCGCGCAATGCCTCCAGAATTCAGCGGAAAGTGAAGAACGGAGTGTCTTAACACAAGGTTCCCTCTGCCTACCCTGCTATGTACGGGATACAGCGTGAAGCTGATATTTGAGTACTTAAAGCCGGAAGGAAGCAAGCATCCAGTCGATTAGATTTATAACTGTGCCGCTACAGAAGATTCATATTTTTGTATGTTTCTACAGTACAGTTATAGATAATATCTAGAAACAATCACTATATACTATACTTACATAGTAGCTATCTATCTATCGTGCGTCGACTGCTAAGGCTAAGGTAGAGTAAATAATTTTATTATTTTATAGATATAGCTCTTGGCTATTTGGATTTTCTGATAATAACAAGGGTTTTCTTAACAGTTAACAAGGATATTTGTTTAATGTGTTAGTTTACTGCTATTACTATCGATGCAGGCATCGTTTAGCTTATTTATTAAAAACAACGTTCGTAGCGTTGAGTTCCACCACTCAACACGGAATGCCTGCAGAATTCGGCGGTAAAACGGGGACGGATATGTCTTAATAGGAAAGAAGCGTCTTTTCGCTTAATTCTCAGGTTCCCTCTGCCACCCCGATATTTTTTTATTTTTTATTTTTTAACTTTACTAGATCTGCTTTCAAATGTCTTGTGTTGCATAATTGCGTAATAATTACAAAGTTTCGAAAACAAAATTGTCATTTGGCTTCCATTTTGATTGGTCTTGACAAAGGGACAAAAATTCCAAACGACTCATACCTACTATATGCTGCTTAACAACAGCTCCATAAAAAAATAAGTTACATGAAATATCCATTTGAGAAATGTTAAGCAATCATAAATTTTAATCTATGCGAAACAAAAACTGACTAATTGTTCATAAGTACCCCCATAAATACTTACAATAAGGTGCGATAACTTTTTATCTTGAAAAACATTTAATTTTTCAAGATATTTTTTTTTTATTATTAGTTATTAGTATATAAGTTTTAACTTTTTTTTTATTTTAATAATTTCTATTTTTTATGCTTCAAGCTGTATCTCGCATGGAGCAGGGTAGACAGAGGGAGCCTTGTTACCATAGCATTTCATTTCCTCAAGTGGGAATCGTATCCACAACTTGTCCCGATTACAGTAACACACATGTGCTCCTGCGCCACGACAGGCCTCAATTAATTTCTATACTTAGGTTCATTAAATTTGTTCGAAATAAATAATTATATATAATACCAATAAAGCCGTCATACTCCATTTACCTATATATACTGGCTTTATTATAAAACCATTCATACAACGATTAAAACAATATTGCATAAAATTGAGACAATATTGACTCTGCTACAGTCAAATTAGGCTATACTGGAAATAACGTATTTATTATCGTAATATCAAAATTAACGCTCGTTTGCGGTGATTGTTATACGTTTATTAACCTAAAAATTTGAATTTACTAATTTTATCAAAACTGAAATATTTTAACGACGTCATAAATATTAATTATACATATATATTAATTAAAAAGATTATCTATTTATATTATGTGTTATTAATGATTGTAAGCGACCGTTGTTTATACAGTATGATCCAGTGGATGCTGCCCGGGGGCTATCCTGTAATGTTATTATATTTTCGTATTAATAAAGTCTATTCCAACATGAGGAAGACGGAAGGAATAGACGAGAGTAAATAGCCAAAGCTAATAAGAAGTTATTTGTCTTTTTACTTACGACGTAATGGAGCGTTATGAACATTAGAAGGTTTTGTTGCTTTTTTTACAAAGTTGTCCTTAAGTGCAAAATACTCCCGATAGGTGGTTCCAAAACCTACTAAAAGAACTATACATATATTGTAAAATAATCTAAAAAAATAAACCTTATAAAAGATTAATATTTTTTATATGGGTACGTCATGACTAACATACTTAAAGGTTCGTTTTAGCTTCACGTTTATCCCTTGTGGGGTGACCAGATAAAATAGAACGAACACCATCATCAACCTCTTCATATATGCCCTCCGAGGGGTCCTCATGCTTTTTATGCTTTTATGCATGCTTTTTACGTGACCTTGATACCGTGCTCTGGAAGGTCAACCGAGGTCTTCGCCTGCCTCTCGTTTTTAAATCTTTTTTGCGATTCTTTAATCACTCATTCTCTTGATATGACCAAGCCACCTGAGCACATTCTTCTTCATTCTCACCGTGACATTTTTGCTAGTAGCTGCCACTCAGTGTATCTTTTCACAGCGGATTCGGTCAGATACACTGACTCCGTATATCCTACGATAAGATCGGATCTCCACGGCATTCATATTTTTTTAATTCTTCTTCTGTAACACTTACATTTCGTTTAAATAAATATTATTATGAAATGAATGAAAATGTGTTATGTATTGCATTCTTGTCTTCTAGTATGTTATAGAAACACGAATAAAAAAATAAAAACTTTGCACCATAAGCAAATTTACATTATGTATATGTAATTAAATAATATATATCGATTTCTATCTCGTTTCTTATACACAATAGTAAATATGCTTATCCAAGAATTTTGTTTTTAAACTCCGACGAAAACACAGTGGTGCTATAAATTTGACGTGTCTGTGTACTCGTATGTATGTATGCCTGTCTGTGGTATCATAGCTCCCAAACGGTTGAACCGATTCATTTTTTTTTTAATTTAACGTAATCGAGAGTGTTCTAAGCCTTGATTAAAAAAAATATGTTCAACTATTTAATTTAGTAATTAGCTTTTTTCTAGTTGTGTGTTTACTTATTGTAATTTTTCGTATAGAGAGTTACGGAGTACGTCGTCATGTTGATTGTATTGTATAATTTTTGTTTGTGTGTAATTTTTCTACGTTTATATAAACTTGTACGTATATATGTATATATTTATTTAGTTTATTTTTTTTTCAGTTTCACGTTGTATCCCGCACTCAGCAGCGTAGGCAGAGGGAACCTAGTGTTAAGACACTCCATTTCCCACTTTCTACCGAATTCTGGAGGCATTGCGTGTCGAATGGCAGAACTCAACGCCGCGCTTTGCCTCGGCACCAGAGCGAAGAAATGGAAATATAAATTTAAATATATATTTCATTTCCTTGAGTGAGGATCGAACCCACAACCAGTCGATTTTATAGTCACACTTTGTGCCCCTGCGCCACGACTGGCCTCTTATAAATGTACATAAAGATATAATAATTTATATAACAGTTTTCTTATCAACTAAAGCAACATCTAATTGCCAATGCTTTTAGCTCATTGAAATGAACTTTTCGAGCTCCAGCCTCATTCGGAATACCGCAATATAAGGTAGTTTGTATCTAAAAGGTCTGCTTAACAATTTAAGCTAGAAGTAGAGTTTAAGCCTCGTACTGTTCAAGTAAGAAACTTTCAATTATACTAATTTATACTAGTACCTATGTATTTTTGGCTGTTTTTGGTTGTGATCGACTTCTATTCGAGGGAATTAAATAATTAATATTTTCATTTTCACTAACAATAAGGCGAAGCGCTCAATACACAACGAATACATAAATTGACGGAAAACGAAAGCGTCTCAATAGGGAACGGAGGGTTTTAAGACTAGATTCCCAGGTTCCCTTTGCCTATCCTGCTATGTGTGTAATATTGAGGATTTAATATAAGCGAATAAAAAAATGGATTTTTAAACTTAATACATTTACCTACATTTATTTATTATACTTCGGGGAAAAAGCTTAATATTTCAGACAACAACAACTACTTTGAATACTTTATATCAAGTATATGGTTTATATTATACTAGTTATGTTGAAGTTTGTTTAGCAGTCGTGGCGCAGCGGCACAAGTGTGTGACTGTAATCGTGACTGGTTGTGGGTTCCTTCCCCACTCGAAAAAATGTAATATTTTTAAACATTATTAAATTGTTATTCCACACTTAAGCAGCGGTAAAACATACTTTTTAAGAAAACGTATAAAAATTGTAATATAATATTTACTTAAATTTATATTTTTTTCTTCCCTCGAGAGTAGAGGCAAAGAGCGGCGTTAAGTTCCGCCACACAATACGCAATGCCTCCAGAATACGGCGGAAAAAGGGGAACGGAGTCTCTCAACATTACATTCCCTCTACCTACTCACTGTGATACAACAAGAAGCTAATTTGATTTCATTTTAGCTAAAGGAGAAATCCAACATTAAAAAAAAACAAAATATATACCTACTTATACAAAACGAAGTAAATATAAAGACTTCGCCTAAAAGATTAAACACGAAGTGAATACCAACTGAGTTACTTTCCGAATAAGTAAGTTTTAATGGATATTTTCTCTATGCATATAAACTTGGATGTATGCATCGCATATGCATCGGTGCGTTTCTTGACGTTGCTCGCACCGCGTCACTGACGTAATGGAATAAACAAGCTTAATGGATTTTCCGACAAAGTATCCACTTTGACATGCTGAATGAAGGTCTTTTATTGTGTTTCTATGAGAGTAAGTTTACATACTTACTGCTTTTACTGTAGTTCTGTTCATAGTAAACACTGTATTTACTTTTGTATTTTCTATTCTTCGCGCAAAATAGAATAATCTTATCGAAGTTTCTTATGTGAAGACATCGTTTTTGTTAAAATATAATTTTTTTGTTTGCTTATTGTACTAATAATACCTTAAAATGGCAATGTCAATTCTGTTATTCTACGTCTGTGAGCTTCATTCTAGTATTAAATGATAACATAGCTAAGTTTAAGCTTCAACATCACATAAATAATGTCTGTAATTTTATTTTTAATAAATAAATATAGAATTTTAACTTAACCATGATGTACCTACATATCACCGTTCTCCACTTTCCGTCTGAATCCGAAATATTGCTTGTCAAGTGGTGAAATTCAACGCTTCATTTTGCTGTATTATAGCGGGGAAAAGAAATTGATTTATCGCACTAAGTGGGATTCGAATCCACAACCCATAATTGCGCTTACAGACGCTACCACTGCCCCAAGATAGCCCCGTATTCTAGTACTTAGGAACACTAAAATCAATCACTGACTATTTCGCAAACGACGCAAGCTCGATTTTCGAATGTCGAGTCTCTAAAGTGTAAATGGAAATTTCTCGTCATTTCCATGTACGCTTCTACGGACAAAATATACATAATATATAGTGTAGTGTTGAAGGTTTATTTATAAATAAGTCTAACAGGAGTATCAGTTGCGTAAAGTTCTATATAGAATGCAACATGTTGTAAGTAACTTTGATTCTTGAAGCGGTCGTGGCGCAGGGGCACAAGGGTGCGACTGTAACGCGATGGTTGTGAGTTCGATCTCCACTGGAGGGAATTAATTATCATTTCTTCCTATTTTCATTTCTGCTTCATTTCTCGGCACCAAGGGAAAAACCCGGCGTTGAGTTTTGTCACTCAACACGAAATGCCTTATTTATTCAAATACATATATGTGGTCGTGACAAGTATAAATAAATAAAAACCTAATTTGACTGAATTTTAGATTCAGTCAAATTAGGTTTACACTTTAGAGTCCAGTAGTAGCGCAGAGGTACAAAGTGTGACTGTAAAATCAACTGGTTGTGGGTTCGGTCCTCACTCTGAAATATTTATATACATTTATATTTTTATTTCTTCGCTCTGGTGTCGAGGCAAAGGGCCCGCCTTGAGTTCCGGCACTCAACACGCAATGCCTCCAGAACGAAAAGAGGGGAACGGAGTGTCTAAACACTAGGTTTCCTCTGCCTACCTACCTGATTCTATATACTTTATATATAATGGATATGTCGAATATTATTTAGATAAGAGACTTGACAGATCCTATAGACAAACTGAAATAACAGTTTTATAGGACTTAGCATAATTTACTTAGTCATGATGTTGTATTGCAATAATAATTAAAATAAAAAATATCCATATTATTAGCGAACTCGTGTAAAAGAGGGTAGATTTAGGTGAAAATAACTATAAAAGCAGTGGAATTGTGTCAATTTGGGGGCAGGGCAAGTTGCTTGTTGCTTGTGGCCTCTTTCCAAATAGTTTAGAAACAAAAAAATAGTTTAGAAACATATAGACGTATGTGTGTTTTTATCGTGTTAATTAAAAAAACGATAACCGCTTCCGATTTCTAACAATATATTATATTTATATGTAAAATTCAGAAGAATGCATATTTAAAACCTTTTAAAACCTGGAGCAAGGACAAATAAAACAGCAGTCAAAGAGTAAATTCAACGTGCATCGAGTGGTCAGTCAAAAAGTTGAGAGCGCTTGCGGTGACTAAACGAAAAAAGATTAAAAGCGTTTCGCTTTTCTCAATAAAGTCGCTCGCACAAAACAACATCCACATCGCTATACAAAGAGCTATACAGTTTTTTATATTCAATATATAAAATTATTAATTTTACATTTTTAATTTTATATTATAACTAGCGGCCCGCCCACGGCTTCGCCCGCTTAAAATACATGATTATTGATTTAAGCAGAATTGATTGACAACTATAATAAAATAAAATAAATAAATAAATCAGCTTCACGCTGTATCCCGCACACAGCAGGGTAGGCAGAGGGAACCTAGTGTTAAGACACTCCGTTCCCCACTTTCTGCCGAATTCTGGAGGCATTGCGTGTTGAGTGGCAGAACTCAACGCCGCGCTTAACCTCGACATCAGAGCGAAGAAATGGAAATATAAATTTAAGTAAATATTTCATCTCCTCGAGTGGGGATCGAACCCACAACCAGTCGGTTTTGCAGTCACACCTCGTGCCGCTGCGCCACGACTGGCCTCACACCCTATAATAGAACTATAATGACTTCTAATATGATTTTTTGTTACTTTAATCTGTAATATTCTATTATGATTTTTTTACGACATTATCGTAACTTCTGTAAGAATTTTTGATTGTTTCGAACTAAAAAATATGACCAATGTCGATATTTGATATTCATAAAATATACATAAAGCTAATTATTTATTATATATATATATATATATGTATATTTTTGTAACATTACGTTCTTTTTACCTATGTTATGTTTTTTAAAGCTCTGTTAAATGTGCTGATGTCACTTAATAATTGTACTGCTTCAGAAACAGTCTTAAATGTAAAATTATTAATTTGGTTAAGGATTCATAATATTCTTTGTAAAATAACTGTTATGTTTGCATATTAACTCCTGTTTGCATATTATTAGATAAATGAATAATTGGTAAATATGTAGTTATTACAGAGTACACGTAGAAAGGATGTTTTTAGGCATTTTTATATAGATTTATTTCAAACGAACGAACGAACCCAAAAATCTATGTATTTACTTGATATTTCTTTGAAGATCAAATCGTTCTTTATCTCTGTGTTGAATTAATTACGATTTAAACTTTACTGTTACAATTTATGAAGGTAATCTCTACTAACAATTCAATTTTGTTTACTTAAAATAAATAAATCAGCTTCACGCTGTATCCCGCACATAGCAGGGTAGGCAGAGGGAACCTAGTGTTAAGATACTCCGTTCCCCACTTTCTGCCGAATTCTGGAGGCATTGCTTGTTGAGTGGCAGAACTCAACGCCGCGCTTAACCTCGCCACCAGAACGAAGAAATGGAAATATAAATTTAAGTTCATATTTCATCTCCTCGAGTGGGGATCGAACCCACAACCAGTTGGTTTTACAGTCACACTTCTTGCCGCTGCGCCACGACTGGCATTGTTTACTTTATTGTATAAAATATTGTATAATAGTGCTTCAAAAATATATATTTTTATCAACAGTCATATAATCAAGACGTTTCGAATGTCATTCTTTAGCCAGGGTCATACCAGCGCGATTTCTATATAACATTCGCTGGCAAGCTAATGCCTTGAGTTCATTAAAATGACGATAACTTTTTTTTTTAATGAACCGATTTTGATGAACCAAACTTTAGAACCTCAATTGAGTTAAAACAAAGCAATTAGTGAAATTTTCAAGTAAATCGGTTCAGTAGTTTCAGAGAAAAATGCGGACAACAATATGTCGACAGACAGACAGACAGACAGACAGACAGACAGACAGACAGACAGACAGACAAGAAATTCAAAAAAAATCTTTTTGCTTTCTATTAGTCTTTTTAAGTGTCCCTCTATCCATTTCAGTCAAAATTACTAAATGTACAGACAAAATATTTTTACTGTCTTATTATATATAGAGATTATATAATGACACCAGGGCCTCATTATCTTAGAGCACTGGTTCCCAACCAGTGGTCCGCGGACCACCAGTGGTTCGCAGAAGCCTAAATATGGTCCGCGAACGATTTTAATTTTATGACTGGGGATGGTGAGGCGAAGTTCCTGTTTGATTATAACAGTTAATTTTTATTATACCTACATGCATAGTGGTCCCTGCTACCAAGAATGATATAAAAGTGGTCCTTGATCAAGAAAAGGATGGGAACCCCTGTCTTAAATTAACCTTTTATAATACAAATGTATTTTTTTATTCTTGTGTATATTTTTTTACTGACGAGGACACGGCGCATTCGGTGTGCGTCAGCCGGCTCTGTTATTTTTAGCTTTATATTAAAATGTAGATATACATATGTATTTACGGAGGATTTGAGGCCGTAGCGTAGTGTCACAGGCGTTGCTGTAGACACGGCGGTTGTGATTTCTATTCTCACTTGGGGGAATGAATGTTAAAGTTATCATTTTCCACGCTCTGGTAACAAGGTAAATGATCGACGTTGAGTTCCGCCACTCAACATGCAATTTTTCTGCCTATCCTTCTATGTGCGGGAAACAGCGTAAAACTGAAAAAAAAATCGATGTTGAAAATTTGCTTCACGCTGTATTCCGCACACAGCAGGGTAGGCAGAGGGAACCTAGTGTTAAGGTACCCCGTTCCCAACTTTCTGCCGAGTTCTGGAGGCATTGCGTGTTAAGTGGCGGAACTCAACGCCGCGCTTTGCTTCGACGTCAGACCGAAAAATTGAAATATAAATGTAAATATATATTCCTTCCTCGAGGTGGTTTCATGACCGCCCCCCTCAAGTCAAACACGTCAAGGGGGCTCCACGATATTATTATTTGTAATTCTAATAAGATAGAACAGATATTTTATTGGGTAACATTATTGCCAATAAAAATATATAATTAAGCCATTTAGATCTCTGGTCCAGAAGTCATTAACTTCGAGCATTAGAGATGCTTAATGTATTGAATTACCAATTAATATTCAGTGTGAATCCAACCGTTTATAAGACTTGCACTTCTTTTACATTTGAATATGAAAATGTTCGGAAATTTCAAATTTAAATTTCCTATTGAGGTAAAATTTTAAAACGCTCACGTAATGTTATTAATGTAATAGTACCAAAGTATTTTCTTTTTTGTAAATTTGCAAGGAAACATAAAAAAAATATGAAGTGAGAATCAGACTCACCCGCAGAGGATTTTGTAGCAATTTCATGATTATAGGTCAACGGGAAGTATAACTTATAAAAAATTGAGAAATTTAAATTTGCGCATATATTATAAAACGAACTGAAAATATTATAACCTTTTTAATGTTTTTTTGTGATATACTTATAAATTTGTATTTTTTATCGAAAATTCCACAAAAACCGATGGTTTGCTCTTCCTGCTTTGATTTAGAAGCTATTTTTTTTATGAAATGAATTGTTTAATATTTTAATTCTATCGCCATAAAACAAAGGCCTTAATTTTCTCTATTTGCCGATTCACACGCTGTATCACGCGCGTAGCATTGTAGGCAGTGGCAACCCGGAAACTTAGTGATAGGATACTACGTTTTCATTAAGACACTTCTATTCCCCACTTTCCATCTAATTCTGGATGCATTATGTGTTAGAGTGGCGGAATTCAACGCCGCGCTTTGCATCAGTCAATATAAATGAAAAATGTAACTTTGTCTTTTACTTTCTATCCCAGACGGAGACATAAAACTACATAGTGTAAACCATACACTTAAGGCAAACTTCAATGATAACATTTTATAAATAGAGAAGGCAAATTATTAATAGAATGTTATATTAAATTATGTATAAACATAGTGAAGAAATCGAGTAGGTAATTGCCAATTAATCAAAAAGTCTCAGAGCGAAAATTTCGAAGATTTCCTTTTTTCTTCCTATAGGTTAAGTTTAGGAACTTGCTATTTAAAGATTAATGGTTCTAAGTACGGAACGTATACTAACTTTGTGGGTACTTCTTCCTGTCATGGTTCCGTTGAATTATAAATAAATATAAGACTAATTTAACCTCAAAAGAAAGAAAGGCTAAGCGACGTTTGTGGGTCCGCCATTCTCACTCGAGAGAATGAAATATTTGATATTCTCATTTCTTCGCTCTGGTAATGTAAGAGTGGCGTTAATTTCCACCACATAACATACAAATGCCTTAAAAAGGCGGAAAGTGTCTTAATGAGAAACGAAGTGTCTTAACTAACACTAAGTTATCAAGTTCCCTCTGTATACCCTGCTATGTGCGGGATACAAGTCTTAAAAACAATATTGTAATAAAAACAACGTTTCCTCCAGTAAATAATTTCATACAGCATTTGCACTTATCAATCAAATGTGAGTTACCTCAATATTATAAGCATAAAAACTTATTTATCTATATCCTGAAAAGCCATAACCGCTCCAAAAGAGCCACTGTTATGAAAATCAGATAAGCATACTAAGTTGGCATAAGGATACCTGGGTCTAGTAACTTAAATTTACTGCGAAACTAGGTGAAGTTAATAGATTTTATCTATACCTCTAAAGCTGGTTTATTCAAGCAATGTAATTTATTATGATGATTAATTTCTGAGGAATATTCATATTGTAAGTTCTATCTGTAAATTTTTCTTTACCGTATTGATTAAAGAAAAATTAAACTTAAACTAATTTTCTTAGTTATTTACAATATTACTAGAAATATTTGTTAAATATTACTATTGTTATTTTTATATTTTATCTAATTTAATCTAATCAGCTTCACGCTGTATCCCGCACACAGCAGGGTAGGCAAAAGTAACCTAGTGTTGAGACACTCCGTTCCCTCTTTTCCGCCAAATTCTGCAGGTATTGCGTGTTGAGTGACGGAACTTAAAGCCGCGTTTTGCCTCTACACCAGAGCGTTGAAATTAAAATATAAATAAATATTCTTTTCCTTCATTCAACTGAGGATTGAACCAACAACCAGTCGAGTTTACAGTCACACACTTGTGCCCCTTCTTTTTTATTTTTTTGTTATTATTAATAATTGTTTTTAATGTAATAGTTTTCCAGGGACAACCATTTTTTATGTGTGCTTAGAAAATAAATAAATTTCGAAAATCTCTTCAAATCCGATTATGCTATAAAATAAAAGAACTCCAAATTAACGAAAAAAAGCGAATTGTTGAATTTTTTTCTTTGTAATTCCTACGTATAGTAGGATAAGGAGAAGCACCTAAAGTTAAAGTTAAGCACGTCGTTCTTTATTTCTGCCAAATTCGGGATATTGCATGTTGATAGATGGAAGCCATTGTCGAAATTTATTCCACCATACCCAAGAAATGAAAATAATTATACCCAAGTGAACACCGAACTCACAAACTTCAGATACGCCTCTGACATAATTAACCTGTAAGAAAAATCTTACATCGTTAAAGATTTCTACAAAAAAATATTATTAAAATACTATAATTTTAAATATTGCATCCTATTTCACAGTAGGTACTGTTTCAATTTATTGAATATTAAAGTAGAAGCAATGAATAATATATGTTTTTAAGAAAGAAATCCATCTAAATAATTTTATTTTCCTTGCTACACTATCAACAACGAAATATCCATTGGAGGCCAAGATCCCAGGGCCCCCAAATCTACGTCATTTTTGAAATTTTGAAAACTTTCTTAGTCTAATATGTAGTTAAGACGGTATGCGTACTTACTAATTTGAAAGTGGAGCCCATTCAGACGTAGCGCAAACTAAAGGTATATCACTGCCCGGGAGGATGATTGAGCCATCGTCTTCCCCTCCCATGTTAAACGACCTTTAGGACGTCTTTCTTTTTTTTTTCAATTATTCTTTAAAACATATTTTTCGACTTTTACATAGGTGAACGTAAGGTACACGTTATTTGGTGCTACCTCTAAAAGGGCCCTACTTCCAAGTTAGTAAGTACGCATACCGTCTTAACAATATATTACACTATTACTCAAAATTTCAACTATGTTAAAATGACGTAGGTCGTAGGCCCTGGGATCTCTTGTCTATCAAGCATAAATATATGTCATAACTAGCCTCCCAAATGCTATATTACTGTGAAATTTCATATAAATCCATTTAGTAGGGACGAACATGCATCCCCACAAAATTTCAAATGTTATCTTGTTAGTACGATTTCTTTTTAAACTATGTCATATTGACCTAATAATTAGATTTGTATTTAAATATAAATCTAATTATAGAGTCTTTGATGCCAGCAGCACACATTTTAGAGATAGTAAATATTGTGAAACTAATTGGCAATAAATATCTAAATTACTATGAGTATTAGCTGTAATCATTATGCAAATGGTATAGAAGATAATCATGATGTACATTATTAGTCAAAATGGTAGTTATTTAAATATACGATTATTACAATCACAAAAAATATAGTTTTTATTTTCTGCTTTCTGTAAAAGAGATGACAACTATTTAAATTGATATTGACTTACATATTTTGTTCGTTTGTTTTGTCTTCTTACCTTATACATTTAATTTCTTCTATTCTTTTCAAATTTAAACTTATAATTTTACAGTTAAATATTATTTTTTTGCCTCATGTTTTTTTCCCTTACGGCGTACGTAGAAAGAGACAATTGAGCGTCAAACGCTACGGTCTGCTACTGCATATTCCTTTCGTCTCTTCCACTGCTATAACTTCTTTATATATGCCTGCCTCTAGGGAGTCATCACGATTTTTTGTGACGTTCCTTCAGTATCATCGGTTTTTTTTTCCTTTGCTTCCTAAAACTTTTTTACTATTCTTTGGTCACTCATGATGTGTCCAAACTACTACACTACTACTACTTTTTTATTCACAATAAAACATCCTTGCTTCAACAATCTGTGTATTGCTTTATTGCAGATTTGGTTAATTAATTCGTTTTCTGTCTCTATTAACAATACTTTGCATATTTACCATTTCGTTCACTTATCCTAATAACTTTCCATTTACAATGATCCTGATATTGAAGTTCTGTCATCGATAAAAAACATAAAAAGGCAAAGTTTCCTTGCTCTCTTAAGACTCTCTCCCTTGAGTTCCGCAATATACAATGTCTAGAATTCTGACAGGAAAAGGAGAATTAATAGTTTTAATATTAGATTCTCTTTCTCCACCCTGCTTTATGCGTAATAAACATTAAAGCTGAAAAAAAAAATGTACGGATTTTTTTTTCGATATCAATATTATTACAATATACCAAGTCTATTACTAAAAACATTTGCGTAAGAATTTGAAAAAATGACGCGTCTTTTCAGCAGTTATATAAAAAAGGAAAAAAGACCCGCTAAATGTAATAAAGTTTTTAATATAAACCTTAGCATAGAAAAAATATTTTGCTTCTCCTTTGTAAGAAATGTGCGACCTTAGTACGTAATTTCCATAATCATTTTACAAAGGATTTCTCTTTCAAACCTCAAAGTAAACAAGTTAATTATTTGTTTAGACAAGAAAATCCAACATGAAACTTTTCATTCTTCGTGTTACAATTGTAATTATCTATTCGTCATACGTTATAAATCATCGTTAACTGTACTTTAGATCTTATTTAACAAAATAAAACAAAACTTATATGTATAAGATTTACTTATGTATAACAAAAAAAAATCGTGTATTTTTCATTATTCAACAAAAACATGTGTAAGTTACCTATATAATTATAAATTTTAAATAGAAAAGCACACTTTAAAACAAGTTCCTATTAAAACAGCATTTTTATTCTATCTACAATAATTATGCCGCGCTGCATTATGAAGGAAGGAAGAGCTAATAAATTGCGAGCTGTGGGTACGCCAACAATTCTGCTGAATTAATTCGAGGACGTGCTTTCGTTTGCTTGTACAACCATAATACCTTTGATGGTACAATTATTACAATTTTGTATGTAATGATAAATAAATGTAACAAAGTTTATATTTATTTATTATACACGTATGTATTTTGTGTATTTTTAAATGTATGGCGAAAAAAAAGGATTTGTATTTTATTTTCGGCTTCACGCTGTATCCCGCACACGGCAGGGTACGCAGAGGGAATCTAGTGTTAAGACACTCCGCTACCCACTTCTGAAGTTCTGAAGGCATTGTTGTTGGCGGATTGCGGCGCTTTTGCCTCGACACCAGAGCGAAGAAATGGAAATATAATTGTAAATAAATATTTCATCTCCTCGAGTGGGGATCGAACCCAAAACCAGTCGATTTTACAGTAACACTTTGTGCCCCTGCCCCACGACTGGCCTCAAGTTTATAAGTTTGTATTTCCTGGTTAGTATAATTCCTTTAATGGATTATGCGCCCTAGATACAATGTAAATGAAACTGTATATATAAAAACAACTGAAAATTACTTTTTTTTATCTCAAGTAATACTTCAATTTTACTTGATAAAGATAAGCTCTATCGCTACGTAACTAAACTGAGTTATTGGAATATAATGTAATAATAACAATTACATTATTGACGTTGGGATAACGGTTTTATTTAAATTATTTTCTTATGGCTTGACGTGACATTGTATATCTTGTTACGTTAGAAACTGTGTAAAGACGAAAAAAATATTGTATTAAAAATATTTTCATTTTTTTCGTCCTTTTAGGGTTCCGTGCCTTTAAAGGAAAAAAAACCTTTATAAGATCACTTTGTTGTTAGTCCGTTTGTCTTCTTGTCTGTCTGTTTCTCAAGAGCCTTTATCTCAGGAACGCTTATTTCGAGTTGAAATTCAAGTCAGATCTGCGGCTCCATGATTTCCCGAAAGACATAGTGTCAAGGGATTTGGTTGGAACATTGGGTATTTCCGGTTGACCTAGAATTAAGATATTTGGCAGCTAGCATCTACAGGTATTTCTAGTTCAGGAAAAAATAAAAAAAACTATACATTTGTGGCAATATATATTTTTTTTATATATTGTACACATAATCCAAGAGGTGCAGGAGAATAAAAGTGCGAAGGTAAACGCGACAGGTTGTGGTTTCGATTCCACCTTGATGAAATTAAATATTTAATATTTTCGTTTCCTCGCTCTGGTAACAAGGCAAAGCGCGGCGTTGGGTTCTGTCACTCAACACGCGATGCCTCCAGAATTTGGCAGAAAATGGGAAACGGAAGTGTTTTAACACTATTCTCTGCTACTACGTTCTCTACCTACCCTGCTATGTGATGGATATAGCATGAAAAATATATACAAATAAAACAACATTTAATATCAATTGGCGTCCACAATATTAATATTATATTTGATTATATATATATATATATATATATATATATATATATATATATATATATATATATATATATATATATATATATATATATATATATATATATATGTACAATATATAAAAAAAATATATATTGCCACAAATGTATAGTTTTTTTTATTTTTTCCTGAACTAGAAATACCTGTAGATGCTAGCTGCCAAATATCTTAATTCTAGGTCAACCGGAAATACCCAATGTTCCAACCAAATCCCTTGACACTATGTCTTTCGGGAAATCATGGAGCCGCAGATCTGACTTGAATTTCAACTCGAAATAAGCGTTCCTGAGATAAAGGCTCTTGAGAAACAGACAGACAAGAAGACAAACGGACTAACAACAAAGTGATCTTATAAAGGTTTTTTTTCCTTTAAAGGCACGGAACCCTAAAAGGACGAAAAAAATGAAAATATTTTTAATACAATATTTTTTTCGTCTTTACACAGTTTCTAACGTAACAAGATATACAATGTCACGTCAAGCCATAAGAAAATAATTTAAATAAAACCGTTATCCCAACGTCAATAATGTAATTGTTATTATTACATTATATTCCAATAACTCAGTTTAGTTACGTAGCGATAGAGCTTATCTTTATCAAGTAAAATTGAAGTATTACTTGAGATAAAAAAAAGTAATTTTCAGTTGTTTTTATATATACAGTTTCATTTACATTGTATCTAGGGCGCATAATCCATTAAAGGAATTATACTAACCAGGAAATACAAACTTATAAACTTGAGGCCAGTCGTGGGGCAGGGGCACAAAGTGTTACTGTAAAATCGACTGGTTTTGGGTTCGATCCCCACTCGAGGAGATGAAATATTTATTTACAATTATATTTCCATTTCTTCGCTCTGGTGTCGAGGCAAAAGCGCCGCAATCCGCCAACAACAATGCCTTCAGAACTTCAGAAGTGGGTAGCGGAGTGTCTTAACACTAGATTCCCTCTGCGTACCCTGCCGTGTGCGGGATACAGCGTGAAGCCGAAAATAAAATACAAATCCTTTTTTTTCGCCATACATTTAAAAATACACAAAATACATACGTGTATAATAAATAAATATAAACTTTGTTACATTTATTTATCATTACATACAAAATTGTAATAATTGTACCATCAAAGGTATTATGGTTGTACAAGCAAACGAAAGCACGTCCTCGAATTAATTCAGCAGAATTGTTGGCGTACCCACAGCTCGCAATTTATTAGCTCTTCCTTCCTTCATAATGCAGCGCGGCATAATTATTGTAGATAGAATAAAAATGCTGTTTTAATAGGAACTTGTTTTAAAGTGTGCTTTTCTATTTAAAATTTATAATTATATAGGTAACTTACACATGTTTTTGTTGAATAATGAAAAATACACGATTTTTTTTTGTTATACATAAGTAAATCTTATACATATAAGTTTTGTTTTATTTTGTTAAATAAGATCTAAAGTACAGTTAACGATGATTTAATTGTTTCTTTGTTTAAATAGTAGCAACGAGTTCAAAATTTCCATTATAAATCTTAGAAATGTACGAATACATCTAGAATATGCTAAATATTTAATTACTTCAACCATCAAATGTGATTAAAAAAACGAAAAAAATCGACACCAACTATTTCCATATAAAAATATCTCTACGTATCACGTACATAGAACACAAACGACCCTTACTTTGTAAAATCTTTATGTAACAGTGGCGCTGGCCCGTATTATCGGCAATTTAATGGGTCATAAAAGGCCGAATTTACGAGTGTCGTCCAGCCTGCGCCTCCCTTTCAAAATTATCTGATCAATAGCCAAATCGACACAATATAAAAGTGCATGTCCTAATAAATTTGTTGGATATAGAGTATAATACTTCAACTTATTAAGTTATTTTATGATTTTTAATTCTTAAAGTCAAAGAAAAGAAAAATCATATTCAACAAATTCCGTATTAAAGGCCGTCGTGGCCCATAGGCACAAGCGTGCGACTGTAAAAGCGAGAGGTTGTGGGTTCGATACGCACTCGAGGAAATGCAATATTTAATATATTTTTTAATCGCTCTGTTAATTAGGTAAAGGGCGGCGTTGAGTTGCGCCACTTAACATACAATACTCAGAGAATTGGGCGGAAAGTGGTGAACGGAATTCCAATTTAAAATTAATCTCTTAAATTTAATTGAATCGAAACAATAAAATAAAGCAGAGCAAAACGGCAATATTAAACATTTAAATCGATATCTAAATAAACAGGTGCCTTGATAACCAAAAGTCAGAGCACCAACTCAATTCGGCATTTCAAGTTAGACAAGTTTTAAGTAGTTTGCCCTGTGATCTCACCTGATAATAATACAACTATGTTCCGCTTTTGAGCATTGCGAACTAACTTTTGCCTGCTGCAGATAACTAAGCAATATTACGTATATAAGTCTATATATAATGTATATTTCAGAAGGAGAAAATAAGTTCTGATTATCTTTCTATTAATTAATCAGTTTCATACTGTATCCTGCACACAGCAAAGTAGGCAGAGGGAATCTAGTGTTAAGATACTCCGTTCCCCACTTTCCACCGAATTCAGGAGGCATTGTATGCCACTCTTGCTCTGGTCTGGCTCTATTTCACTGAATTCAGAACGTATCAATCCTCAGGCGAGGATGGTCATTTTCATCATATTCACACGAGTTCTTCGACTTTTTGATTATTGGAGCTAAGTACCGCTGGATGTTACATCTCTTTGGTACTGACTAGAGCTGCTGGCGATAGCAAAAACTTAAATATTCAAATACCATACAAATATATCTGTATGTTATATGGCTCCAGGAACGAGCCAAGTTACCAACATTATAGAATGTATTAACAAGCGTTATTGCTAATAAAAAATTGATAATTTTATGCATATTTACCTTAAAAATCATATAGGACAACGTTCATTAAACATAATGTCGAACTCTCTGGAGCTATGACTTGATATTTACAAAATTATTGAAATAATTGCAGCACATTAAAGTTTTGACGAGTGCAGTTTTAAACTGCTTCGTAAAACACGGGAAAGCGCTGCCTTCTCTCAGTTTCTGATTTCATGTTCTTTTGTGTAATTTTCGTATTGTCATATAATATGAATGTTCTGTTTTAAAAAATATCACTGGATGCAGCATGATCCTTAATAACAAATTTCAAATATGACAACGATACCCACGAGGGCCACATTACCATCTTCTCCTATAATAATTATACTTTATTACATATATAATATAATTAAAGGATATTTGAGGCAAATTAAAACTGTTTAATCTAAATATTTTTATAATATATAATTAAAACCTACATAATCATTTACGCAATGTTACGGAAAATGCCTTTAATGAATATATTCCATGAAAAATAATTTGTTATTTTTTGCCACAAAAACCACTATGGTACAGTGTAAAAGGAAACAGGAAACCTCTCTGCCGCCTTATCATAAATATACTTTACGTATATTTTCATTTCGAATGAATAAAACGATTTACCCTCCAAAGAAGGATATATTCCAAACCTTTTTGCATTTGTTTAGTATCTCCCTCTAAAATATTGTACTTCACAAACTCAATCGTTATTAAACTATTGGAAGTAGTTCATAATTTTGCAATTATTTTATAATTACATAAAAGTCTTCCTGGCGCAGTGGCACTAAGCGTGTAAACGAGACGGTTGTGGGTTCGATTCTTTCTCAGGGGAACGAAATATTTAGTACTTTGATTTTACTCGATCTGA